>JAOTRJ010000053.1:10086032-10096051 GCA_028564905.1 Leptodoras praelongus
AAGGAGGCCCTACACCATACTAAATTTTTGTGGTCTAAAATGACAGGTGTTTCAGTTTCATTGTCTAACCCCTGTATGTGATAACAGCAACTAACTTGATTTGTTGACATTCCACAACTGTATACAAAAATATGACCTACTTTAATTGATAAAAGAATTCACTGATAGTAAATTGCTGTAATGTAAGATAAACAAAACTTTTGCTGTAAATGGAAATGAATCAACTTCAGGCTGGTAAATGAACTCCACTTCACGTGGAGCCACATCAATCCAATCCAACGCTGATGATTTCCCTGTTATAGCATGATCTGTCCTGTTTATTCCTTGCACATTAAACAAACCATTTTCAATAAAAGATATGTTAATTTAGCCTGGCTCACTTACTGCATTCCATTACATAGCTACTTTTTTCTTCTGTGGAATTACAAATGCAAACTAAACCCTGGCAAGCCTAAGCCAAAAGAGACAAAAGCTGTACCTAACATCAACACAACAGGATGCATTAAAATGCCAACCTATTTACACACACACTATAGCCTAACTGGTAGTGTACACATTACCTGATTGATGTTTTACTCAACATAAGAAATGTATTGAGAAATGTGTTGCTGAGCCTGTTTGGATCGTTCCCTATGCTGCAAGCAGTTTTGTTTTCACTTTGACCTACTTCAGAGCAACACATTTGGTAGTGAAGTGTTAGACCATCGCAAAATGAGTTACTGGCAGGAGAAATCACGTCACCCTCCAGACATGGAAATATATTGCAGGTGGTGGAGACTGTCGGGGTCTTTCAAATCGCAGCATTCCTCTTGGTGCCATGGACTGCGGGAGAAATTGAAGGGCTTGGTGCAATATGGTGCGTTTTTCCCCTGGCCTAACAGTTTGACCTCTTTGTATGAGTCAACTACCAAGAGAGCTTGAAAATAATTAAGGATCAAAGTGAGTTGCAAATATTGACATCTTCATAATGGGTTACATGTTAGACACACAGCAAACTGCATTTCCAACATGGACTCCTAAATTCCATCCTGCTGTTGAAGTTATTTGATTGAGTCCAAGTCTACTTGGACTCAATCAAATCAATGTTAGTCCAGGACTGATTTCATTCATTCAAATCTTTTTGTTTGGTTTAGTTAACATTAGAAATATGTCATTTACATGTCTTTGATATATATATTTGGGATGGTTTACATAAAAGTGGGTAAACGAAAAAAAACTAATTTTCAGTGTTTTTACTGACAAAGCTGTATTTTGTAAATATAAAAAACAATAGAATGTAACAGCTGCAACACACAAAACCAACAAAAGTTGGGACAGAGGCAAAATAAGACTGAAAAGGATGAACAAGTAACACTGTTCTGGAAGATTCCACAATTAGCAGTTTAACTGGTAACAGGTTTGGTCATCAAGATTGAGTATGAAAGGAGCTTCCACCAAAGGCTTTGACTTTGCAATCAAGGACGGGTCAGGGGTTCACCACTTTGTGCCAAAGTTCATGAGAGTATTGTCATTCATATCAAATACAAAGATTGCAAAGAATTTAGGTTTTTTATCATCTGCAGTTCAGGATTCAGGGAGTCAGGGGAAATCTCTGTGTGTAAAGGCCAAGGGTAGAAACCGCTGCTGAGTGTGTGTGATCACTGAGCCCTCAGGCAGTACTGTTTGAGAAACCATCATGCTACCGTGACGGACATAACCGCATGGGCTCAGGGGTACTTTGGTAAATCACTGGTAGAACACAGTCCATCACTGCATCAAGCAATTCAAACTGAACCTGTATTATGGATAGAAGATGCCATATATACATTTTGCACAGAAATGGCAGCAAGTTCTCTGGCCCATCTGAGATGGACTGAAAGCAGTGGAAATGTGTTCTGTGGTCAGACGAGTCCATGTTTCAGCTTTTTTTTTGTTGGTAAAAACGGATGTCAGATTCTATGTACCAAAGATAATAAAGACCATCCAGACTCTTACCAATGACAAGTATTTTCTATTGTGGAGGGACATAGGCTAAGACAATATCTTTTCCTAGGAACTCCATGTCTATTTCAGAAGGACTTATTTCATGCCAGGCCTTATTCTGCTTCGTACACATAGAGTGTATATGCTTGACTGGCCTGCCTACAGTCCAGATGTGTCTCCTATTGAAAATGAGTGGCGCATCATGAAGAGGAGAATCAGACAACAGTGACCATGTCTGTTGAGGAGCTCAAGTCAGGAGACCCAGTGGCAACATGCCTCCATTCCAGTTTTTTTTTTGAGTGTGTTGCAGGCATCAATTTCTAAATCTGTTTATATTTATCAAATAGAATTAAGTTAATCACTGAAAACACTGAAAATTTATTTGTTCCTCTTGTCTGTAAAATAAAGGTTCAAGTGAATTAACAAATTACAGATTTCAGTTTTTATTGAATTTTTAAAAGTGTCCCAACTTTTCTGGAAATGGGGTTTGTATAATTAAAGAATAAAACACAATGGGGCATGTTATTAAATGAAAATAATCAGGTTGTGAAGCTTTTCTTATGGATTACGTTCATATAAAAGTATGTCGTGGGGTGTTTTATTCTCGTCATACAACAATTTGCCATTTTTAAAAAAAATTATTAATCAACACACTTCTTTTCTGATACTCATCTCAGCTGATACCTATATTTATTTCTTTAAAAACCAAGAAGCTTTAAAATACTTTTTAATAGTAAAGGACAAAAAAAAACCTAATCTGCAGGTTTCATGCAAAAATCATGTACATTGTAATGTACATAGTAATGTACATAATAAAATACATAAAGTATTAATATAAAACAAATCAAGCCTAACAAAAAAGCAATCAAGTGTCTTTACACATCAACATTGCCAGTTTGAAAAAAAAACCCTCAAATTCTAATACTCTAAAAATATTTTTTTCCTCCAATTTCTTTTGCTGGTATTGTTCTGATACCGATTCTGAGTATCAGTTGTATCTACAGTGTATATAAAATGTATCTACACATCCCTGTCATGCTGCCCAAAATATCTTTGGACAAAATTTACAATTAACCTAAAACAAATCATGAATTACAAAATAAAAATACTTTCTTAAAAAATAGAGAAATACTTTCTTTCAGTATATTAACTGCGTGATGCTGTGCACCAATTAGACGCCAGTGCCCGTGTATGCAAGTCCTTTATTGAAGGAGATAAGCTCCTGAACCGTGACTAATGCGAGTTCTCCAGCTCGCTTTTTCTCCTCTGGTCATTTTCCAGACAGGAGCCAGGAGCGTGGAGGTGCTCCATCTGCTGACCCTTCTCCTCATCCCTATAGAAGGTGCTCCACCTTCACACATGGCCCCCTCCTCCCTTCCACCTGGACATGAAGCACTAAAGCACTGCAAGGTGCCTCTTAAACAGCCTTTCTCAAATAGGGGGGGAAAAAAATCACACACTATCAGCACTAAATAAATCTTTTTGAAATACTCAAACAATTCCTTTATTCTTTACTCTCTCTCAACTAGCACACTGGCTTTCAGTCCCAGACATAGCATAAGACATTTAATGGCTGAAAAGCTCAGATCATGAGTCAAGTTAGGCAGTTAATGATTGCACAGTGAATTCAAAATCAAATATTAAACAGGAAGCTGCTGGAAGTTCAACGTGACCACTGTTCAGCGTTATATTTTTGCATATTTTAACAAAGAACGTGTTACAACAATGAAAGTGGAAACATTTGGCTGAGTGACGTGAACAGCAAAGTTCAAAGGGATGCTGAATTACAGCGAGTTGCATCATTTCAGGCACTGGGGAATCAGTTGCTGAGGAAAATGAGTTTTCAGATTTGAATAGAGCTTAGCAACAGGGATAGAGCTAGAAATTACATCTTGATCACGACCTTTTAATATATTCTGACACAAGTGAGATGACAAGGCTGTTTTCTATCTGATGTGGAAAAAATAAACAAAACAAAGAGGGGAACAAAGGAAATGGCAATAAATATGTTTTTCATAAACCTCTTTGTCTTCATTCATATTCTACCGTTTCATTTATCAATTTCTCCTTTCTGTTAAAGTACCGAGACCATGTTTCAATGCGACTCAAGATCGGACATTGTGTACTATTTAAATTACACATTACATACGCTCGTAAATTCATGTCTGAGAAGTCGACAGAGCAGAAGCCTTGCGAGGTTTTCATAGTCTGACCATGATGGTCTAATTGGAGCATGACTTCAAACCAAAAGCCGCATGCACACACCACACGACCTCCACACTGGGCTAAACACAGGGTGTTTCCCTTCAGCAGGAACATAATAACACCCTTCTATATCTGTGTAAGCAGATGGGAGCTCGTTGTACGTTACGCCCCAGTTTTCGATCCTTTATTTGCAAGCCAACTGTCAGATATAATTTTTGCATTTCATCTCATCTCAGGTGTCATCACAAGGTCTTTAAAAATGAGCCATGTACGAAGCTGCTAATAAGCATGCCGAAGAAGAGGAAGGAGAAGGAGAAGAAGAGGCATGAAGTAAAAGTGCGTTTTGTACCGTTTTCGTGTAACAGATGAAATATCCTCTAACAATCGAACAGCATAAACAAAAGCTAGCCCTCAGAAGCAATGGTATTGTTATGTCAAGAGAAAAAAAATACATTTTACAAAGCAAAAATCAAGTGTCCTCTTGATGTAATACGGTTATTTCTTTCATACATTTGCATGGCTGGTAGGCATGTACACTGAAGTACCAGAAAAACTGGTACTTGTAGGGAACATTGCACAGTCCTCACACTGATGTTTGTTGAGGCCCCAGCATTGAATTCTGATGTTACTTGAGGCAGTGTTGCACGCTTATCACGAGAAACAATTCTTGCCAGCCAACACCTGTCACTTTGACTTTGTCTTTTTACGCCCACACTGCTGTCATAAATGCTGAAATGAAATGCTTGAAATGCTGCGACCCAACTCATCAGCCATTAAACTGTGTTGAAAATCTCAAAACTGTGATAAACTTAAGGTGGAAACACCACTAGAAGCTTCTATAGATGTCTATGACTTTATATACGCACTTGGGCGATGCAACCAATGACATGCATAGGTGGCATTGCTATGTATTTTTCAACGGCAGTTTTTCTGGTAATTCAGTGTATTTATCTTTGAGTTTTGCGTCATCCTATGACTTTCTCACATTTGTGGCTTTCGGGCAAGTGCTGCAGCAGCCATCGTGCTCTGAGAGTGCAGTCAATAATTTGACTGTCTTTAGTCTAAGTGGTATGAGCATGTCACATTCATTATCTGTCTCTACTCACAACCGAAGAATTTTTCTACAATGTGTAATTTATGTCTGCGGCAGCAAAATAGGCTGACAGTCATCATCCAGTCCAGTGGAAAACCAGATTTACCATTTGTAACTTTACATTAAAAGCAAAGTGATTTTGAAAGGTAGCTACATAAAGCTATAGGTTTTGGAAACCAAACAAAACTGGTCACTTTAGACATTTAGCGTTACATCTAAAGCCATGCCTATAAAACCCATATGCATAATGGAATTTCTGAATGCTAATGAGACAGAGAAGACAGACAGCTTCCTAATAGCTTCAGCTTTTGTGCAGATATTTTATTAATCTTTACTAAAATAATACAAAAATCTAGCTTTTATTGACCTGACTGGAGATCCAGAAACTGGAAATATTATCTACAGAAATAAGGTTTATGAAAACACCAAAAGCTTAAGAATTTGCAGCATATAAAACTTGAAGGCTAGAGACTTTCACAGCTAAGACTGTTCACACTTAATTAATTCTCTTCAACTGCTCAGAGTCACCAGTGTGTCAAGACTCAAGACAAGCTTCTCTTCTAATTTATTCCAGGAAGATGGAGTGCTACATCTAAAAGTGACCTTACCGAGATCTGTCTTGAGAAATTGATTAGGTTTGGGTCTGGAAAATTGCTAGCTCTCCTCGGTGTGCTTTCTGATTTTAATTTCTCTCTCTGTAGAGAAGAAGGTTCGCAAAGAACCTCAGAAATCATGCAGGTTGGCAGAAGAGTAATCACAATAGAAAACGAACTAGCAAGCACTATGAATGTAAAACACTGGTAAGTCACATATCTGTCAGGTTTCATTGGGAAGATCATGACTAATGCTTGGCTCGAACTCAAAATGTAACACGCCTTGCCATTTCTTATTGTTGCAAATCGAAGAAGCAGGAGATGGGAACAATCAATATGCTTCAATATTCAAATACACAGAATTTCCATGTTCGCTCAACTCTTTAGTGCTGTTCCACATGCAAGAATGGAAAGGCGCTTCGAGTGAGAAGCTAATAAATGTCTTCATAAATGTGAATCAAATATCATCAGGGCCCACAGGCACACCAGTTAAGACAGAAAATAAGTACTACACTTATATTGATGGAGACAACTGCATGCTGTTCATGTGTTTTAGGCCGTTGATTGAGTTTATTTGACAAGCTATGAAAACATTCCTAAGCGAAACCTAATAAAGTTTAAAAGCTTATTTCCACAGCATCCATTTTGCAGAACAGACGCAGCAAATTCACCAGATAGCTAGTAATCATAATAAAACACTCTCCTAAAAAGTGTTTCCAGCCAAAATTAAGGTCTGATATACAACCCCAATTCCAATGAAGTTGGGACGTTGTGTAAAACATAAATAAAAACAGAATACAATGGTTTTCAAATCCTTTTCAACTCGTATTCAATGGAATACACTACAAAGACAAGATATTTAATGTTCAAACTTTATTGTTTTTTGCAAATATTCACTCATTTTGAATTTGATGCCTGCAACACGAGATTTGTAAATCATCATATTCTGTTTTTATTTATGTTTTATACGACGTCCCAACTTCATTGGAATTGGGGTTGTAGCACTGCATATCTACTGACATGAAGTAAAGCTGTCCAAAAAGTCATGAAATGGATTCTAGGCATCCAAAATATTCATTCATTCATTATCTTGACCGCTTATTACTTTTCAGGGTCACGGGA
The DNA here is from genome assembly GCA_028564905.1 of Leptodoras praelongus. Lineage (NCBI taxonomy): Eukaryota > Metazoa > Chordata > Actinopteri > Siluriformes > Doradidae > Leptodoras > Leptodoras praelongus. The sequence goes on from JAOTRJ010000053.1 coordinate 10,093,008, forward strand.
GAGCCGGTGCCTAGCCAGCAGCATAGGGCGCAAGGCAGGAACAACCCTAGACAAGGTTGTAGGGCACACACACACACACTAGGGCCACTTTAGAGACAGTAATCAACCTAACGTTCATGTCTTTGGACTGTGGGAGGAAACCGGAGTACCCGGAGTAAACCCATTCAGACACAGGGAGGACATGCAGACTCCACACAGAAAGGACCCAGACCGCAGCACCCGGGGATCGAACCCGGGACCTTCTTGCTGTGAGGTGACAGTGCTACCCAATGAGCCACCGTGTCGCCCTGGCATCCAAAATATCACAGAGTAAATGTAACAGGAAATGAAACATATGCTAATATTTACTAGTATACACTCTCCTAAGTGAGTGTGGGCAGTGGCAGCTCAGGGGTTAAGACAATGGGCCTTTAACTGTCAACTGCTCAGCTGTATAAATGAGATCAATGTAAGTCATTCTGGATATGGGTGTCTATCAAATGCCATCAATATAAATGCATACAAAAAAAACAAACATTATGTAAAATAGATTCCTGGATCAAACTTGAAGTCATAAGTAAAGTATAAATAAAGGGCCATTTTTAATCAGCTAGTGGAAATAGATCCAAAAGAAGCCACAGTCACTTTATAGCATGCTTGCCAGCCTCTATCCAGCTCACACTGAACTGTATATTCCTGTTATGTTATATGTTTCTGGTAAAACTGGCAAACATTTTCCTCATCTTCATCTGAGGAGCTTTCATATAGTAAACCAAATGTTACATTCCTGCAAAGTATCTTTGGCCATGTCCACTGATAATGTACTCAGAATACTGCAGTAATGGTTTCAAACCAGGAAGTGGACCAGAACTAACTGTTACATCATTCTGTTTGGTACACCCTTTGTTTTTCTCTAAATCCATCCTGTCATTTTACAGATGAAATATGATGGGTTTGAGATTTACTGTATTCTGAAGACACTGTGTATTCCGTATGGTTTATGAAAATATAGCTATCACAAATCCTCTGTGTCTGTGGCCTACACACAGAAACTCTAAGAACTGAAGGATGCAGCTTTATCTCTGACTGTAACAAAGCACCGACACTAGAGACTCTTTGAAAAGAAACGTCTCCTCTCAGAAAATGTCACCATATTTACTAGGGGTGTAATGATGCATGTGATGCAAAAATATGATGATGTGCATCATGGACATATCACGTGCGCTGCTTATAATGCCATCTAATGTATGTAATAGCATTATCACCCTCATTAGCATGTCATACATCATGCTTTCATACAACACTGTGTCTTCCACCTCATTAACAGCCCAGCAGCTGCAAAACAAAAGCAAACGTGATGCTAACTTTGAAAGAGGCAGACAGTGTAGCGATAACCACAGATGGGTGGACTACAAGGGCTACCCAGAGCTATGTCACTCTAACAGCACATGTGATCACCAGAGCTTGAAAAAGCTAATCACAAGTCCCTGTACAAGCTGTTAATATAGATACAATAATGCATTTAATTTAAACCTTTGGGTTGCCTTTAAATGTTTTTTTTTTTGTATTTTTTTTGTAATATCATTTCAGCATCAATGGATATTTGAATGACTAAGAAAAGGTTACATTGATACACAAGCCTTTGATCAGTACACAACTTTCAAACACTAATGGGGCAATTTTTTTGTATTTCCAATTCACCTAACTTGCATTTCTTTGGACTGTGGGAGGAAACCAGAGTAACCGGAGTAAACCCACTCAAACACAGGGAGGACATGCAGACTCCACACAGAAAGGACCCAGACCGCCCCACCTAGGGATCAAACCGAGGATCTTCTTGCTGTGAGGCAACAGTGCTACTCACCGAGCCACCGTTCTGCCCTGCCATTACATTACAACCAGAACTACTGTCTGAGCTGCTGTTGTAGCAAATGAATCAACACCTTATAAGCAGTCAGATTTGAGTCCTGTGATATCCATTAAAGATTGTAGTCCTATTTTTCAAACAAGAACAAAAAGAAAGGATCAGTCCTATGTGCTTAAACACAGAAGAACAGAAGAAAGATACGTCTCCTGCAACTGTTAGCTCTGTTTATATCTGTCTATAGCCCTACTTTTGTGTCTTGCCCTATTTAAGCCTCAGCTTATGCTCCTGACTCTGGCTCTTAGTCTGATCCTATATTTGCCTGTATCTCTATTCAATCCTCTGCATTATTGTGTAACTCTGTAATAAAGAGGAACCTGGAGAGAATTTTCTTTTGAGCATTATACCCATCTGAATAACACTGGCACAGGAAAATTAAATTGCATTTAAGTACAATATAAGGTCAGGGTTGTCCATCCAACCTGCAACAAGTACCAAATGCTATACAATCAAATTGTTTAACCTGGTATAGTTTTGTATGGCATGTACTTTTAATGCATTGTGAAACTCTAGCCCATGGAGAAGGGAAAAAAAACATACAGAAGTGCAACAAAAAAAGCAGCCGAAGATTCTGAGTTTGAATCTGGATCACGCCACAGACATCCGTGACCGGTGTGTCCAAGAAAGTAAAACTGGTAGGTGGGGTGACATGCGGTTAGTTGGTGCTTGTGAGATGGGTCATAGCATTTTGGAGGTAGAAGCAAAGTTTGTATTTTCACATATGAGCATTTCAAGGGTGGACCATGACTACAAGAATTCCAGCAAAACCTCAAACTTACGACAGCAGTGTGGCCGTAAAAAATTTTTGGGTGAATTGACCAGCGTAGGCTGGCAAGAATCATTTCATAGGCATGTAACATCGGATACTGTGTTTCAACCTGCGTTAAACTGATGATCATTAGCCCCTGTTTGGTATATTTGGTTGATCATACACCTGAATATAATCCTACAAAATCCCTGGCTTTGTGCAAGTGTACTTAATGCTGGTTTGAAGGCAAAGGGTAGTAACACCAAATACTGATTGGACCATTTGACCTTTACTCTGTTCTCTAATGGTCAGGACCCCCACAGGACCAGCACAAATCAGGTACTATTTGGGTGGTGGATCATTCTCAGCACTGCAGTGACACTGATGTGGTGG
>JAOTRJ010000053.1:10216508-10229427 GCA_028564905.1 Leptodoras praelongus
AACACGGGGAGAACATACAAACTCCACACAGAAATTTCCCAGGTCGCCCCACCCAGGGATCGAACCCGGGTCCTTCTGTGAGGCGACAGCGCTATCCACTGCGCCAACATGCCACCCATAGAATAAGTATAAATACAGTCAATCCAGCTTGATTAAAGAGGCCCATTGCCTTGACTGTCCTACTGCAAAGGTTCTATTTGGTAAAAAGCTGCCTAAAGTACAAACCCCCATTTTGTGTAGTTTTTAGATAGCTTTATGTCATAGCAAAATGGACAATTAGTTCAGTTTGTAAACCTGCTCCAGCAAATCATCATCAAAACAGAGAACATGTACACCCTCTGTACAGATGACAGAAATAAATGAATCAAATTAGAATTAAATACATTAATTACAAGTTTTTCATGTTTCATTACATTAATTCAAGAGTTTCATGTTTTACATAAAGTAGTTACATTAATGACAGGAAAGGTAGATTTCACACCAGTTTAACATTTCATGCTTGTCAGTGGGAGAATTCGGTATCTGCAGTTCACCTAATTTGCATGATTTTGGGCTACAGTGGGGGGTGGGGGTGTTTGCCATTGCCTTACCTGTGAATAAAACCCGGGACTTTCTTGCTATGAGCTGGCTCCCCACTGCACCACCATTTTGTTGATGGATGACGTTAAGAATCACAGTGAAAACTTGTCTGCAAATGTAAACTGTAAAATGTTAAATATTGCTTTTATCTGTAAATAGATTAAGCTTTAAATGTAGAAATGAAGTTGGAATTGGAATTACATCTCTAAATGTATTTAATCCATTTTTATATTTGAAGGGAAATGCTAGAATTATGTAAAATTGTTCTATACAATTATGTAAAAATGGCAACTTATGTAAAAACCGTTCTTCTTTCTACAGCCTCTCTACAAGTGAGCATTACACCCGCACAAGGAGAAGTCAGTGTTGGAGAGTCCAAGTTCTTTTTATGTGAAGGTACTTTTGCACTTTTTTCCCCTGATAAGATTTTTTTCTCTAAAAGTACGTTGGACGGGATAATATTTCTTGTTATAATGTATGTTAAGTAGTTGTTGGAGGATGTTTCAGGTAGATGTCATCAATTTGCACAAGAAAAGTGATAAACAAAGTTTTCAAAGTGTACACATAGTTTTCATGCTAAAACCTCCATGTGTATTATATACACCTTATATTAAGACAAACTGATAGTGTTGGTGTTTATTGTAAGTGTTTATTATATTGTGCATGTTAGTTGTGTTTATTTATTATTAGATCAGTTGACTAGGGATGTCACGATACCATAAACTCATAGTACATTAATACCAATAAGAAGTCCATGATACAATATCATGATATTAAATTCTATTAAATTTAAAAGAATTATGAAATTATCATTATCCCTTCAAATGACCATAATTTGTCTGTAGGCTTTGCCTGCGCTAGGATCCGGATCGCTTACCTATGTACAGTTCCATGACAGAGTATTTAACAAATTATCTGCCAATTTGTTACATTGAAATGGTTCAGATCATCCAACTCATTTTAATATAAGATAAATACAACACAAGTAAATACAAAATGCAGCTTTTAAATGATTGTTCCATTTACTGAAGATAAAGATTCATTCAAAACTGATATCACCCATGTAAAAAAAAGTAATTGCTCCACAAAACCTAATATCTGGTTGTGCTACCCTCTGCAATCAAATGTTTGTGATACCTTGTGATGAGTCTATTGCCATGGGGGAGTTTTGGCCCACTCTTCTCTGCAGAATTGTTTTATCTCAGCTGCACTGGAGGGTTTGTCCTGCCTGTTTAAGGGCTTTCCACAGCATATATAGGTTTTGAATAAATATTTATCTTCGGTAATTGGAATCATTTTAAAGCTGCATTTTGTTTATTCGTGTTGTCACGTGATGGCTTTGCCCTCCCTGACTGGCAGCTCGTCGTGTGACAAGGGGGAAAGCACTGACGGGTGGGAATTGGAGACGACCAAATTAGGGAGAAAAATCGCGGGAAAATCCAAAAAAAAGGGGAAAATATTTTGTCACTGCACTGTAGGTAAGTATGAGGGTGAGTCAAAAACTGTCTGCACTCTGGCTGTGTTATGAATGCGGGTAATAGACGGTACGGCGGAGACGCAGATGCAGAACAAGAAGGCACTTTAATCACACAATAATGAGAGAACAGAACAATAGCCTGGAGTGAGGATACAAAATAACGGAAGTGCGGCGCGTGGGAGCGCTGAAGGTCTCGGGCGATGAGACGAGTGGCAGGGTGACGTCCGGAGAAGTGGGCGTTGCGAAGAACCCGCCGGGAGATTACGCACGGAGGCGTGGTGCGTGGAAGCGCGGAGGCGCATGGGAGCGAGGAGGCGCGTGGAAGCGCTGAGATGCGACGAAAGGCAGGGTGACGTCCGGAGAAGTGGGCGTCGCAAAGAGCCTGCCGGGAGATGAAGCACGAAGGCACGGCGCGTGGGAGCGCCGAGGCGCGGTGCTCAGGGACCTCCAATCCTGGTCAATACTTCCGGAAGAGACAACCTATAAATAGGGACAGGAACCGGAAGTAGGTGGGAACAGCGAGACGGGAAACGGAAGTGGGCATGGTCTCGCGGTTCCTAACCAGGTTGTAGAATTTCTTTTTAATTTACGTTTAACTCCCTGCTTTCCAATACACACTCTCTATTTGTCAATTAGCTTTCCGCTAATTCACCGCTGCCCTCATCAGACGTGAATCTTCATTCTCATAGGGCTTGTTTCAGGGCACCAAACAGGTGATAGTCTGATGGGGCTTGATCAGGACTATAGCGAGGATGCTTTAACACTTCAAAACAATGTTTCTGGAGAGTGGGTATGGGTATGGGTAGCTTTGTGTAGGCGTACATATTCATGCAACAACACAATGCCCTTGGATAGCAACCTTTGCATTTTGTCCAAATTTTTATCTTCAGCTCTTCGGTGAGCATCTAGCTGTAACGAGCACTGTTGATTGTTGAACCTTTTTCCTGGTAATGTTCCAGTACTGACCCTTGAGTATCCCAGAAAACTGTAAACATCAATTTTCCAGCTGATGGTTGACTTGAACATGTTCTTGGTCAGCAATTGAGGATGTTTCCATTCCATATTCTGCTTTTTACTCTCAGGCTCATAGTAATGGTTATAATATAACTGGAGTGCAGATCACTTTTGACTCATGATGCTTTACAAAAAAGACAAAATAATCCTCACCTTTCACTCTCCAAATTACACACGCAAAACATGCATACATTAACACAGTTTAACAGCTGCTGAATGCTAAACAATACAATTGAGATTCATGCTCGGTTTCACAAACAGGCACAGGTGACGCGTATCTGATGTCACCTGGGAGATCATTTTAAAGTCTCGGTGTAGCAGTAGCAAAGGCATGATCTCTCTTCGGTTTAGGCTGAGACTGTGGAACACTCAAAAGTAACTGGGCCATGGACCTTAACGATCTTGAGGGTGCATACATTCAATGCATGTCTACAATGTATGCAGGTTCAGGTCCATTTAAAGCAGTGGTGTTCAATCTTATCCACAAATGGCTGGTCTGGGTGCAGGTTTTCTTTCAACCAAGCAGAAGCCACACCCAACTGAAAGTCAAGATCCATTGATTAGATCCAGTGATTAAAAACAGGTGGAATGAGGTGTGGTTCTTGCTTGACTGATGGAAAACCTGCACCCACACCGGCATTTTGTGGATAAGATTGGACACCACTGATTTAAAGCTTTAAAAACAACCAATGTCACTGTATATTGGATTCTGCAATTGGAGCCAGTGCAAGCATACTAAAAGTGGAGTAATGTGCTCTCTTTTCTTCAGTTTAATCAGTATCAGTTTAATAATTCTGGCAGTAGCACATAAAACCTCTGGATATGTCACTTCAAGTCAAATAATCATCACAATGATCATCATGGTCGTTATCATCTTGGTTGCTTTATTTTGGTGTTGGCAGCAGATGATAGAAAAGAGTGAACACTTCCTGGAGTGTTTTATAGTGAACCAAAATTTCTCAAAAGATGTGGATAGGAATGGAATCTTTAGCAGCATGTCAATTCAAATAGTATGTATAGTATATAATACCTGATATTTTTCCTGGCCAATCTGTAGCAGGTAAAATTATAGTGAAAACTTTGTAGACATGTTAAAAATGGCTAACATGAGAGATTTGAATAGAATTTAAATCCCTGAGTTGCGTGTTAAAATCCGTAGCAGCAGGTCAGGTAATTGCTCACCTTAACTGAACCATTATCAAAGCATTTGGTTCAGAATTCTTCTGGTGCAGTGATTTGGTGCTGTGGTATCCAGAGATTTTAAATATTCTTTGCCATCTGGTGTAATTTACTCCCGTTTCATGCTTTTCTGACATGTGGACATTATGGCAACATTTATTTTAGAGGAATATTGTTTATCACAGTTGAGTGAATTTAATATAGGATGATGAATTCATTTGCATGTGTTATGTTAATAGTCTTGGATTAACATGTGCCTTACTGTGGTCTAGTTGTTGGTGCAGTGAATGGAATCGACTGGTTCTCACCGAGCGGAGAGAAGATTGAATCCACCAGGCAGGAAATCACTGCGATCCGCAATGACGAGACATCCTCTGCGCTCACTATCTACAATGCTAACATTGACAATGCTGGCACATACAAGTGTGTAGCCACCAGCGGAGGCCAGCAGGCTGAGGCCACAGTGAACGTGAAGATATACCGTATGGCACTTTAACTCATTTCATCGATCCAAGATTTCACCATTTCTCTCTACTTACTCTGTCCTCAAGACAAAATCTATTTGATGTAACTATACAGGGTGGACCATTTATATGGATACACCTAAATAAAATGGGAATGGTTGGTGAAGAATGGCCTCACTATCTTTGTACCCCATATACCACAAGTTGTAATTAACTTGTAATACCAACTTGTAAATAACTCATGAAAGAAAAGTTAAAACCAAGCACACCATTGTTTTTCTTGTGAAATTCTCAATAAGTTTGTGTTAAATGACCTTCTTCCCACTGGAAAAAATAAAGTTAGATCCAAAATGGCTGACTTCAAAATGGCCGGCATGGTCAACACCCATCTTGAAAAGTTTTCCCCCTCCCATATACTCCCATATATATGTGTCACAAACAAGAAGTTGATATCACCAACCATTCCCATTTTATTTAGGCGTATCCATATAAATTGCCCACCCTGTATTCTAAAACATGTTATAAAATTCTCCCTAAGTTATCACCAGTTCAACAATATTAATGGGAATAGCCATACAAATCCTCTCAGCAGGTTGAGGATCTCCAGGTTAAGGGAATTCAAATATGTATAACTGGGAGGAAAATAGCTTTTTTGTACTTCATATTTATACAGGCCATATATTTTCATCATTTACCTTTTTGAACATTTTCTCTATAATACAACTGCTATTATTAAATTAAAACCTGCACATGGCTTCTTGCTATAATAAAAAATTTATTCTAAAAATTATAGAGAAATGTTGAATACTATTAAATATAATAAACTAAATACAGTGTCTTGTAAAAAAAAAACCTTGAATTTTTCCAAATTTTTTCACATTATATGCATTACATTATATTATATAAGTTAAAATGATAAAGTTGGGGTGTAGTGTTAAGCATGGTTAGGTTATAAAAAAAAATATCCCAAGCTATGAACATCTCACGGAGCACTGTTCAGTCCATCATCCGAAAATGGAAGGAGTATGGCACAACTGCAAACCCATCAAGACATGGCCATCCACCTAAACTGACAGTCCAGGCAAGGTCACTTGGTCACTTTGGAAGAGCTGCAGAGCTCTACAGCTCAGGTGGGAGAATCTGTCCACAGGACAACTATTAATTGTGTACTCCAGGAATCTGGCCTTTATGGAAAAGTGGCAAGAAGAAAGCCATTCCCATTTGCAGTTTCCCTCAAGACATGTAGGGGGCATGGCAAACATATGGAAGAAGGTGCTCTGGTCAGATGCTATGGTCAGTAAAAATGTTTGGCCTAAATGCAAAATGCTATGTGTAGCAGAAAATGAACACCTCACATCACCCTGAATACACCACCCCCACCATGAAACATGGTGGTGGCAGCATCATGCTGTGGGGATGCTTTTCTTCAGCAGGGACAGGGAAGCTAGTCAAAACATGTTAGAGGCTGCAAAGGACTTGAGACTGGGGCAGAGGTTCACCTTCCAGCAAGGCAACAACCCTAAACATACAGCCAGAGCTACAATGTAATGGTTTAGAGCAAAGCATATTCATGTGTTAGAATGGCTCAGTCAAAGTCCAGACCGAAATCCCATTGAGAAGGCAAGACATGAAAATTGCTGTTCATAGACGCTCTCCATCCAGTCTGACTGAACTTGAGCTTTTTTGCAAAAACATTCAGCCTGTAGATGTGCAAAGCTAGTAGAGATATGCCCTGTAATTTTTTATAAGCTGTAATTCCAGAAAAAGGTGGTCCTACAAAGTATGGACTCGGGGGCTGAATACAAATGCATGCCAGACTTTTCAGATTTTTATTTATTAAAAATTTTGAAAACTATGTATCATTTTCTTTTCACTTCAAATTGCCTGCTACTTTGTGTTGGTCTATCACATAAACTCCCAGTAAAATACACTATATTGCCAAAAGTATTCGCTCATCTGCCTTCACATGCATATGAACTTCACTGACATCCCATTTTTAATCCATAGGGTTTAATATGATGTCGGCCCACCTTTTGCAGCTATAACAGCTTCAATTCCTCTGGGAAGGCTTTCCACAAGGTTCAGCAGTGTGCTTACGGAAATTTTGACCATTCTTCCAGAAGCACATTAGTGAGGTCAGACACTGATGTTAGATGAGAAGGCTCTGCTCTAATTCATCCCAAAGATGTTCTATTGGGTTGAGGTCAGGACTCTCAAGTCAGGCCAGTCAAGTTCTTCCACACCAAACTCACTCATCCATGTCTTTATGGACATTGCTTTGTGCACTGGTGTGCAGTAGGTGGAACAGGAAGGGGCCATCCCCAAACTGTTCCCACAAAGTTGGAAGCATGAAATTGTCCAAAATCTCTTGGTATGCTGAAGCATTAAGATTTCCTTTCACTGGAACCAACTCCTGAAAAACAACCCCACACCATAATCCCCCTCCACCAAACTTTACACTTGGCACAATGCAGTCAGACAAGCACCGTTCTACTGGCAACCGCCAAATCCAGACTCATCCATCAGATTTCCAGATGGAGAAGTGTGATTTGTCACTCCAGAGAACACATCTCCACTGCTCTAGAGTCCAGTGGTGGTGTGCTTTACAGGACACCATCCCATGCTTTGCAGTGTGCTTGGTGATAAAAGGCCTGGATGCAGCTGTTTGGCCATGTAAACCCATTCCATAAAACTCTCTATGCACTGTTCTTGAGCTTGCCTGAAGGCCACATGAGGTTTGGAGGTCTGTGGAGATTGACTGCAGAAAGTTGGTGACCTCTGCGCACTATGCGCCTCAGCATCCACTGACCTGCTCTGTCATTTTACATAACCTACCACTTGAACCACCTGAATTCAATGATTTGGATGGCTGAGTGAAAACGTTTGGCAATATAATGTACATTTATATTTGTGGGTGTAATGTGAAAAAATGTGGAAAAATTCAAGGTGTAGCGTTAGGGTTATGAATACTTTTGCAAGGCTTTGTATATATATATGGCACTGCATAACATTATGACCACCTCCTTTTCTCTATACTCATTGTCCATTTTCTCACTTACCATATAGCTGCACTTTGTAGTTCTACAATCACAGCCTGTAGTCCATCTGTTTCTCTACATACTTTGTTAGTCCCCTTTACTCTGTTCTCTAATGGGTAAACCTCCAATGAGGTTTTAAACACCTCAGTGTCACTGCTGGACTGAAAATAGTCCACCAACCAAAAATTTCCAGTCACCAGCATCCTGTAGGCAGCATCCTGTGAGTACTGATGAAGTATTAGAGGATGGCTAACACAAACTGTGCAACAACAGATGAGCTACTGTCTCTGACTTTACATCTACAAAGTGGAGCAATATGGTGATATATGCAATATGTGTCTCATAGAGTGAACAGTAAGTGAACACAGTGTTTAAAAACTCCAGCAGTTGTAGAGAAACAGTTGGACCTACAGTCTGCAATTGTAGAATAAAACACTCAAATATTAATATAAATTAGTGTTTTTGGTTTTGTTTCTGGTTAATTTTATTTAATTAATTATTATAATTTTTTTGTCCATACAGTGCATGATTACATTTGATAATATAACCCAATCCTCACAGTAGTGAGGTGCAGACCTTATTTATTTGTCAGTTGAAAATAACTGTATTTGGCCTTGTGTATTTGTTCTCCTGCAGAAAAAATTACCTTCAAAAATGCCACCTCACCACAAGAGTTTTCTGAAGGGGATGATGCTGTCATCGTATGTGATGTGATTAGCTCTCCACCACCCACTGTCATCTGGAAACACAAAAAGGCAAAAATCCAGTTTGACAAGGATGGTATGACTTGATCCGCTTATTTCCCTAATTACTGCAATAATTTCTAATGATTGCATTTTAATATCACATTTAATGCCTTAGGTGCAATTATTTTAATTCACCATTTATCAGGTAAACTAGCTGAGCTCTCTATTAGTTTAGTATGTTCTGTTATTACCAAGTACTGAATAGATACTGTTTTATTCTAAATTGCCGAACCAGAAAAAGATAGCAAAGCTAATAGTGAATTAGTAATAGAGTCCATCATTCATAGCATGACAGGTATTCTCTTCAAAAAAGCTGTCATTATAATTCATTTTAATAAACTGAAAACTGGTTTTTTTTTGTTTTGTTTTTTTAAAATCTACTCTTGCAGTTCGCTTCAAGATTTTGGACAACAACCACTTGCAAATCAGAGGAATCAGAAAGGCAGATGAAGGAGCATACACCTGCGAGGCCCGCATTATGGCTCGAGGCGAGATTGACTTCCGTGAGATCAGAGTTGTAGTGAATGGTGAGCTCGCAATGCTTTTATTTGCACTTTAAAAGGTTTGCGGTTTTGTGTTAAATTGTTTGTCACATTCCGGTGCCACGCTGTTCAACCCAGACACGCATTATAATGATTTGGTCTGAATGGAGTAATTTTCTGCTTCTATAAAAAAAAACAAAAAAACATCTACAATAACCATTGACCTGACATAACAGAACACACAGACAAAGCAAAGCAAATAGAAAAAAGAGCAGCGTTTTCAGTTTAGCAGCATTAAGGCTGTTTTATTTCAGCTTGATATTCTGTTTCAAAAGAGTGCAGAAGGAAGTCAGGCTCTTCATCGTTTTGTACACATTTTGTCTCAGCAGTGGAAGACTATTACTCTAACTCCCATTTCCACCTGAACTCTTCAGTACTAAATGTACACAATAATATTTATGGGCCACATTAGAATGAACGCATTTTATACGTGCAGCATTTTAAGCGGCATCACTAAACATACATCACACGAAAAGACATTTATAGTGGAAGTCTATGTCTATGCACCCTATGCTGTGCAGATTTCCGTTGTGAGAAAAGTCACTATTGCTTCTTAATTCTTAAATCTAGACGGTGCAGAATAAAACTGCTGCATAAAGTGAGATAAAGAGCAAGAATGAAGTGAAATAAGAATACCATTATTAATTAAACTGATCAAAGTAAATTTGTTACTTAAGCCTTAAGATAAAGAAATGTGTCAGTTGCAGCACAAATTGTATGGAGGAAATTTGGTGTGCATCCGAAATTGTGGTAGTGCTGCAGGGTGTGACATTTCTTGACGTTTGAGCCTATGTAATACAAGATAATCACTGGTGAAGCGCTAAATTTTTTACTTGAACATTCTCTAGGTGCCCCTACTCCACAAATGAATAGTAATGAGCTAGGGTAATGTACCTTCTAGAGACCAATTTACCATAGACACATCATTTTAGGCAAAAGGATATTTGAGCAAATTGCCCAAAAATTGCTTTGAGTCTACCCCAGTTCAGGGGGTGCTAGCACAAAGGCCAACACACACCTAGGGACTAGAGCTGTCACTCGATAAAAAGTGAGGGGGGTCCCCGATTTTTTTTTTCTCCCTTATTTAGTCATCTCCAATTCCCACCCATCAGTGCTTTCCCCCCTTGTCACACGACGAACTGCCAGTCAGGGAGGGTGAAGCCCTGATACACTGCTGCTCATGCAACTTTCGGGAGCGGTTAACACATTCAGAGGATAGCGCTCCCGCCCACCTCTTGTATGCATGAGCTCACAGACGGCCGTGATTGGACAGTGTCGTGCTGATTGACATGGGGGAGAACGTGTGCTGCCCCTCCCACCCTGAGAGCACAGCCAATCTTGATCTCTTGAGCTCCCGGCTACGGGCAGCTATTCAATAAAACATTTTATTGCTGTTAATCGTGCGATACATTTAATCTTATTAATCTCAGTTTTCTATTTCTAGTTCTATATTGCCTCGTTATTCACTTGACTTTATTTGATAAAAGTGAAATATTAAAGATGATTGATGTCTTTTCATTATTTTTATTTAAACAGAACTGCACAGTGTGTAGGGAGCTAGGGAACATGGGTATATCACTTTGCCGGAAGTTCTGTTGTGCTGCTGCTACATGATTGGATTTTACCTCAGAGACCTGCCCCCCACAATGGAAGGAAAGGAGTTTGCGTTTTTTTTTTTTTATATATATAATTATAAGTAATTATCATGGACAGAGTAATAGTTTAACAATAGTTTACAATGAAAATTAAAAAGTGCAAGTAAAAAAAAAATATATATTGTAAAAAAGTATATAGGATTTTGCGTATGCGTTATGCTGCTCTGTTGCATCTGTCGAGAGATCAGAGCACTGTGCACGAGAAATTCACAAGAACAAACAATCAAATCATACATTTAAAAATTTTAAATACATCACCCACAGTTCATAGATGTTTCATCACATTTATTTCAAAAGTGCCTAAAGAATACAAAATTAGTCTGAACAGTGTTGATTGGTTTATCATGCTAAATACAGCAGAGTGCTGTAATCAAGGTGCACCTCAATACTATCCACTGTTGATGACATTGCAGTGCATTCCAAATAGTGCAGTTTCATTGATCCCTAAGAAGGGCCCTTGGGAATCTGTACCTTATGCAGTGTGTAGGGAGCAGGGATACAGCTTAGGGGCCCTTGCGATCGGAATGCAGCCTAAAGCGAGTACCGTAACGGTCAATTTCACTTTGTTTGTGTTCACTAATAGTGCCGCTTGTATACATAATTTAACAAATTTTTAGTCTACATAAAATTTTTAGTGCCATTATTTTTTTTAATCGCAATCAGTTCTTTAACGCATTAGCTCCTAAAACGTTAATTTGACAGCACTACTAGGGAAACAAACCTTATATTCTGTATCAGACATGTGAGGCTACAACCACACCAAATTTCATGTGAGTTTGTTGAAGTCAAAGTATATGATGTTGTTGAAAACTTTTTGAAGAAAAAAAACTTTGTACTGACAGTACATGTACACAACCTGATGATGCCACAGGATACTAAATGGAAGTCATGAAATAACCTTTTTTTATCATACTTTTAATTCCCTACTTGAGTTGGGAATGCTTTGGTGAATTTGATATGCTGTCCTGTAGAAAGATCATGCCCACTGTAAGGCCCACATGCCAAAGGATATGGTGAAACTGTGCATCAAAATAGTGTGTAACTCAGACATGCCTTTGTTTTAACCCTTTGGTGTCTGAGGCCTCTCAGCCACTTCTAAGGTAGTCTGACATGCCTTCACATTGTTAACACTAGCGTGGCCAAAGCTATGAAAATGTTCATAAGGCAGCTTGGCTGCTACATAGCCCACTCCCCTGCTGTGAAGCAACTAGTAAGTGATTAGTGCTCATTATCTTGGTAATGACTCTTAGTGTGTTTGAAGCACATCCACATTTAGGGAAAGCGTGTACAATACTAAAGTCGACATCTAGGCAAAAGCAAATGCATGAATAGGCAAAGCAAAGCAAATTTATCTGTATTGTAAGTTTTATATACATATTTAAAATGTGCTTCACGGACACATTTCACGGATACATACCACCACATGTATAGCAGTAATTTCGGTAATTTTGCTGTATCATGTGAAAAAGTAAAACATCTACAGCTTGATTTTCACTCCTAGTAAATGTTATTATTCTAAAATATATTTTATAACATTTTTTTGGCAAACACTTACACATAACCAAAATACTAAAATATTATTATACATGTTCTGTAGAAGACATTTCATTTGTGTATGCATGATTTATACAAATAATAACACTGATAATGCAAATGCTGTTGTATATGTATATATTATTTTACACACACACAATTTAGTAATAATAACATTAATAAAAAGCAATTGTAGGCATAGTATGTGCAATAAAGGTAATAAGAGTCCAAGTGACACAGATGTACTTGCCCCTTCTCATTGGACTGTGTGCATACCTTATACAAAACACCTATGTTCATCACTGCCAGGTCAACTGTATTCAAAGAAGCATATAGAGTATGTTACATGTACTGTATGTTACATATATACAGTACTGTGCAACAGTTTTTAGGCAGGTGTGAAAAAATGTTGTAAACTAAGAATGCTTCCAAAAATGGAAGTGTTAATAGTTTCTTTTCATCAAGTAACAAAATGCAATGAATGAACAGAAGAGAAATCTAAATCAAATCAATATCTGGTTTGACCACCCTGTGCCTTCAAAACAGCATCAATTCTTCAATGTATAGTTGCACAGAGTTTTTGAAGGAAATTGGCTGGTAGGTTGTTTCAAACATGAGAACTAACCACAGCTCTTCTGTGGATGTAGGCTTCCTCAAATCCTTCTGTCTTTTCATGTAATCCCTTTTCATGT
>JAOTRJ010000053.1:10419433-10431686 GCA_028564905.1 Leptodoras praelongus
CCCCACCCGGGGATCAAACCCGGGTCCTTCTTGCTGTGAGGCGACAGCGCTATCCACTGCGCCACCGTGCCGCCCAAAATGCAAAGTAAATAAACAAAATAAATAAATAATAATAATAATAATAAATCAAAGGCCAATGGTGCAAACCACTGCTGAATGTGCTTGACCATCCAGCCCTCAGGTCCTATTGTTTGAGAAACCGTCATGCTGCCGTGACGGACATAGCCACATGGGCTCGGAAGTACGTTGGAAGATCATTGTCTCTTAACACAGTCCACCACTGCATCAAGAAATGCAACCTGACATTGCATAATGCAAAGAGGAAGCCATAATATTAATTTTGTGCAGAAACGCTGATAAGATCTCTGGGCCCGAAGTCATCTGAGATGAACTGAAAGACAGTGGAAACGTTCTGTGGTCAGACGAGTCCACATTTCAGCTTGTTTTTGGAAAAAAATGGATTCTACGTGTAGACTGTTTCCAACGAAAAGCATTTGTGATGGCATGGGAGTGCATCAGTGCCCACGGCCTGGGTGATCTGCGTATATTTGATGGTACCATTGATGTGGAAACTTGTATTGGTATTTTGGAGAGACGTATGCTGCTGTCAAGATGACCTCTTTATCCAGGAGCTCCATGTCTATTTCAGCAGGACAATGAAAGGCATCATTTGGCTTGACAACAGCGTGGCTTGACTGGCCTGCCTGCAGTCCAGATCTGTCTCCTATTGACAAGTATTGTATACAGCAAGAACGGGCAAAAATTCCACTTGCAAAACTGAAACAATTAGTATCCTCAATTCCCAAATGATTAAAAAGTATAATTAAAAGAAGTTGATGTGACCCAGTGGTAAACATGCCACTGTCCCAAATGTTAGTTGAATTAGTTTAACTAATAGAATTAAGTTCATTGTCAAAAACGCTAAAAATCCTTTCTTTGTCCTTTTCTCTGTTAAATAAAGGTTCAAGTGAATGAACAAAGGGTCCCAAATTTCTGTAAATGGGGTTTGTAGCTGAATCTGACGATATTCAAGATATTTCCAAATGCTAGGATTCTTCCCACTTGAAAAAAATGTTTTGGTGGTTGTTATGGAAAAGCAAAAGTGCAGTGGGTGGTTGAGTCTAATCCAGGTCCATTTGGTGTACAGTGTAGAAGATCAGAAACTCCATGGCGTGGGCAATAGCACACAAATGTTAAGGATGTTATTTGCTGTGTTTGTAGGTTTTCTTAGGCGTATACATATAATCTTATGCATCACCATGGAAAACATGGAAGATTTGTTGTTTGCTTCTGGTTATGCAAAAAGAATGTAGTGAGTGGTTGACTCTGACCCAACTCAGAAAATCCCTCTGTTCCAGCTTTGCCCAGATAGTCATCTGCATTGTCCACCTGAAAATGCCAGTGAGAGATGGCAGACCTACTGGCAAGATAAATGACAGAGAACGTATTGTGTATATAAAATATGAAGGGATGTGCTCTAATAGGAAAATAATTCCTCATCGATGGGGTGGTGTGATACGTCTCCACCTTAAGGTTCACTTCCACCTTGCATACCGGTTTCCCCAAAACTATTATATTTCTCTTATACAGGGTGGGCCATCTATATAGATACACCTATAGGGATACACCGTCGTGGGCCAGTTGAATGGCCACCAAGGTCTCCTGATAAAAGTCTAAGAGGGTCAGATCGGGAGACCTTTGTGGCCTTTCAACTGGCCCACGAAGGTGTATCCATATAAATGGCCCACCCTGTACAATAGCAGTATGCCAGTGATTACATGTTTTTATTAATTAAAGGATGACACATTGTACTCTTTATCTGTTTAATGTTGTGGAACTTCCATGAAACATGTCAGTTCCTCTTGCGTTACTCCTACGTTCCTCTTATGTTAGTTCCTCTTCACTATCACTTATGTTATAGCAGCTGTAAACAGTTGTTACCTCACAACAATGAGATTATTGTGAGTGCATTAATATACAGCATTCTCAAAATCTTTACATGCATTATAGATAATTATTCGGCACCTTCCATATTTCAGTGACATTTAAAATCAAAATGCTTCAAAATCCTTTCTCCCTTCTTACCAAGAATCTTCTAGACTTTTCTATATACTTTTCTATATACTGTATAATCTATATAAATGATGCTCATGATATGCTTAGGATACACAAATTTATGCTCCCAGCTTGCTATGTTTTTTACTTTTACAGTCAGCTATTGTGAAATGTTAAGAACGCATTAAGAGAGCAGATCGTTTAGAACGAGACTTGGTACGAGTCTGTTCATGGTCAGAAAATTCATGCTTCAAGTGGCCAAAAGTAAAAGATTAGCTACAAACTATTTGAGGGTTAAAGTTTTAAGTTAAGCATTGCACTTCGGTGTGGTATGATTCATAAGCAGACCAGAGTGCTGTAGGAAAAAAAAAGTAAAGGGAGGAAAAAGTGGCGGTTTGGCCTCAGAACAATGGAAAGATATTGTGAGTGGATCTTGCGTATCAGGTCTGGCTCCACCCATTGGAATAATAGAAATTCGGCACGGACTGAGTTTTGGTTCTATAGTGTACGTATGACACATGAAAAATTAATTGTATCTTGCTGTGTTGACATATCTTGGCCCTTCCTTTTTTTCCGTATTACTTTTACACTCGAGTGAACCCGTGTTTTTTGGGATGTGTCAGTAAATGCATCATGAATTCTGACTCACTTCACTGCATGTGCTTACAGAGAGAATCACAGTAGACTCACAGAGCTCTACGTTTTTAGATTCAGCCCAAGAAATTTAGTTCCACTGATCCCTAAATATCAGGAAATGGATAAGAAAAAGTAAAAGTGACTTTTTGCTGAAGAAAAAGAATGTGTCCTGATTGTTCTGGGAATAAGTGCTTTGTATTTGCATCCTGTGGCTTAAATGAGCAAAAGTCACTCTGTATGACTTAATCAGTATGCATTGATCTTCATAATTAACATATGCTCTTCGGTAGCCTGCTAGATTTCTTTTTTTTAAGAATTAACTAACCTGAATGGACTATTTAGTCGAAACTTAAACTTAGTTTCAGTTAAGAGTTTCCTTTATTACCCAGAATCCATTTTCCACTACCTGCTAAAAATGGCACCAGTGGCATTTAGCCCTCTTTTATCTTAAATAAAGAGAGCAATGCATTAGTGCTTTAGTCCTTTAGTCTGTAAAAAACACTTTCAGCTCCTCGTCTGTCACTCTGTTTAAACAAATACGGTTCCAGAGCGAACAACTTTGATGCTAATACCGCCATCATGCTTGTCATCTCGTTGATTGTTAACTACAGCTAGTTATTAGTATGTTATAGTGAGTCTCTGCTTTAGCTGTGCACAGGAAATGCAAGTTGCTGTCTCTAGTAATTCTGTATTGGATTTCTCACGTACATATTACTGAACATAGCTGGAATATGGTGACGAGAAGAAGAGACGCTCTTGCTCGTTTGCTTTAAAGAGCTTGGAGAGAGACATTTTTGAGAATTGATGATCATTTTTTTTCTTCTCCTGTACACCACAATGTCCCTCTCTGACCTCAGAATGGCAGACAGCCACTAAATAAACAGGGTTTAGGCTTAGTCAAACCATGGGGCCAGGACCCATGACACAAAATATCAACATCAACATAAACATAATGTATCAGAGTGGAGTTTTCCTTTGAGCACAGAAAGTTATTAATACCCCTTAGCACCAGCTCATTTTTGAAGTATTGACCCATTTTATTGTTCTCCCAAATGAAAAGGGAATGTCCCATATTTGTTTAAGAAAACGTTCAGAATTCTCACTCGTTCAAATCATAACCTGATAGCCTGATGAGAGACATTCAGAAGAGTCACTACATGCTTAATAATGAAATATCTGCACAGTAGAGTGGAAACACAAGAGCAGATAGCATCTGTGCTCATCACCCCATGACTGATGTTGAAGTCACAAGGTGCTGCCTTTCAATCTTCTTTTGAAGCAAAAGCGTTTGCCATGGGAGAGAACCATAAAGCCTTGCAGCTGGTTTTAAAGACAGTTATGACCTCTGTTTTATGAACAGAAAGCCTCACTGTAATCTTGGAGCCTCTGTTACAGCAAAAGGACGCTTCTTTAGTTGAGTTTTTTCAAACTGTAAATTTGGAATACAACCCTTCAGGGGTCCTTTCTATAGTCAAGGGTTCTTAACTTCCTGAAATTCTTCTTTACAAGGGTGTTAGGAAGTGGAACCTGATTATCACTTCAATCATTTTTGGATATTTTTTTTACTAAATGGATCACCTGTAGAATCTATCAAATACTGAAGGATAGTAGAGTTACATCAAAACGTATTACTCCATTACTAATGGTGTTCTCTTTTCCCCTAAGGTCTTCACTTCACTACTGTAAATCTCATTTTAAATGGTTTGTGTTTAGATTCATGAGATTTAGACTTATTTGTTCTTATGAGTCATCAAAGCAAATCTTCTGCCCGTTTAAATTTCTTGTGGCTCAAGGACTAACAGTTGTATCATTTTCCTACAAGCAGAGTGACACAGAGATCAGGTTGTGTCATTATGGTTTAGTTGAGATGTTGCCGTTAGTTTCCATCATGAACTATGAAACATGATGCATTCCGGACTGCAAACGGCTCACTTTATTTGGCTTTTATCTCAATAAGTGAGCATATCATTGATGTGTTTCTCAATGTCTGACTATTTTATTGTCCTTTCCTTGGAACTAAATGGTAAACAGTGGCCTTCTGTAGCCTTCTTGTTTGAGACCAGCTGTAGGCTGGGCAGCAGTTGCAGTTGTGCTTGCAGGTGTTGTGGTTCATATTTTTGGATGGACAGCTGTGTGTGTCTTGTACCCTCGATCACTCCCTGATTGAGCTCCATGTTTGGCAGACATAGCAGCTGTTGTTTCATAGTCTGTACTTGAGCGTGGGGAGATGTGTCTGCACTAGTCCCATTGCTGCCTATTCCATCATATGCAAACTCGTTCTCAGAATTGCAGAATCTGATGCAGAGCATCACTGACACCAGAATCAACCGAGGCAATTTTAGCAATGTTAAAATAGAACCATTGAAACACACTGAAACAAGCTCTGGTGAAAGCATGCGTTCTGCCTTTTTTTTCTCCAGTTTACTTCACTACCATCAGTGTAGAGAATGTATTTGCCAGAGTTTGTGTGGGTATCCTCTCAGTAGTGAGTCCACCATCTGTGTCTTTTGCCCTTGCCAAATAAAGAGCGTGCATTCAAAAGTGAACGTCCTTCCAACCTGCTGCTGCATTGCCTCACTCTCAAGCTCTGGGAGATGTATATGCTCCATCAGCTTCATGTTTGGACTTGTGGGCTTTTAAATAAGGATATAAATGAGAAAATGGCTGTTTTATTAATGGTAATACTAGTAGTGTTATTTCCTAGTAAACAGAACAAGGAATCTTCTTCTATTCCTTGTTTTCCTACTTGTTTATTTTAATTTTTTTTAACTTTGTAGACCTTTTGCCATGTTCCTTGGCAGATTCCATAGACTATTCTAAGAAACATGACTGGGAGCAGATCCGATTTGTGTCGATCTGCCAAACAAAAGGAATGCAGTATACACGTTGCCCACTCATGCTGAATTTAGAAAAGCTACTAAACATGATTTTAGTTGGAATTATAATTTTGTTATGATGTACTTCCAAATAACTGTGTATTGTTTCAAATCAAACAAAAAAATCATTTGATTTTTTTTGTGGATCTGGAGGAAATGTGACACAATCTTACACACTCAAAACAGATGCTTTAAAAATAACACAAAATGTTATATTTCACCACATCCGTGTGTCTAGGTCACATGGACAAAACACTTTGTGTTAATTTTAAGATAATATTCAGCAGTTTAACACCGACATAAAATAGTGACACAAAAAATTTTATCGAATGTAAAATATGTACTCAAATGAAATCTTATGCTGAACTCTGCCATACTTTACCAGTACGACTTGCACAATCGACCAGTACAATAAGCTCTTATTGCAGTTATGAATGGAAAACCCCATTGGCACAATTTGGCTTTTGTTTGCGTTTGATGAAACTGTACTGCTACAGAGCATAATATATTCTATGTCCAGAAAGGAAGCATGTTATTTGTTTTTAAAAGCATAGCTGGTGCTGATGGCCAAGTATAATTAGTGCAAAAGGCAGATTCGTTAACTTTTTGCGATTACACAGTCTTTAAGATATACTGTACCCCAGTATAGTTAGTATCTGTGAATTTCTGAATGCTCAGAAGATCATTGTGATGGTCCTTGATTTCATAGAGCCGTTAGAAGACAGAATATCATTAGGCCTTTTCTGTTTAACCTCTCGTTGTGAACAAACATAACAGAACATATATAAGCAGAAAGAGCGTTTGAGCCTAATGTGGTATGTCTGTGGGGTGGTTATGAATAGAACTGTTCTTTCATTTATCACAGAACATCACTATAAACAGGAAGCATAAGGATGCCGGGCCTAGTGCCGAGAGATTTCCCTTCTGAAGATCAGCAGTGAGAAGGTGTGCTAGCATCTATATGGACAGTTGTGTGGGGGTGGAAAGACATGAATGTAAATGTAGGGTGAAGGTCAGCAAGCTCATATGGCACACTAGAATATGTATAAAACAAACAGTCAGTTAGGCATAGTTCCAGCAAATGATGTTAAATTAGATCATATGAATTGAATGTCACCTTGTTCCATCTAAAAAGATAACACTTTGATGCTACAGACGCAGAGTGCAATTGCGGTAATTTAATCATGTGCTTTATGGGTCACAGGAGGCTTGCATATGGATTGAAATTGTCTTGATGTTCTCCATCTGTAGAGCACAGTTGCAATGAGGCTTGCATATGGAGATAAATTATGTGAAGGTCTCCAACCATCTGTTCAGCCAGGTTCTGGTGATGATAGACTCTCTTTTCCATCACACTATGTTGAATGAATTTCGGTTTAGTTTAATGATACAGTGCCTTGCAAAAGCATTCATACCCACTGAGCTAAATAAAAATCTTAAAAGTGTGCTGTACATTTGTATTTAGCCCCCCTGAGTCCATACTTTGGAGGACCACCTTTCACTGCAATTACAGCAGCAAGGGGTATATCTCTACTAGCTTTGCACATCTACATTCTTCTTTACAAAAAAGCTCAAGCTCAGTCAGATTGGATGGGGAGCATCTGTGAACAGCAATTTTCTTGCCACAGATTCTCAATGGGATTTAGGTCTGGGCTTTAACTGGGCCATTTTTACACATTAATATGCTTTGATCTAAACCATTACATTGTAGCTCTGGCTGTATTTTTAGGGTCATTGCCCTACTTTAAGGTGAACCTCCGCCCCAGTCACAAGTCTTTTGCAGCCTCTAACAGGTTTTCCTCCAGGATTGCCCTGTATTTAGCTCCATCCACCTTCCCATCAACTCTGACCAGCTTCCCTGTCCCTGCTGAAGAAATGCATCCCCACAGCATGATGCTGCCACCACCATGTTTCACTGTGATGTGTTCCATGTGTTTTCTGTGTCTTCTACATGGCTTGTGGCAAACTGCAAATGGGAATGGCTTTCTTCTTGCCACTCTTCCATAAAGGCCAGATTTATGGAGTACATGACTAATAGTTGTCCTGTTGACAGATTCTCCCACCTGAGCTGCGGAGTTCTGCAGCTCCTCCAGAATGACCAAGGGTCTCTTGGCTGTATCTCTAATTAGTGCTCTCCTTCCCTGTCTTCCCTGTCCTACCATGTCTTGGTAGGTTTGGAGTTGTGCCGTACTCCTTCCATTTTTGGATAACGGACTGAACAGTGCTCTGTGAAATGCTCATAGCTTGGGATATTTTTTTATAACTTAACTCTGCTTTACACTTCACTACAACTTTATCCCTGACCTGTCTGCTGTGTTGCTTGGTTTTCATGATGCTGTTTGTTTACTAATGTTCTCTAGCAAACCTCTGAGGCCTTCACAGAACAGAACTGAAGTTATATTGAGAATAAATTACACACATATGGACTCTATTTACTAATTGTCTCCTAAAGACAATTGGTCAGACTGGATTTTACATATGTAGGTGTAACCAGGCTGAATACAAATGCACACCACACTTTCCAGATTTTTTTATTTTATTTTGAAATCTATATATAATTTTCTTTTCATTGTGCAATTACTTGCTACTTTGTGTTGGTCTATGACATAAAATCTAAATAAAATACATTTAAATTTGTGGGTGTGATGTGAAAAAATGTGGAAAAGTTCAAGGGGTATGAATACTTTTCCAAGGCATTGTATATGTGTGATGCATTGCGTTTGAAGGTTATTGTTATTCACATTTGCAAAGACAAGAATTTTAGGGAGCATACATATAGAGGAGAATCGCTTTGGTGCCTCTGTTGACTATGGTCCCTTATTCAGACATCCTTGGCCTCAACCGTCCAAAGCTAATGGGGTGTCTAATATGCACTGAAGTACCAGAAATACTTGGTAGGTCCCCCCACAGGATCTTTGAGGGAATGTTGCACAGTCCTCAAGTTGATGTTTGTTGAGACCCCAGCATTGAATTTCAATGTTACTTGAGGCAGCGTTGTACATCTATCATGTGAAACGAAGCCAGCCGATGCTGGTCACGTTCACTCAGAGTCTATTTACAGCTACACTGCTGTTGTAAGTTTGAGGTTTTGCCAGAATTCTTGTACTTAAGGTACACCCTTGAAATGCTCACATGTGACAATTGAAACTTTGCTTCTACCTCCGAAATGCTATGAACCATCTCACCAACTCCATAGTTTCCATATTAAACTATGGAAACGACTCTAGAAGCTTCCATAGATGTCTATCAGTTTATATACACATTGCGGAAGCAACCAATGACATACATAGGTGGCCTTGCTGTATATTTTCTGGTACTTCAGTGAACAGGAGTTTGACTGCTTTCCCTGCCTCCTTGCTACAAAGTTGTTATCACAACGCCATATTGATGTGTAAAAAATGTTAGCAAGAGTCTTTATTTCAGGAAAATTTGTCTGTCTGCTTAAAATCTTTAGTTACATTTATTGTCTGGCAAATGCTTAAGAGCAGCTAATACTCAAACCAGATTTTACAAAGAATATGTGTCCACACCTCAAACCTTTAGTGTCTGACATTAGGGCAGTGATTCTCAATTATTTTCTGTTAAGGCTCCCCTAGGAAGAGGAAAACACTTTGGGCCCTCCCATAATATCACTTGCTCTGTGCTGTGTGTTTATTCTATACCATTTTACTTTCAAAATGAGAATAAGAAAATGGGGTCACATGTGCCCCGCCAAGCACTGCCCCCCTAGGGGGGGCGCGCCCCACTATTTGAGAAGGACTGCATTAGGGCAACACTGAAAATTATTCGAACAAAAATGTAAACTCCAGATGACCTAATGGATCTGATCTTTTTGAGGCATTATTCATAACCCAGGTTGTTAATTGACTTCAATTCAGTTTCTGTAGCATGTCACAAAGCCGCTTTACAGAAATCCAGATATAATTATTTTAATTTAAATTCATCCCTAAAGCAAGAAGAACTCCCTGAAGTGACAAAAAAGAAACCCTGAGATGAACAAAACTCAAAAGGGAACCTGTCTTCATCTGGGTAGCACCAGATAGTGTGACTATAAATCATTTCACTTCTATAACAGTGTGCTGTACAGACAAGGGCTAAGTGTGTTAAAAGAGTTTTAGCTTGAATGTTTTTACCTTCTTCTGTGAACAGAAATATGCTCTGTACCTCATCAGGACACAGTCATGTTTTATTCCATATTGGTATTCAGAAACGGATGTTTTTACGAGGGCATTTGCTGAACACAGCCTTTTCTGATATATTAAAAGACCGGAAATGCATAATCTTTTTTTTTTCACGCCACATTGGTGGTTAGTTTGTTCTTTAAGAGTGGAAACTGCTTGAGTAGCAGCACTCCTTTGAGTGCTATATCACTACACAAGACCCCTTTCATATCATTACTATTGCTATTTATATTGCACAGCCGGCTAAGGCTTTTGCCTAATATTAATTCCTCGTTATATTTCAGAAATTGTATGAGAAGTTGGTATTTAGTTGCTCACATGGGCATTTCACTGAGCATTTTACTTTTTAGTAGACAAAAAAAAATACATTGGAAGACTGGAAGCAAATGAAAGACTATTAGCAAATATTAAAAAAATTAATTTAGAGTCTTATTCAAAATAAAGCTGTTTTCTGCACAAATCTATGCAAATTATATGCAAATTATGCGTGCCATACCTATTTATTTCAGTATTTAACAACTTATCATCATCAAACTGCAACATGTAGCCACTAGCTAGCTGAGTGAGCTTACTCTTACATTTACATTTACAGCATTTGAGCTAGTCTACTAGCCAAATATGAAAACTCTGTATTAAACCTAAGATGTCACTTTGGAAGTTATTGTCTGTTGTGTTAAACATATCTTAAGTGTTGCTACAGCCTCTAGGACAAGGGGAATCTTTGCTAGATACATTAGCTAACTATGTAGCTACAAACATGCATGAAGTAAAATGAGCTAGCTAGCGCTAACTACCTAAAGAACTTAGCAAGCTAGCAAAACCCCAGCAGAACCCGGCTAAGTTAGCTAGCCAGGTAATATTACATTTCTTTATACACTCTATAATTGTATAAAGAAATTGTATCACCTAACTGATCACTCCAGCATGGCTTACTTGGTTAATTAACATTACTCTTAAAAGATACATTGCAGACGTATAAAAAAAAAGAAATTATTTTTTTTCACCAGACAACATCAGCACTCTACCTTGAGTAAGTTGCTTGAAAATTAATTTTAGATTTACTAAATTTAATTATCTCTACAGTATCAGTATTTTTTTTTACTCAGGTCTCTATATTTTCTGTCCATGACTGGTTAGAGGATGTGCATGACTCATTAAACAGTGTTTACTATAGTTTCATGTGCTATAGATCTGATTTCATGTTTCTGTTGTTAGTGTGAGAGAGGCAAGACCGTTCTCAGAGTAATCAGGAAGTATGGCCTTTCTGTCACTTCACAATGGTTAGCTTACCGCTGTTGTCTATTTACAGATGAGAAGTAACCGATGTAACCATGATGCATGATGAAACCATGTGTTTAAATTGAACATCTGGTAATTGTGCATTTTCATGCTTAATAATTTTTTCCCTTTTTGCACAATAACCCATTTGCCACATACCCATCCATGTCCTATATATGGTTTAGGGAACAGGTGATTCACAGCTGTTTTGCTTGTATTTCTTAATTTAGTCATATGAAAAGTAGCAAGTTGCTGTTTTATCACATTTACATGACGCCGCTTGAATTCTGTAATTATGTGTAACACTGCAGTGTTCTCTTTGAACATTGTGAAGAATCTGTTCTGTCTCTGGATGGGATATTGTTGAAGAACAATCTCTTCAGTTTAGACATTAGGAGACTTTAACCTTAAGGGGAAGCCATAGCAAACTGTGGGGTTTCACTTCAATAGTTAATAAAACCACTGTGAAAGAGAACTCTGGACACCTGGCTCACAGGCGTGAGGTTTTAATGCACTCTGTTAACATACTAATGGTATCCAGTCTGGAAGGGAAGTGATTGCTGTGAATCATTCAGTTCAGCAGTCATTTTTAACAACTATATTTAGTATTGTTGTGCCTACATGATAATGTTTTACATTGAGGTTACCCTTTTCCCTTGTATAATATTATGTACTGCACTTATTAACATCAACAAATATTAAATTTAACACTAATAAGTGGGACAGTGTTAGCTCAGTAGGTTAGGACTCCGGGTTGCTGACCGGAAGGTCTGGGTCCCAAGCACTGACAACATGTTGCTGGCATTGGCCCTCTGAGCAAGGCCCCCAACCAAGTGCTCAACTCAGCCAGCAAGGGGTGCAGTACACACATAGTGCCGGTCCCAAGCCCAACCTAAAGGAGGGTTGCGTTAGGAAGGGCATCCAGCACAAAACCTGTGCTAGGTCAAAATGTGGATTCCAAGAATAGGAGGAGCCAAAAGAGGGAAATAAACCATAGGACTAACAAACCATAAGTAATGTTAACAAAGTATCACTTGTGAATTGACATGTTTTGTAAATGTTATCTGTGAACGATGCTCGAAAATGTTGATGGATTACTGAACTTTGATCTCTAATGTGTAAATATTGAATATATTCTTTTGGGAATTTATGCAAGTGTTGATTATTTGTTTTATTCATTCATCCATTCATTCATTCATTCATTTTCTTGACCACTTATTCCTATTT
>JAOTRJ010000053.1:10452652-10466703 GCA_028564905.1 Leptodoras praelongus
GTATTCAATTGAATATGGGTTGAAAAGGATTTGCAAATCATCATATTCTGTTTTTATTTATGTTTTACACAATGTCCTTACTTCATTGGAATTGGGGTTGTACTACTCACATTGTATTACACACACCAGGATGAATAGTCTCAAATACATTAGCAAATAATCTTTCAGTTGCCTAAATGGTGATTGACCTGATAGGTCCATGACAATTATAACACATCTATTACAAACTTGCCAGCAGATCCTGAATGTTAAGTCCATATAAACCATGAGCGTTGTCCAAATTCCTCTGGTTAAATTGCCCTAAGAATCACCATAGGAATACTGAAGTCTGCTGAAGATGACTGGTGACAAATATGAATAGGTGAATAAATGATGGTATGGTCAAACTATATGTCAAACTAAGATTGCATTTCCTGGCATTGCAAGTTGTGAAAATCTGTTTGTGTAGGATCCTGTCAGACATTTTATAGATCGGTTTACAATTTGATTAAAATTGGTATTCTATACAGATCTCAAATGGTTGTAATAGGCTACTTGAATTTAGATATTAACACTTGTAAGATATACTGTATTAGCTAGACTTACCCAGTTAGAGCCCTTCAAATTTGTAAACAGGACTTAATGTGTTTCAGGAGTGCATGATCTCAGCTCATTCTTATTCTGTAGTAAGTGAATCACCTTTAGTATTTTACCAACAAATAAATGTATAAATCTGTTGGTTATACTCAGTGTAACATCAATACTAGTGGACATACACAATATGCTTGATGGAAACAGTCAATTAGAATGCATTGCCAAGCATAAGGTCAATCATAAATCAGTTCATTGTTGTCAAAGCAGTTTTGTGTTATATTTGAACTGCTGTTCCAGGTCAAAGTTTTTCTAAACATTATGTTCATACTTGGGATTATGTCATTATGTTTGTAGTAAGGATTCATGATCCAAGATAAGCTATTAACAAGACAAAGTTGAAAACAAAGCAATCCATTCAAAACCAGTTGACATAAAAGACATCACATAAATTATATAAACAAAAAGTGAAGCTTTAAAAGAGATATAAATTGCTGTCTTTGAAGTGTGCATGTAGCTTGAAAAATGTGAATTAAACTTTTGTTGGGTCCTTGATGTCCTGAGCAGTGATCCAGCATAGCTCCTCAAGGCCACAGCCAATGCAGGCTGCAAGGTATTGTAGCCCTTCTGCAATGTGGAGTGTTGAAAATGGCCCCTATTTTGTATGCTGGGGGCTCCTAATGCTAAGATGTCTAATTGATGCCTTGACTAATAGACCAGAGACTACAGATTTGGGCAAAGTCGCATGGAAGCTGGCAAGCAGCCACTGACAAGCAGCATTGATGTGACAGTTATAGTTCAAATGTTATCACAAAAAAGTATCAGATCTTGAATGGATCTTGTAGTTATTGGACACTTTCGACCACCTCTTAATGGATGGTATTTTCCTGTGGGCATCTATGCCCAGCTTTTCGGTTTGTATACTTCTCTATTTGGCTATATGCATTGTGATTATTTCTTCATGTCAGGCTGACTGTTTTCTTTCCCTGAAGGACCATTATATTTATGATGTGATTTTGGTCCCTCTGCCAAACCCTGCCAAATAGCTGGAAAATTCCAAATAACAAAATATATGCTGATATAGCAATTCATCAGACTCACAGTCTATGGGCAAGGCTGACAGTTGTGGGCAAGTCAATTGATCAATTGTTACCACAATAGTTACACAGTGATTCGAAACCAGGACTGCTAATGTGCTTGTGGGACTTGATTGGGCACAAATTATACTTGACTTTACACAATACTCAATGCCTGATTTCATTAATGCGCTTTTGACTGAATGGGTGCAAATACAAACAGCCATGTTCTACAACATACCATAAAACATTTTAAATAAAAGTGGATGCTGTTGTAGCAGCAAAACGGGGACAGACTCTGAAATTGGACGTTTAACAATGTATACTATTGTAATAGTCAGGTGTCCAAATACATTGGGCCATATAGTGTGGATTCTTACCAACATTTGGTCCTAAGGAGTTGGTGTGTTTTGGTCACCCCCAGAATTCCTGAAGCAGAGCCATCCAAGCCTATGTAATGAGGACAGGGAGGGATGTTTGGCCTGGTGAACACTGAGGTGGAATGGTGTCTTGGTAATATATATATATTTTAATATATATATTTTATATATTAAATATATGTTGTCCTAATGGTGCCTATGGAACAGAATTCATGGAGAATGGTGTCCTCTGTGCTGAGTCTGGGGCTGGGTAAGCTAGGTAAATTCAGGACAGAGCATTACCAATTATACGCCTTGGGTAATATGAGATCCATCAGGCTTGGCAAGCTGTGAGGCATTTAGCAGATTTCAGATGTTGTATATGCATTAGACTTGTTCTGAAGAACTCTAATGTTCAACAGGATTTCCAAACAACCAAGATATCACTTAAAATGCACCAAAAGACCAGTAATTTTCCTCCCAATAGAACAAGAGATAAACAGCATGTGAATCTGATATAATCTGCAAAGGTGTTTTGAACTCTTACTTTCTGCAAGTCATGCACCTTTCACCCATCTTAATTATTCTTGCTTTCTATTGAGGTAAATTGATTATATTTTAATTTCATAAGTGTAAAATTAAATCAGTGTATGTTTGACTTAACTAACATTATGATATACAAGGGTGAGTCGAAAATGATCTGCACTGCGGAATTTATTTTAATCAGGTTTCAGAAAAGACAATTACATCACTCCTCTCATTCTCCCTGCTTTTCAATACACTTTGTCCGTCCGTCCAGGCTTTCATACTCCCTTATTAAAAAATGTTTAAGGCTGAGCTGCGAGCCATGAGTGCACCGCTATCTTTACCTCTTCAACAGACGTGATTCTTCGTCTTCCTTGGGCTTCTTTCAGGGGACCAAACAGGTGATAGTCCAATGGGACGAGTTCAGGACTATAGGGAGGATGCTTTAATACCACAAAATGCTTTCTCCATATTGGCACCAGACACCTAAAAAAATGAATCACTGTACGCTGCTCTTCTTTTGTGCAAATGACAAGTGGGGCAGCCATTGTTTCTTGCACTGCAGTCAAATAAAAATACAATGACATAGCATGTTCAACCCAGCACAGCAGTGACCTTGTACAGAAAGCACTGATGAGACAGTATGACCAGCAGAAATTTAACTATAACTATCTAATAAGTAGCTTGTCTAAAATCTAGAATAAAAAAATAGCTAGATCATGTTCTTACTTAGGATTTGTACATTGTTTAGGTAACAAATGAGTTAATGGCAGCTGCTAAAGTCTGTCTGTTGTAAAGCTCATTATGAAGCCCAGTACATTTTGTAAAGCTCTATTTTCTGCCCTTGTCACTGGCTGGGTAGCACCTTAATTGGCATGATGATGTAACTATAAGGCAGTACATTTTGAATATTCCAACACACAGTGAAATTGCAAACATCATGAGACTTAATTTGGCTTTGCCACTCATACAGTATAAGCAGCCTTCCTATGATAGTTAGGACTAATTGCTGTGGACAGTTTTGGACTCTCTTTGGACTCAAATCTGCATCAGTGAACAGTTCATAACTTCAACAAAATAGACATCATGGTAAAATTTACTGGTTACAATTGGATTTTTTTACTATATAGCACACAGTTATAGAAGGGATTGTTTTTTATTGTACTATCCAGCATCACCCAAATGTTGATGGGCTCCTTTTTGAGTCTGATTAAACTCAAGATTTCTTCCTCTTAACATCTGAGGGATTTCCCCCCAGCTTGCTTATTAAGGATAACATTTAGGGACCAATTTTCTTATCAATGTTAAAGGTTATGTTTGGATTTTATGTCTTTGGAAACTGCTTTGGGACAATATCCATTGTTAAAAGCACATAGAGACCTGGGGGTCTCTGTGTTAGTATGATGGAGGTCAAATGAACAGTGGTTTTCACCACTTGAGGTCCTGCATGTCAAGACACCCATAATCCAGTTCCACCTAGGAATGTTCCGTCTCAGGTCTTTCAGTTTCATATTGAATTTGACCAGACTGACGATGAACAACATTCTCACGCGTTCTTTTTGAATCAGTGTGCTTCATCAGGGCAATGGCATCCTCTATTGTTTTGTTGAAGTGATATGTAGGTCCATGCTGGAGAGTCCAGGTTGGCAGATGGAGATGTACAGATGAAATGGTGAAATAGTGGTAGTCATTCAAACATGACAAAGTAAGGTATCTTGAGAGTTGGATGTGATCTTGTGGCTGTTGTGAGACCAGAATGTGATTTTACAATAGTAGAAGCAGAGAAAATATTCTAGGTGGTTCTAACATTGATAAGTGTTCAGCTTTGTTATTGCTGATATGCATAGGTTCTGGATAGTCTCATTCTCTATCATAACTAAGGCTTGAAAGGGGACAGGTAACCTTCATTCAATAAGAAGTTTATTCAGATAGATAGCTACCACACGAGGACATCAAACAACAAGATACTCTCTCTACAGGTCAGTTTAATATTTTTTTTTTATGTTCAAATGAAATATAATAAATATGAATGACCTGTCCAGGGTGTTTCCCTGTCTTCTGCCTAATGAGCGAGGGCATAGACTTCAGCTGCCCCAATGACCCCTCCTGGCACTCCCATTTCCTGTATGACCTGACGGAATCAGTCTGGTAGGCGTGAGAAAACTAGAGGAGTAATCTACAGCTGGGCTGAATGATCTCACGATTGAAAAAGACCAGCACTGTTTTAACGAGTCTGTCTATTGAGATGTCAGAAAGCATCATGAACCAGCTGAATTGGTTATTTAGAATTTACATTAATGTATAGAAGTGCTGGCAATTTTTGAATAGATAATGGGCACTGTGGGTTTGGGGGGTCAGTTTCTTTTGGCTCTACACCACAGAATCTACCCCCTGCTGACAGAGCATACATCAGACTCTATGCAGCCTTGTTTCCTAAAAACCACAAAATTGCCAGTTCTCTCTTGTCAGATTGCCAAATACAAGTACAATTTTCCCTTGTATCCTAGGGCAAAGAGCATTCAGCTGCCCCCCAAAAATTGTATCTGGGTTCTACAGAATGAAGTAACTGCCTTCTCAATGGTTGGAATGGAGGTATAAATCTCATAGTTTGTTTTGTTTTGTAGGGAGTAGATTTGTGATGGCTGTGATAGCCTACATCAGGGAACATTTGTTCTGTTTATTTAAAAGCTCAGTAGCTTCTATGTAGTGGCTAGAGTTATGTACATTGCCCTTGTTTGACATTTTCCTTCAAATGTCTACAGTCCCTACATTGTTTTGTATGGTGCACCCTGATCCTGATGATTCAATAATTAAGGGAAAGAATTACGAATCAAAAATAGATGTTACGATGTTTGTCCTTGAGGTCATTAAACATGTAGGACTAACACAACATAGTCTATGCAGCTGCATACGTATATATTTTCAATTAGACTAGCAGCACTTTACGATTTATTTCCATACATTTCGAAAAAAACAGCAAGAAGATGATTTTTTTCATAGTCGACAGTGTACTGTTATGACAGAGTAATGATGTCAGTTTATTAAGTTATTAAACTATTCAATTCAGTTCAGTTCAATATTATTTCTAAAGCACGTTTAACAATGGACATTGTCTCAAAGCAGCTTTACAAAGACATAACATCTATGTCAGGTGGCGCATTATCTCACTGATGTCAGCCCTGTGTTTTGAATACGGGGTGATAGAGTTCAGTTGTTGCTAAAAGCATACAATGTGAGGGCACAGAGCCCTGTAGGAAAACAGGCCTTTCCTATGTGACTGGTATTAGAGCCGTTAAGGAGCTTCCTTTCTCACACTAGAAAAATGATGTAAGTTAATTGAAAAGCAATATTAGTTTTGACCTCTTTTGTTTCTTCACAGCTTCCGTCTGTCCCAGTGATGGATTTAAAAGCTAAGTGGTAAAATGGTTAATGAAATGAACATGAGCAGAAACACTGTTATTGTTCTGTTTGTCTACATGGTACTGCAGGGTCCATATAAAGCTGATTGCTTGATTTTGATAGCTTTTGCAACCTAAACTCCAACAGATTCTTACCAGCTTTTGTAGCTTCTTAGATTTGTGTTTTTTATCTATAGAAGTACACTGAAATACCAGAAATACTGGTATACCAGTTAATACTTGGTAGGTTCCCTGACGGGATCTTGGAGGGAAAGTTACACAGTTCTCATGCTGATGATTGTTGAGGCCCCATATTGAATTCCAACATTACTTAAGGCGGTGCTGCACTCCTATCATGTGAAACAGAAACAGCTCAAGAAGCTTCCAGAGATTTCTATCGCTTTATAGACATACTGACAGATGCAAATGATGATGTGAATAGGTGACATTGCTATGTACTTTGCTTAGGCTTAGTACTTCGGTGTAATTATCACATTTGTTAGTTAATAATTAACCTCTGTTTTAGAATCATAATCAACACAAAAGACAGAGAAATTGCAGTATAAAAGTGAAAGTCAAAATTCATTGCACAGAGTGGCTGGAGGCAGCATCCATTAACTTAAACCTTGGAATGTCTAGTGTTTAAAATAACATCTTTGAAAACATCTAATTAAGTTTCACCTTGCTGGCCTGTCGAACAGAGTGCGCTCTGGGAATTTCAGCTGCCTTTCAATTATATTTTGATGAATAGTTAAATTTGATGGGAGCTGCAGTAATCATTCCCACCAGATTTCAGTTGAGACAAATGGCTGAGGTTGCTGTTAGTCTGTATAAGAGTGTATATTAACTAGCATTGCTGTCTCTCTGTGGGGTGAAGCAAACAGCTGATATTTGTCAGTTGCCTCTTTATGGGATAGCGCTGCTGGAGTAGATTTATAGGGATGATAAAAGCTGTGCGGGGCAGTAATGACAGAGGAGGATTCTCTGGGCCATAATAATGCACTGCAGAGAGAGAGAGAGAGAAAAGAGAAAAGGAGGATCCTTAAATACGTTTAATGATGCTCTATATATAGCTTTCTTGGGACACGTAGTTCATCACCATGCTATGGTTACAGATTTCATGCTCAGAATGTTTACTACAGGCATGTACAATTATATAGACTTGTTTTGGATCTTCAGCATGATGCTCCCTGCCTGTAAGAGCCTTTCTCTTTTCTCAGTCTCAGATAACATCAGCCATTCATCACTGTAGTATAAGAGAGTGCAACCTACTCTAATTCTGGCCTGACAGGCTAGAGGGAAAACAGAAGAGGATAATAGCAGGAGAGGGCAATAATGGCTTGTCAGGCTGTAGACTGATGCTGCTTTTTGTGCTAGATCCTAAAAGACTAACAATGATGAAATATCACACCTTATAACTACAGTTACTAGTCCTGGTTGTCTTGGTACCTAAACACACACACACACACACACACACACACACACACACACACCTCAGTCTTTAATTGTTTATTATATTCTACAGCCTACTTTATTTTCAAGTATCACCTATTGTTGACTATGACCTAGAATATATTTGTAAAATATTTAAAATGCCAGGATATACGTGATTATGGGAGTAATAAAACACAATAATATGTGCAATTATAAAAAAAAATTAATGCCAAGGTGCTGTGATACAGCCTGTATAAAGCAGATTCAGGTTTCGGTACTGATACCAGTACTGATTATTCTCCTATAATAGCACGTTTTATTCCTCTTATACCATAGTAATTTGCTAGAATACCATTTTATTTATTCTTCATGCTTTTTATTCACCATTTGAATAAACCACTTGTCAATTCCCAGCTCTCTCTTATCATACAGGATGAAGGCTTATGGCCATACATGTCCTGAAGTACCTGAAAAACTGGCATACCAGTTAACACTTGGTAGGTCCCCCATGGGTTCTTGGAGGGAACAATGTTGAGCCCCCAGCACTGAATTCCGATGTTACTTGAGGCAGTGTTACATGCCTATTAGGACTGGCTAATATTTAAAATATTAATATTTCTTAATATCAGTTGATCCGATATCATTCCAAAAAGTTGCCAAGGATGCCCACAAGAGATATTTATACCTACCAAATTCTGAAAAGTCTATAAAACCTCCTCCTATAAAATGTTATAACATTAGAAATAAAAATGGGACAAATAAATCAATGATCATGTTTTATTTGTTTTCAGTCTTCATGTACAAACAAGAAACATGGTAATACCAGCAAATAAACATAAACCTCTTGGCTTTGTCAATATTAATATATTTAAACTAGCCTTAAATCATCACCACCACTATCATGGGCTATCATACACAAATAAAGCTCAACAGCCTCCATGTTTTCTTTCTTTTTTTTCCCCACATGAACAAGAAGATGTTGGGTAAAGGAGTTTCATCTCAAAGGAACCTAGCACCTCTCTTATCAGCTATTTCGTCTGCTTTATTCTCACTTGTGGAAGCTTGCTCAGTCACATCTGTATCGCGTTCAGGGATACCCATTCTACAGTTAAATCTTGCCCCGTTGGAGCCTAGCCTACTCCCGCTAAGTACTGACCGTATGACTGTGGTGTACATCATCATGCACTGACATAGCCTACTGTGTTCTACTCTTTCTGCTCAGCTTGATTGCAATGAACTGATGACAGCGACCATTAATAAACGTTAATCTGCGAAAGCTGCTGTAAATATCGTATATCGAAATATCAGAAATAAAAAGTGTTTAAAAATCAAATCACCGTTATCTAAATGTTACATCCCTGAGCGAGGGTCTAGGGGTGAAAGGGGTGCAACATAGTATGTGATTTCCGATGAGAAGGAGGACACAGACCTTAGACGTTCAGTCTAAGATATTTTACTTTTAGACAAACAGGGTAAGTGTGATACAAGGGGAGAATATATATTGATATTGAATTATTGTCCAGCCAATCAATCTTTTGAAATGTTTGAGCTTCACAAAAAAACATATTTAAATCTTGATTCATTTTCAATGCAGCCTCACTCACAGTCAATAATACATTTTGTACTTGGACAAAGCATGTGACCTTACACACAATGATATACTTTAAGTGTTTTTATACTTTAAAAAGGGGGGAAACAATGCCAGAATGAGAATATGTGACGTGTGAAGTGTGTGTATTTTAATAGCCAATTCTGTTAGTACCGAAAATGACAATAAGAGTTTTAATCACAGGTGAACTTATGCTGCGTGTGTTCTAAAATTTTTTTGTCATACATTTACTCACCCCAATTAAAATTGTACTTCAATAAAAATCCTAGCTTGTGACAGAAACCGATTTAAATGTTTTCGACGCGGGTTTTCTACATTCCTCTAGAATTTATTTTAGTATAATTCTTATTTATGTCATACTTTTAAGGTTTTCATTTGACTCACCCTCATAAAAGTCTTTCTATCACCTGTCTTTGCTGTGTTTCATAGTGGTGACAGCATGGCAATATCAGATTATTGTGTCATAAAAATATTTACAGAAAATTACAACCATAACATTATGGCATATGCAAATTTATTCATATCTCTCATTCTGGGCTTATTAAAAGCTGTTGGGGTGGATTTAAACTTTTGTGAGTTGCACTTGACACAGAGGACTAAAATGCTTTGAGAAATGCTTTGCACATTGTGCAATGTGTAATCACACATTTTTAGTTGCCCTGTCTTTATTTTTGTCTCCAGCAGTTTTTTAAACGAAGGTACCCACGTCCTATGTGTATGTTCTAATTAAAAATATATAATTTAATAATTGGATCGGTATGTCAGAGATGATGTCTATATAGTACTGAGGGGAAGTGGTGGCCCTGTAGATTAGGACCCTGGGTTGTCAAACCCCCGGTTCATGTCCCAACATCAGGGTTGACTCTATTGGGCCCCTGAGCAAGGCCCTCAACCCACCACCCAACCCAGCCACCGAGAGGTACAATGCACACACAGTGCCAGTCCCAAGCCCAGCTAATGGGAGGGCTGTGTCAGGTAGGGCATCCAGTGTAAAAATCTGCACCAGATTAAGGAACAGTGGGAGCAAGCAAAAAAAAAAAAGTATACACTCAATGGCCACTTTATTAGGAATACATGTATACCTGTGCAATTATCCAGTTAAATCACAATCACTTAGTGCCACTGCGGTTTATAAAGATATCGGTTTACAAGTTAAGATATCAGAATGGGGAAAATGTGATTTTTATACTTTGCACTGCTGCTTTGTACATGTGTTTCTATTAAAGTGGCCACTGAACATATGTATATATTTTTATTATACTGTTAAATTGATCTGTGCGCTGTTGCTATGAATTTTGACAGGTAAGAATGTAATAAATCTAATTAAAAATAAGTATCATAAGTTAAATTGTTAAAATGTATGAAAATTTGTGATCGATTTGCATGTAATCAAGAACCATGCATCCCTGTAACATATGGAATGACTCATAGAAATGAGTGCATTAATATACACCGGTGACTTGCCTTGTAGCCGACACTATTGTAGGAGCTTTGGTTATAGGAAACGAATCACCATGTTCTGACCAATCAGATTCAACAGCACTGTGGTATAAAAACAAGTATTACATTGCCAAAACATCACATATTCATTATCTTTGTATATTTATAGCACCATTCCAGTTCAATGTGACTGCCAGGTTAATTTGTTACTTTGTAATTTGTGCTGTTACTTTTGTTCTGCAATAATGACAAGCACTGTCTCTCTCTCTCTGCACAGCTGGAGCCAAGCGACACGGTCAAGGGCCCCCTTTGTAACTGCACAGAGAGAGATAAGTCAGGTCAGTGCAATTGTTTTCATTACTTTTCCTCTCTGTCTCAAGAAACAGCAACAGGCCAGAAGTCCTGCACATGGACCCCTGATGAATGGGGTCAAACTCAGGGCTTCCTACAGATTAGCTGCTGGGGCAATAAATGATCTAATGTAAGACAAGCTTTGGGCCAAAGAACTGAGTGAATTTCATTTGGAGGACAGTGTCCATCAGGATGAGTTGGAGCAAATATCCAAATGACTGTTTTGT
This sequence comes from Leptodoras praelongus, assembly GCA_028564905.1. NCBI lineage: Eukaryota > Metazoa > Chordata > Actinopteri > Siluriformes > Doradidae > Leptodoras > Leptodoras praelongus. The sequence continues at coordinate 10,463,642 of JAOTRJ010000053.1, forward strand.
CCTCAAAATGATTTGTAGCTTTTCCAATGCAATTGTATGCAAGTACAAATATCATGCTATTCATTTTTGAAGATTTGTTCATTATTTTTTTCTTTAAGACTATAATACAATCTGTTGCTTGGTTGGTGATGAATAAATTGAAGTTGTAAGCTTTGTTCAATTAAAATGCACTGAAATCTTGAATGCACCTAAACTTCAAACCCAACAGTGTTGTTTTTCTCCGAATAATTCCTTAGCGCTCATCCCTTCTTTAGAAAGGCTGAACATATTTCAGTCAGAAGTAGGAAATCCTATGTGTGAGATAAGAAGATGGCAGGCACGCTTGGCTCTGTGTTCTGTCATTCTCTGATTTGCTCTCACCCCTCTTTCAGTTCCGTCATTTCTTTATGGGTATTCATATGTAGATGGGGTCAGGAGATGAGGTGGTTCTCACGTTCAACTTGAAACCCTGGCCTTTGTATGACTGGAGTCTAGGCTGTAGCACTGAAGCCAGAAGTTAAATTAAGATCTGCTGAATGCCCCAGCAGGGAGGGGAGGAGAGGGGAGAGGAGTGGTGCAGAGAGGACACGCAGCTGCTGATGCTGGATAAATGTGAGATGCCCACTGTGGCATTCCATGCCCTCCTGAGGGAGCAGCCAAATGAGGCATTGCTTAGTCTGCCTTTCATCTTAATACAGGCCCATTCCTCCCTCAACAGTCACTTCTGAAGGCTTGAGAGCTTCTGAAAGCTCTCATTTACCAAATAGTCTCACCCCATTTTCAATGCTTTACTTGCTTTACCTTGGAACTTACTTGCACTCATCATAGGGGGACCTGCAACTCATGGGGGAAAGACTAATTGACAGTCTTTTGTGTCAGTATACAGCATGTCACTGCCTTTAATTGTAAATATGTGAATATTTTTCATTATTAAATTCATTATCTAGCCCACCAGGTACATAATAGCTCCAATGGCTAGGCCAGGTCCCGTAGTTTTTATTGCTTGGAAAAAAAAGTGGTAGTCAAAATAATATAAAGCATAAGGTGATATAGTAAGCTAGTTAAGTGCATTACTAACTACACACTCAGGGAAAAGAATGCATGTGTGAATTCTCTATGAAAGCTAAAGTCATTATTCTCGTCTCACATGAGCTGTGGTGTTTTCCCTTAGCATGTATAGGATATGATACTGTAAGTCTGAATAGAGTCTTTATTTTCTCTCGGTATTATCTCTAATAAGCACACGCTATTGCATTTTGCTCGGTTTTGTTAGTAGTTCCACACACCTGCATGCTAATGCTTCTGAATCCGTTGTTTGTTGTGCAGGCTAATTAACCATACTGTTAATTAACAAATCGGTCTGCTCATTATGTTTAAACATTCAAACCAAATATTTACTGTTATTTTGTGAATGCCATTATTGAGTATTTTTTTCTTTCTCTGGTTGTTTAATAAAATCCCAGATACCTGGGCTAGTGATCTGTCCACCTTATTATGGATTTCTTTATTAAAGACATAATAAAATATGAATATCTCAGAGGATATAACATAATATCCCAGTATTGCTGAGTTGACATCTGGACATTCAAGGTCTACGTTTGCAGGTGGAACATAAGTCAATAATTTGAGCTGTCCTTCACCATTTCAGTCGTAAATGCAGCAGTGTTTGGATCTCCACCAACACTGCCTGACAATTATGGATAATTTAGCGGAAATGTATCATAATTGCACAGTACATGTGCATGTTTATTATTCCTTTCTCCTGTGATTGCAGTATATAAATTACAGGTAAAAGTTAACAGTGGAGTTTCTCATTTGGTTACTTGAGTTTAATGAAGAAAGGAAAAGAACACTCCTGCAAGCTAATCCATTTTCCCTGTAATACATTGTGTATTATGCTAGTTTTCCTTATTTCTTCTTGGTGGTTTCCTCGAAACATCTATTTAATTCGTGACACAGGCAGTTGGTATTTGTATAAAGGTTTTTAAGAATGTAATTTAAGAAATTCTTTCCAAACCCAAACTGAAACAGAAGAGCGAACACTGTTTATATCTTCTTATTCATCACCTCCAGAACCCTGGAATGTTGTGGGAAGTCCTCCTCAGATATCAGCTTTCAGTCTTAAGACCTGGCATTAAGCCCTGAATGTAAAGCATTAGCCATGTTAACATAACACAGATCAATTGCCTGGAAGCCTAAAACAACAGGTGTACTGGATGTCCATTCCTGTGTTCTTTGTTTTCTTGTTTGGAGGGGAAAAGATAGATAAAAGTATTTTAAACTCAATACAACATTCTTCTGCCTGATCACTTTTATTCCCAAAAAACATCCCCAGAGCAAGAGGACTCACTGAATGGTTTAATATGCTCTGGCATTCACACTCAGAAAATCTCCACCCAGTTGAACAGCTATTAGAAATTTTGAAGCCATGTGTTAAACAGCACTCTCCACCACCATCATCAATACACCAACTGATTGAAAAAAAAATATTGTAAATGTTTAGGAAGAACCATCCCCTCCGTCCATCACCTCAGTTCAATTCTAGAGACACTGAAGCTGCCCTAGTGGATTGTTAGCTGTATGTCCAGTACCTAACAAACACACTTTACATTTTATTTTATGTTTTTCCTTTAATTTCTCACCCATCTCTCTCTTCCTCTCTCTCTCTCTCTCTCTCTCTCTCAAATAATACAGATATAGGCCAGCAGCTTTGGGTAATGTTCACATCAACCATCAGAATGGGGAAAAACTGATTTTAACAGTGACATGGTTGTCTCCAACACCATGAACACTAGTTTGAATATTTCTACAATTGCTAATCTCCTGGGATTTTCATACACAACAGTCTCTAGAGTTTACTTAGAATGGCACAATAAAGAAAAAACATCCAGTGAGCAGCAGTTCCATGGACAAAAAGGCCTTGCTGATGAGAGAAGTTAACAGTTAACATAGAATTGCCAGACTTCAATACCCACTCTGTACAATTGTGGTTAGCACAGGGTCACCAAAACTGGACAGTTGAAGACTGGAAAAACATAGCCTGATCTGATGAACCTTGATTTCTGCTGAGGCACACTGAGTCA
>JAOTRJ010000053.1:10475044-10486132 GCA_028564905.1 Leptodoras praelongus
TGTGTGTGTGTGTGTGTGTGTGTGTGTGTTTGCTTGTGTGTACAGAGTAGAGGCCCTTAGTGTTTGATTGATGCTTGCACACACTATGCAGCAGACAGCCTGCCAGAGTTTCAGACTTTCTTATTACTTATTCCCTCCATGCCAGTGAAAAGCATCAGACCCTAATGTAATCCTGCTCCAGCACTTCTGCAAACTCCGCTTCACAAATTACACATGGACAGCGGTGAAGTCTTAGTAATGGGCCCTTTTCACAGAATTCAATGACGTGTTTCTGCTTTAGTTTAGCAGGATAAACAAGGTGGCACCTCAGTGGAGTTCACTTTGTCCTCATATATGAGCTCTATGAGCCCACTCCCATCTCAGAGCTGATTTCTTTTTCGTTCTTAATTAATACAAGACAGAATAATCTGATGATTTTTACACCACACTGCTCGGCTTTATTATTTATAATAAAGTCATAGGTTTATTATTTCATTTTATTTAATTTATATCATGTTATATCATGTTATATTATGCATTTTATCATATAATTTATATTAATTTAATCATGTAATATAAATTCAAATGTTCAATATACACTGAAGTACCAGAAAGTTCCAGAAATACCTATGCAAAATACATAGCAATGCCACCTACACACATCATTGGTTGCATCTGCCAGTGCGTATATAAAGTGACAGACATCTATGGAAACTTCTAGAGCTGTTTCCGCTGTGAGAATGGCAAGTTGTCATGATTTTGCAATTTTCAATGTGGTTTAATAATTGGAGCTCGTGATGGGTCGTAGCAGTTTGGTGGCAGAAGCAAAGTTTGCATTTTTATGCATGAGCATTTCAAGGGTATACCATGACATTTACTTGCTTCTAACCAGCCACTAGTTAATTTTCTTCTCCCAATATATGCTTGGCTTTATATATCTTACCAACTGATTTTGTGATAATATTTGTAATTCTGGTTTATTTACAACTGAAATTGCAGAGCTTAATGGCCATGTACATAAGTAGTATTTCTTTACATATAGTATCTGGTTAATAATTAGAGGTTGCAAAGGTATGTACCAAAAATTGCCCTAACCAGAACATGATAAATCTTGAGTCAGGTGAGCTACAACAGGAGAAGACCACATTAGGTTCCAATGGGGTGGATCAGCCAAGAACAAGGACCGGTGGCTACAGTGGACACAGGCTCACAAACATGGGAATGGAAAAATTTGAAGAATGGGGAAAAAATAGGTGTTGTTTTTCCAATCTTTCACTGTCCAGCTTCAGTGAGCCTGTGCAGCTTGTAGCCACAGATTCCAGTTCTTGGCAAATAGGATTGAAAGCCAATGTCATCTTCTGTTCTTACAGCCAATCTGCCTCAAAGTCTGGCATTTTGTGCTTTCTGAGATGCCTTTCTGCTCACCATGGTTGTAAAAAAGTTTGGAGTTAATGTAGCCTTCATGTCCTTCTCCTCTTCTTTCATCCACAAGACATGTTCATGTGCAGAACTGCTTCTCATTTTTGTTTTGTTTGTTTTTTGCAACATTCTGTGTGAACTCTACAGGCTGTTTTGTGTGAGTATCCGACGTTGTAAGGGGGGCCTCCATGGATCAGACATGTTTTTCCAGCACATCCCACAGGTGCTTGATCAGATTGAGATCTGGAGAATTTGGAGGTCAACACCTTAAACTCATTGTCACCCAAGGATTCCCAGCAGAACACTGCCCTAAGAACCAAATTGCCTCTGCTTCCCATAGTGCATCTCTTTCCCAGGTAAGCACTGCACATGAACCCAGCTACTCGCATGATGTAAAAGAAAAGGTGATTCATCAGACCAGGCCATTTTCTTCCAATGCTACATGATCCAGGTCTGATGCTCAAGTGCCCATTGTAGGTGCTTTTGGCAGTGGACATGGGCACTCTGACCAGTCTGCAGCTACACATTGGACACCTTCCTATCATAACCAGCATTGCATTTTGCAGCAATTTTTCAGACCAGATAGGCTAGCCTTCACTATCCACATACATCAGTGAGCCTTGGCCAACCATGACACTGTCACAGATTCACTGATTGCCCTGCCTTGGACACTTTTGTAGGTACTAACCACTGCATACTGGGATTTAAGAACCTACAAGACCTGCAATTGTGAATATGCTCAGACCCAGTCATCAAACCATTACTTATGGTATACAAAGATGCTCCTTATGCTTGCTTATTTTTTCTGCTTCTAACACATCAACTTCAAGCAGTGATTGTTCACTTGCTGCCTAATATATCGCACCCCTTGACAGGTGCTGCTGTTTAGAGGATGTTTTCGTGCCAGATACCACAGCACACATTCAGGGGTCTTGTGGAGTGCTGCTCTAAATAAATGTCAAAGAATTGTCTCAAAATTGCATGTGTACAACTGGGTCACATCACCTTTTCTTTTAATTATATTTTTTAATCATTTGGGAATTGCGGATACTAATTGTAGCAGTTTTGCAGTGGAACCTTTGTGCATTCTTGCTGTATACAGGACATAGTACTCAACATTCCAGGTCCTGTTGTCTGATGTGCCATACATTTTCAATAGGAGACAGATCTGGACTGCAGGCAGGCCAGTCAAACACACACAAGCTATGTCTATGAACTCACACTGCTTAACTTGTGCAGAATGAGGCCTGGCATTGTTCTACTGAAATAGACATGGAGCTCCTGGCAAAAGACAGTAGCATATGTCTCTCCAAAACACCATGATAATCCTCTGCATCAATGGTACCTCCACATATATTCAGATCACCCATGCTGTGGGCGCTGACACACCCCCTGGTTTTTGCAATTTTTCTTGGTAACAGTCCAGATGGTCTTTTTCATTGCTGGCACACCATTTTTCCCTAAAGCAAGCTGAAACATGGACTCGTCTGACCACAGAACACTTCCACTTCTTTCAGTCCATCTCAGATGGCTTTGGGTCCAGAGAACTTGCTGGTGTTTCTGCACAAAATTAAATATATGTAGCTTCCTCTTTGCATAATACAGTTTCAGGTTGCATTTCCTGATGTAGTGGTGGACTGTGTTATGTAAGTGACAGTGATTTTCCAAAGTACTCCATGAATGTCCATGAAAGTAGAATGATGGTTGCTCAATACCGCCTGAGGACTCGATGGTCATGCACATTGAGCAGTAGTTTCCACCCTTGGCCTTTACGCAGGATGGTAGATGCTCCTTTTATACTAATGTTGATGACCTCACCTGTTAGCAGTTAAACTGCTAATTGTGGAACCTATTTGTCTTACTTCTTATTTTGCCTCACTCCCAACTGTTGCAGGTGTCACATTCTATTTTTTTATATTTACAAAATACAATTTCATTCGTCAGTGACACTTTCTGAGTTTAATAAATGTTCAAGTGATTTAACAAATTACAGTTTTTAGGTTTGGTTTTTCCCCAATTTTCACCCTTAATTTAGTCATTCCCACCCATCAGGATTCCTCCAATGTCACATGACTGCTGCCAGTCAGGGAATGCGAGGCTATCTCCCAGAGGAAAAACATGATGCCAGCCACTGCTTCTTTTCAAACTGCTGCTTATCCACCGTTTGTGAGCAGTGTACCACATTTGGAGGAAAGCGCTCTTGCTAACTTTTGTATGCATGAGCCCACAGACACCTGTGATTGGCCAGTGTTGCTTCAATTGATATGGGAGAGAGCGTATGCTGCCCCTCCTACCCTGAAAGCATGGCCAATTTTGCTCTCTCAATTCCCGGCTACAGCCAACTATAGCATCACCCAGACTGGAGCTAGTGATCTCCGGATGATGGGGCAAATGCTTTTCCATTGTGTCACTTGGGAGCCAAGTTTTTAGCTTTTATTGCATTTTTAGGAAGTGTCCCAACTTTTCTGGAAATGAAGTTTATACATCTCAATTTACCCATGGGACAATTACACTGGTGATTAAAAAAATATTATAGATATTTTTTTAATGGTCATAAAAAAAATATCTATAATAAAAGCAAAAGCTTGGGCTGGGTAGTTCCTGCAGGGACATCCTGAAGACATGTCCTTTTTTAAAACTGTGCCCTCCACAGACTGACAAACATTTACTAACAAACATTTGCTCTTGTTTTCTTTTGGCTTAACTGCACTGATAATACACAACTCACACAGCAGGTGGAATAATAAAATAGCAGGTGGAATAATAAAAAAAAAAATCTGTTGACGTTGTTGGTTTAACACAAATGTTCATTATAGAAGCCGGTAATTATTCTTAAACACTAATCTTCTTCATAGCTTTCATTTGATATTGATACTGTATGTTAATTAGAAAATTGCAGAGAATTGTTGTACTCTGGTGGATTTACAGATTTCAGCAGTTTTGGCAATAAACCTCTTAGTGTAATGTGCTTCTTTTAGTTATTGTGCTTTTCTTAAATTTCTGTCCTGACTTGTGTTATGCAAGTGTGTTTCCTCTTGGCTTCCTGTCTCACCTCAGCCGTTAAAACCTGGCAGCTCTCCATTCCTCCTCTATCTATCAGCACACTGAATTTGTGAGTCACAAGCACTAGCACACTGTTACGCTGACTGAATTTCAGAAAAGTGAGAATTCACTTCCATTTTCCTCTTCTTTCTCCCACTCTTGTTGGAGTCTCTGACAAGCCTGAACTGATTGGCATGAGAATTCTTAATAAGCCACCATGTCTGCACAAAAACCTTTCATATTAATTAGTGTGGTAGTGATGTTGCCAACACACACACACACACACACACTGTCTGAAGGAAGTGTATGAATATGAGGAAATAAATGATGTGAGTGTGCAATGGACTCAAAAGTATTAAGCACACCCCTGAATGACACACATACAGAAAGAGAGAGAGAGAGCGAGCGAGAGAGATAGAGAGATAGAGAGAGCGAGAGAGTCATTGCTACTTCTAATACTTACTTTTCCACTTGCAGGTGCTGATGAAGATGAAGGATGGGGGGAGTTAAAAATGCATTGTGCTGCAACTGTGTACAGAAGCAGGAGGGATTCATAAAGCCCAGTAGAGACAACAACCAAAAACCCCCAACAGCTGCCTCTGCTCCAACCTGCTTCTCTCTGACAGCACAGCGAGTCCGGACCTGACCAACCAGGAGCACGGCAGGAAACTTAGAAAGAGAAGAATCCAGAGAAAGAGCGGTAATAAGCAATGTAGATTTCTCCCTGTCTGGAGCTGCTGTCTAGCTTTAGCTATTTTTCTCTCTCTTTTAAGAATGCTCTCTCTCTCTCTCTCTCTCTCTCTTACTCTCTCGGTCTCTCTCTCTCTCGTTAAAACTTCATGGATTACTACAAAAGAGAGAAAGGAAAAAAATGTTAAAATGAGACAAAAAGAAAAATTGAAATACAGGACAAAAGGTGAGCGCAGTCGGTCGATCTTGCCCCCATTTTCCATTCATCTTCTTTCTTTTGCCATCACTTGCCCCTTTTCTTCTTTTCTCGCACTCTCCCTCCACACTTGCCTTTGTCCACGTTTACTCCGTCTGTCTGCTCGGCTGAATGCGGGTGTCATGGTGAGGGAACCGAGGTTCCAGGCGTTGGGCTCGGGGCAGGGGTGCAGAGGGAGGAGGACATCCATTTTCAAAGACATGGCTAGCTATTGTGTTCAAGCAGTCAGTCAATATGTGGGGGAAAAGCCTGCCATCCCATGCCTTTGAGGAACCGCTGAGTCCAGCACTGAGATGGACAAGACAGAGAGAGGGAGCTGCTGTCCCGCTGAGGTGCCTCTTTTCCAGAGCTCCCTCTGCACTCTGCCTTCTGTCCTCCGTTTTCCCATCCATCAGTTACATCTCTCTCTGCGTTCCACTGATAGGTCATTCAGCTTCCGAGCTTGAGGTGTGTTAATACCGTGTTTTAAACCGTCTCATTTGTAAGTGCATTTTTTCTTTCTTAGCAATATCCCCTCACATTGACGCACCTTTTAACCTGAAGAGCGGTACAGATAAGAATGACCTTATCTGCCTTAAAAAAGGAGTCTCAGCATATCATAATATTCTAAGGAACATGATTAAGTCAGATGTATTTCCTGTGAAGGGAAAGAATCTTGGTATTACAGTGCCATTCTGATTCTTGAACTGCTTTCATTATCTAAAAAATATAGTTTATAGTTTAAAAAGAGAGATTTGAAAGAGATGAGCTATGCTTGAAAGTAGAGACTAATGGGGTGTTTGCTTTACACCATTAAAGCCTTCCTCAATCAAACCTAGTCAGCACTGCTAACCTGTATCGGCCCCATACAGCTAGCTATCATATTTATACAAATAAAGCACTCACTGAATACAAAGTACAGTAAATTCAACTTTATCACTCCCATCATATATCATATCAAGTATTAGTAATATAAGCTCTTACATGTTAAAGTACAAAAATCATGTACACTGATGAAAAGAAGCAAAGTGCAACCAGTTGAAAGCTTGCCAGTCTGTTCTATCTAATATTGGTAAAATGCCAGAAAATGGTTAGAGGGGGAAAAAGAATGTAAGAGAAATCCTGTACAACATTTAAAGGCTAAGGTGACAAGCACCCTCCCCCCCATTTCCTGTCCATGGCTGGACTTCAGAGCATGACACTTGAGCACCTTCAGGGACTCTGAGTAGACTCAAAGTGACACATAACTCCAGGTTTATGCAGCTGAGCTGAACTCACTGACTTCTTAAAAAAAAAAAAAAAAACCCTGGCTGGGATGTGTGCAAAAAGTATTAACTGATTTAACACATTGGAGACTGCTGTTATTGGATTATTTCTCACCTTCTGTCTCTCTCTGCTTAGATTTCTTGATGATCTTAATGAACAACCTTGCCCAGGGATAAGTAACGTGAATTACCTGTCTTCATCAAAGTATTAGTTATGACTGTGTGAGATGTTTATTTTAGTATTACTTTCAATCCATATAGAAACGATTTACTCAGGGGATAAATGAGTTAAAATCAGTACCACTGTTTTGTTCAGAACCTGCGTGGCGGATGGTGTTAATATGTTTTATTTTTCTCATGTGTTCTGCATTTAGTTAAATGCCTAAAGCTTAAATTGCAGTAAAAGCAGTAACTTCCAAGTAGATAAAGGTTCTCGAATAATAGTACTGCTAATGTTTAATGGACAGCATTTTTATATTTGAGTCAAGGTTATCTTTGTGGTTTAATTCAATCTTTCTGCAAAAGTAAGATACTTATTTTACGCTACCTGCAGCATGTCTTCTCTTTCACTGTAGCTTTTGTGTAGTTCATCTGTTTGAACAGAAGGGGGGGGAAACTGTACATCTATGCTCGAAAGCTCGTTCTGGTGGCTGCAGTTTTATATCTCAGCTCCTCTGTATTGTAGGGTGTAAGATGTAACTGTTATGTTACACGTTTATGATATTCATTTCTGTGCGTAACTGTAAAATCATCCGATATTGTTCATTCTAAAGCTCTGATGCTTTAGAATGTTTTTCTAAGTAGCATTTCTGTTATGCATATTATTAACCATGCTGAAATCAGTTGTAATATTGTTTTATTGTTTATAGAAATTGAAACAATATTGTTATACCTTTTCTGTGTGTATTTACACCACTACAAAATTCAAGTGAATTATAGAGCAAGTGAATTATACATAGTCACTTATACAATGTATGTACATAGAACAAAAAAGGCAATATGATGCCCTAGATTTGTCTTCCTTTATATATTTTTAAAAATAAATGCTAGAGATTTTGCAGACATAGTATTGAAGACATATTTTTCACAACAGGTTGATGCGTCATAAATAATAAATAATGTTTATACGGTATATCTAATGTAACAAATATAAAATACAATTTGACCATGCTGTTTTTTTTTTCAGACAGGATTTTGTTCTAAGATTAGTGTAATTAACACTATTGATTTTTTTTGTATGTGATTGATTCATGCTGATTAATAGTCCCAAAAATGTGTGAACAATTATCTCTCTCGTTTAGAATCGATATGAAATATTATTTGTATAAAATCTGTATAAAAGAAGCTTGAGTAATTGTTCCTTGCTTAGAAACACATACAGTGAGTCAGAGCATCTTCTAATCTTTTAATATAAGCTGAACATTCAGTCCTCCTTAGGGAAATAAAGTGATCAGATTACCTGATCTGTACTACTCATGCTCTTTTCTCTGGAGCTGTTAACAAATTTACAACAGTAATATAAATTAAATGCAAGCCAAATCCTGAAAGAGGAGGGTAGATATGATGACCATGTGGTATACGTGTATCTGCTTTCTTAGCCAGGCTTTCATATATGATCCGGCAGTGAATGAATAAGCGTTGAGGTCGAGCTGTGCTGTCGCAGGCCTCCGGACCGCACATGGTTTGTGTAGTGCGGCTTGGAGCTGATTTGTTTCCCTTCCTGTAAGGCCCTCATGCACCCCCTTGCTGACTCCCCCTTTCTCCGAGCAGTGTAAACACACAGCTCCAGAGGAATGTTGGACTCTCTGACCTCACGGCAAGCACTCGGCTGTAGTTCACTCAGTTCAGCTTGGCCACGATGTGCTTGGGAAGCGGAGCATCCAGCTCCGCTCTGGCATATTTCTTCCTGCTCCTGCTGCCACCACGGCCGCCATTGTGCTCCTCTCAGGCTATGTCTGTCTGCATCTTCCGTGTGTCTCCCTCTCTCTCTCTCTCCTTCTCACTCTGTCTAGTCTCTTACTCATTCACTGTCAGGCTCTTACTCTGCTGACACTGTCACATATGCTTTAACAGGAATTTAAACAAATGCATTACATCTGTGTTTCCTACAATGCTGTGCAATTAGTCAGTTGCGCTGAATGTAGTCCACCCTTCCCCCAGGTTTTCTGTGTTGAATGCATACTGTATGCACACGCTTAGGGGTGTAGAATAGGCAGAATCTCTATGTTACTTTCTGGACAGTGGCCCACAGATAGGTATGGATCAGCTAAAGATAGATCAAAGCAGACAGCATCTGTCAGTGTGTGTAAAGGCAGTGTAAAATGAATGTTTGACCTCCTCCCTCCCGCGCCGGTCTGTGCTCTGCCATTTTTAGCATACACAGAAGAGTCACACTCATAAGCCCCACTCCCAAGTCTCTCAAACCTGCTCTTTCTGGAGGACAGGAGCTGCTGTTAGTGTCACTGGGGATAACAACCTAGTCTTCAACCTCACACACACACCTGAACTTGGCGTTGGCCCAGTTTTCCACCATTCATCATCTCCCATCTTACTTTCATAAACCTGCATTTGAAATCAATGGTGTTTCTGCGTAGTATAACGAGTCTGAAAGCTTATTCCTCTGATGCATTCCTGAACCCTGCACACTGCACGCGAGTGAGAGGGAGAGGCTGTGGCTGTATCTTTGCGTTTACTCCAGCTCTTATTGTCTTGCTGTTCCAGTTGCATCTGTGTTCAAATAAGTCAGGGTTGGGTTGGAGGGGTGGTGGCAGTGGGGGTGGTTTGATGCCTGCTCCAGGAGCCCTAATTAAAGCAAAAGCAGCCGCAGACATCGGAGGGGGTGCAGATAGCACAGAGGAATTTCACCTGAACAAAGGCACTGCTTGTGCTGGCCATTCACCAAGAGCTTGATCTGTGCAAGCTGTAATTTTGGGAGAAAGGGGACACTGTTTGACCGAAGGCTGGAACCCTGAGTGGTCTCATCATTTAGATAATTTAGGAGCCTCTCCAATGAGCGCCCACCTTTTTTCCCCAAACACTGCTTGTCCGATTTAATATAAAGTTTGTGTGTTTATTCTGGTCTTCTATGAAGTATAATTATGACTTGTCACAGCAAAATTATGACTTGAAATATTGTTTTCAACCAGTATCTGGCGTAATCAAATAGTGGGCCAGTCTTGAGTGTTTTCATTAAATGCAGTTAAATAAAAACCGCAAGACTGTGGCCTGGGCATTGGGCTCTGCATCTCCCTCTATTGGACACTGGCTGCTAGTGCATAGAGTTAACTAGTTAATGCATACATGGTATATATTAAACGCCAATTTCACACCTCTTCGCCATACAATAGCTATAACACAGCAGGAGGCCTGGAGTTTTTATTTATTGCAGATATCTGCTGAGAAAGTTCATAATGATGCAAGTGCAGGTGAAGCATAATGATGGTGCATCAAACCAGATAATGCACAGATTAATTAAATATATGCTAATTAAGAGTAAACCTTAAATACCCATGGTGGATTACAGGTGTGAAATGATTCATGAATGATTAATGGATTCTCTATGACGAGCACCTCTGAGACACAGACACTGCTGTAATGGATCCAGTCCTGGTCAGTGGTGTAAGACCCCCTCCCTTCCATTGCAGCACTTCTTGTTTGGTGACACAGCACAGCATAAAAGAACATTGAGAGTAAGACTGATGGTAAGGAAAAGAGAAACAGATGGCTGCAAATATCAACTGCTAAATTATTCAATAGCGCTCCTGCTTTGGGATAGATAGCACAGAGAGAGAGACAGAAAGAGAGAGAGAGCTTCTTTAGTGCAACGACAACAGTGTGTACCAGTGATATACTAGTCAGAATTGTACATTTTCTGAAGAATTCTGAAGCAACCATCTAATAATATCACCTTTTTTTCCTGTTGTGGTACAGCATAGACGATTTTTGAGATGGGTCTCATTACCGTATTACATGCTACCTGCAGACTTCACATTCGAAAGATTTGTTTAACATAACTGACATACGATGCACACACTTGTTGTCTCTGTTTTTTTCTCTTGCTGTCATACATAGACACACAATCTCGTCTGTGGAAAGCTCTGGGGAAATAGAAGAGAGGAAACTACGTGCCTTCACCAAGCAAGGGCTGTCTGGTGTCATGGCAACCGGTGCAGTTGACCCCACCCTCTTCCATCAGCCTGAGAGGGGAAATAAGAGGCGGAAAGGAGAAAGTAAAAGAAGGATGAAAGTGGCAGAGAGTGAGAGAAGGCAGAGAGCAGGTGTCATTCAGTGATTCAGAAATTCCTGCTAATATTTATGGGGGGGTCATGAAAGAGGCAATTTGGTATATAAAATACATATTATATATACGACATTAGAAATAGTTCTGAAGAAGAGAACAATCCGAGAGTGAGAATGTAGTAGCTTTTTTTTGCAGATAAAATACTTAAACAATTCTCA
>JAOTRJ010000053.1:10525042-10538666 GCA_028564905.1 Leptodoras praelongus
TAAAGTAGCATAACATGGAAATAATGGAAAGTCAAGTACCTCAAAATTGTACTTGAGTACATTACATGAATAAATGTAATAAGTGCTTAGTTAATTTCCACCCCTCGCTAGTAACGATTCCTATAAATGAATAAAATGAAAAGCATTGCAGTGGTGCGAAATACACAGCACAGCAGAAAGACAACACGATACAAGGTGTACTTGCTATTTGAACTGATTTCATGTTTTTGGTAATATTGATTTTAAAATAAACGTGAAGGCAATGCTGAAGACTCACGTCTCCCCGGCTCACATTTAAACATCTTGTTACAGTTTGCAGCTGATGTACTTGATTTCTAGCACATAGGACCTGCCCAGCCTAAATACATTGTTGAATTGTTAATACTGGAATTTGGGTGTGGCTACAACTGCTAGCAGCGGCTTTGGGGTGCAGCTGTGCTCACTATCATTTATCTCACACACTTTCTGCTGAAATGAAGGATCCAAGACGACATAGTCCCGTATTTCTATTATGAAAAGAGTGTGTATAATGTGTCTGCTATCAGGTGAGAAAAGATATCTACGAGCAAAAATAATTACCATAAAAAATGTCCATAGTGAAAGAAAATGATCATGCTTAACCGTTTTGATAGTTTGAGAAAAATTTAGAAAAAAAACGACTGCGCTGATTTCTTTTTGACGGTGTCTGGGTTGTGTATGCCTGTGGGTGTCTGTTCTCAGAAGCAGCTGGGCATGGCTGTGTGTATGTGTGTGTGTGTGTGTGTGTGTGTGTGTGTGTGTGTGTGTGTGAACAGCAGGTCAGCTGGGGACACAAGCAGCTCTGACCCCATGACAATGTGGGAAAAAGCACAGCAAACAGACCTACAGTAGAGTACCCGCCCCTTTAGCCCCTCCCAACCTATCACAGAGCTTGTACGGCATGCCGGGTGCAGTGACAGCCAGCGGCAGCGTCGGAACAGAGTGGACAGTGTGAGCCGCCACGAATCATGGGAAGCAGCAGAAACAAAGTGGCTCTTCATCCTTGCTGAGCTTCCTTGCGCATCCTCTCATACAAAGCTTCCCGTGGTCTGTTTAGCATATTGTCTTTCATAGAAAAATACACAGGCATGCAACCACAAAAATTTATCACAGCTCCCTAAAAATGGTCCACCAGTGGTTTTTTTTTTGTTGTTGTTTCGTTTTTTTTTCCCATGTAAACAAAAGGGTCTGTGGGGAATTCTTGATTTCCCCTAAAGATGTAGTATATTTAAGAAGAAGGTGTCACCTCACCTAAGATAATTTAGTTGCTTTTAAATCCTTTTAGATATGGCTGATGATGTATGAAATTGGGTTTGATCAGATGCTCCTAGATTCATTTTTGATATCTGATATGGCAAATCAAAGTACAGGATATGTTTCTTGTGCAAAACCTTTTTTTTCTTTCTTTTTTTACAGAAAGTAATGTAAATGATAATGTATCTCACCTAGCTTCAAAAAGAAAGTCTCGAGGGCAGCTGTGGGCAGCAACGTTTCCGTGTATGCATGCATTAAAGGGTGTTTTGAATGCAGCACGAGGCTGCTGCTAACTCCGTCTGGCAGGTCGGTAGAGAGGGAGAGTGCATGCGTTAGGGGAGACTGGTGGCCCATCTGGCTGAGATGGGGGTTAAATCGAGGGATTGGTGGAGGGCTGCCGCAGTTGCGCGTGAGTGGAATGTCGGAGAGAGAGAGAGAGAGAGAGAGAGAGAGAGAGTGTACGAAAGCAGGAAAGGGAGAGGCGTGGAATTTATAGGGGTGAGACACAGTGCCATCTTAATGTACTGGAGTGTGAATGAGTATGTGGATTGCGAACACAGCTGTACAGTGGAGAAAGACATCAGAGCAATCAGGAGTCACGCCCCCAGTCCCCCATACACATGTATACGTACACATATACAGTATGCTCACACAGACACACAGAAACACACACCTTCCCTACCAGTCTGCAAGTACTATAGGAATGTTGTGCACTTTGTTTCCAGACAAGGCTATGTGTAAATGTCTTACCTGGTTGCTGGGGATCCCCTGGGAAACTGCTGCCATTGGCCACAGGGCGTTTATTTGGGTGTCAGGGTCTCCGTCTCGCTTTGCAGACTGGAACAGACAGCTGGGAATTAAACAGACAGAATTAAAGAGAGATGATGTGTCTGGCTTGCCAAAGTGACCTACAGTGACATACAGCAGTTAAACTCTCTCAGCCCCGGCACTGACAGCATACACCAGACGCAGCCGGTGCCGGCTATGCGAACGATTTTTATTCATGTGCGTGTATTTGTTGGGCTCGCTCTGTTCCGTGGGTGTCTGCATTGCCACGTGCTATCCTGCTAGCTGCTGATCCTTAGAAAATGTCCAAAAATACAAGAGATGGCGTGTGAGGATCTGGTCTGCCGATGTTCCTGCTGTGCCGTTCTCAGCAACCAGTGCGGGTCGTCAAGTAAACAATCGTGAAACGTCCCGTTCCGTCCATGCACCGTGCTGTCAGCAGTGTGTGCAGATGTCAACGTGTTGCCAGTGCTTGCCAAAATGGCTGCTGGGTAAAATAAATGAGTAAGTAAGTAAATAAGTACACTTGTATTTATTTATTTAGGAATTAAAAATGCTTCATAAACAAACAAGCAAACAAACAAATGATGGAAATGTTTAGAAATGTGTTTGCTTGTTTGTTTGTGGAAGGGTATGTCTGTGCACATGTGTGCATCAGCAAAAGGTGGCAAAAGGCCAGAGGCTGCAATTTAATAGGCAAATAGAACTGCAGATTAGTATTTATTTTTGATGTAGGGAAATCTTCCAAGAAGCGCGTGTGTGTGTGTGTGTGTATGTGTCTGTGTGTGTGAGAGAGAGAGTGGGGGTTTGGTCAGGCAGAGGATCTGGGAGAGGCTAGCAGAAGGATGGTAGAGAAGTTTTACCTGGACTGCCTCTCGCTGCAGCAGCTGGACGAGGAGAGCAGGCAGAAGGGACGAGGTTAAGGAGTGACAGCACTATTGCACAACTATTTCCTCCCTAGCCAGATTTCCATAGTCCCTTTCTTTTCTCCTTCTTTTATTCAGCAGTGAGAGTGAAAGCGAATGAGAGTGGGAGAGAGTGCAAGAGAGAGAGAGAGTGAGTGAAAGAGAACCAAGCCAATTTTTTTTTTTCAAGCCAAGAGTCGAGCTTGGCTTTCTTACAAACAGATGTTGCCTGTCATTTGGTCGTTAAGCAGGCACCCATTTCGTGGATTCAGAGGTTTTACAGGCATTAAAACCTCTAGGTGTATTTATGCTTTTACTGTCAGGAAAATCTCTTATAAATACCGCAACTTACTACCGCAAATAACTTCTTTTAAAATCCATTTTATTTTTATTTTTTTTTCCGGGGGGTCTGAATCATATTCCGCATTATTTTCTTTCGCCTTCCTTTGCTCTTTGCGTTTTCGTTATCAGGGTTTTTTTTTTTCTTTAAAGTTGCATGTTTGGTGTTGCTCGTGGGCCACAGTGGACTGGACTCTTCAAACCTCCTGCCAAATGCTGCAGGCACAGTGAGTATAGAGAGACGATTTGGAAACAATAAAACAGAGCCTTGGTAAGTCACTGTTAACATGCTTCAGTGCTCGACTGTGTTTTCAGCGTCTGCAATCTGCACTTGTCTTTTGTTTGTATCTCATGTTTAATGCTTCATATGAGGTGAAAGGCCTAGTGCCTAACCACATCGGTCTTCCTAAACAGCGATTTGCTATTTTTATTTTAAGAAACAAATGAGGGCTTTGTTTGGTTCGTTGTTCGGGTGGGTTTGAGTTGTGCATGCATGGCGTGCAGTGTGTGTGTGTGTGTGTGTGTGTGTGTGTGTGTGTGTGTGTGTGTGTGTGAGTAAGACAGAGGTTTTTTCGGGGTACCTCTCCCCCACAGTGTTAGACGCTTTACTCCTGCAGGACCATCACGTATTTTTCCCCCTCTTTCTGCCCTCTTATTGAAGGGGTGTTTTAACTTCTTGGCATCACTTTCCTAACGTGGTTAAAGGAACCTGGCACCAGCATCAAAGTCAAAAACCGGTCATTGAAATTCAAGTGCTGGGGAGCACCTAAAGTAAAACATTCATCAGTGCTTTAAGTGTGAGTTCTGGATGAATCCAAATTGGCCATCGAATAATTTCACACAGAGCCACTTGTTATTAACAGCAGCATATTTTACATTGCAGGCCAGATTTCCTTGACATCTCTCTGTTGGGGTTGTTTTTGTTTTTTTTTGCTCTGCCCAATTTAAGCATAATTGAAGTGGAATCATAATAATAATAATAATAATAATAATAATAATAATAATAATAAAAAGAATTAAATTAACATAGACACATCACTGTCATTTTGTACATTTTGCAGATATGTAGTTTACTAGTAGCTGTATACTGTAGCCTAGAGGTTAATTTATATTACCAGAAGTAACCCTGAATGCTGCATAGTCTTCTTTAAAAAATACTGATCGAATCTGGGTATTTTAAAAGGTAATCATTGCAATTTCGGCCTGAACAAAAAGTCGATGCTTGATACTGATAGATTCTGGACACTTTCTTTCAAATAAATTCAGTTCAGATTTATCTGAGAGCACTTTTAATAACCGTGTCACAAAGCAGCTTTACAGAAATCCTCAGAAATGACAGAATAAAGTCACTACAACATTGCAGGCCCATAGTGAACCTGACTGAGCAGGCTTAGTGGGAAGCGATTAAGTGCCTGCTGTGATTTTACATTTCTGAGGTAGATATTTTTGTCTGCTCCTTGCAATGCCAGCTGTCTTACACTTCTTTAAAAAAAAGACCTTTATAAACGCTTTAGATATTTTAACGCTTCAAAGCCACTTTAATGTTCGGGAAGTATTTGTTTCGCAAAATATCCTAACAAACAACGTTCATGTGTCGTTTAAGATCATTTTAACGTTTCGGTGTAATTTTTCATCTTCTGTGTTTAGTCACAGCATTTATTATGGTTAGATGTTAATTCTGTTACAAATCTGTTTCAAGGTTTTCTGCAGATTTCTTTTTATGAGAATTTGATCTTTAAAAAAAGCAGCAAACAGGGAAAAATATGACAGCATTTTGAAGGAAATGAAAATGAATGCACAGTGAATGAGTATTGTGTCCTTTGAGTATGTATGATATGTATGTTCAGTACAGTTGACATCTTAATATCTTATGTCGGTCTATAGTTTTTTTTTTACATGCATGTCAGTCTGATTTTAGTTATGGCTGCTTTATAAGATTATTTGGAATGCTTAGTAAAGTGCAACGGACATTTTTTTCCACTATTGTATTTCCAATATAGTTTTTTATTTCCACTATATTGTTTTATATACAAGTCATTATTTTGTACTATTTTCCAACATGAAGTGTTTTTCTTTTTTTTTTCTTCTGGATATTCTTTTCTGGTGGTTTTGTGTTGCTGTTTTTGTAAATCCTTGGGAGTCAGTTGTTCGATTAGATACTGCAGGGGAAATTCCAAGCACTTGCCAGCCTCAGCCAGGCCCGACCTTTTGCTTGAGTCATTATTCAAAAAAAATTCCTGGTTTCATCCTTTTGTTTTTTATTTTATTCTACTGTCTATTCCGGATGGTTTCTCCACACTAGAAATTAGGTTGTTCTGTTGTGCTCCTTCTTTATGTAAAACATTTTCTTTTTACGTTATTTATAGCATTAGTTATTATTCTCACACATATATGGCTCCCTTGTGGATTTTACAAGTGTTACAGACATTATAAAAATTTGATTTTTATGTGAAAGTAGTCATGAGAAAAAAGGGTGTGGTCAAAATCTTATCTGGGTCTAAACAGTATGCGAATGTCCTGAATATCATATTTACAGACATTGTTACACTTGGATGAGTGGCTATGATAGGATATGTTTCATAAATTTCAGTCATTCTACCAAATTTACCATAATAACATTTGTACGCAATGAACATTCACGTCGCGACTGCTAACTGCCCTTCGCACAGCCACATGCAAGTGGCCTTCCATTCGCATTCAGAGTGAAATATAGACTCTCTGTACTTATGATTTGTGTATGTCTACGTTCATAAGATACAAAAAAGCAAACTTAATAGAATTAGTGCACATCCTTGCCAGTGAAGAACGGGAAGAACGCCTGAATGGGAAAAACAACTTGATAACGGTTATTACAAAATGAGCCGACCAGTTGAAGAACATGACGAAGTGAATATTTAAAATGAATGCAACATGCAAACAAAGGTAAAAACACGTGAATGCTATGAACAGTCCAAAAAATGAAAACGAGCTCTTTAAAGCTCATGCTAATGAAATGTAAAAATGAAAGTCAAGATTACGAATGTAAAAGTGTAAAAGTGTAAGAATGCAAACCCGGAAATTGGACACAGACTTTGCAGCATCAGTCATGTGACAGTGATATTTTTTTTTTTTATCCAACTTGAAACTATTAGACATCCAATTGGAAACATACTCAATAGATCACCCATAAAGAAGGGGGCTGTAGATTTGTAAAGATAAGACAAGTGGTTCCTCCGTGTTGTTAAATCAGGTGCTTCGGTCGTCTGAGAATATGATTAATCACCAGGAATACGTCCTTAGTCTGCTTGCCACATGGAGTAGCTGAGAAGTGTTTAAAATAAATAAAAAAATAAATAGAAAAGCGCAAGCAAATCGTGTTCTACAGTTCAAACCAAGGTTATAGAAACCCCATGTTCTAAAAGAGCCACGTTAAGTCTGCACTCTACAATATCGATATTCAGATGTAATAGAAAATGTTTCAAGGCATATTCGCTTCAGAGTCTTTCTTTTTCACACTGCTGTTTATTCTATTTCTGAAGGCTACAAGTTGTCCTGGCTTATAAGTGTATCTTATTTGCAATTCTCCATCAAAAGCAATGTTCTATTATTTTAAATTCTGGTTGGACTGAAAAGCCGAAAAAATG
This sequence comes from Leptodoras praelongus, assembly GCA_028564905.1. Classification (NCBI taxonomy): domain Eukaryota; kingdom Metazoa; phylum Chordata; class Actinopteri; order Siluriformes; family Doradidae; genus Leptodoras; species Leptodoras praelongus. The sequence goes on from JAOTRJ010000053.1 coordinate 10,531,968, forward strand.
TAATGTCTTGCAGTTTCAAGCATTTAAAAGCAGATCACATTGATTGTACAACGGCGGCTACTGTTTATTGATTCAACCTGCATTTATTTTAATATGTGATGAATAAGATTAAACAATAGGTCAGCATTTGTATTTAGTAAACGGACTGGCTTCCTTAGTTCTACTCATTCTGCTGTTATTTTATGTTTATTAATAATGCCCTTTACTTTATATTAAAAGTGTTAACCTTTGTGAGTTTTAGAAACGGTTATACTTACACCAACTATTATAATAACTATGTTCTCATCTCTGCATTATCTCAGCTGCAATTATTTTAGCCTGATTTAATATTATCCTGAGCTGACCAGCGATGAAAAGCAAAGCCCTCAGCTACCGCTACGTTTGTAACTTAAAAACATCTTTATCACTGTTTACTCTTAAAAATCTCAAACAACTGTTTGGTCAATTCATTGAATTCTGTTCTGTTATCTAAATTTCTTGTCTTTTCATCAGGCCAATTTAACCATTTAGAACTTGTGTAAACCCTTTTCTTTATTTCGGTGATGACAGGAGCTTCACGGATCATTTGACAGCTGATGTCTGATTTACACAATGATTTGATTAAGGTTATGTACGCTGTGCTGTCCTACAACTTTGATCAAAGTGTGACACTGATAGTGGAAGTAAATCAGATGTACCTAGCATGGGTTTACACTGCTGTGTTTGTTAAAGTGGCTGCTTAGCAAACACGATCTCTGCAGACAGAACGCCAAGATGGCTAGAAAGTAGCATAAATAAAGCATTTGCATGTTGTTGTTTTTTTGTGAATTATATTTGTCTTTTCTCAAAATATGCATATTAAAGTACACTAATGAACATCAAACTAATGTTTGGTGAATTTCTGATATTTTTGGCTTTTTCCCCGACTTTTTCAGCCACACTAACATCTGACAGGTTAATGCAGTTAATGTAGTGACCACATAATTAACTACAACACTGGGTGATAAATAAAAACATTTCCATCTGAGTAAGTAGTAAGAGTAGTAGTTCCTTGACTAAGTTCACCAACTACAGTTATGACACTACTTAATAATTCCTCAACACTTTCTCACATGCTGCATGGAAGCAGATTGGAACTGGAACTGGGTGGACTGGAATATTAAAGATTAGATTTATATCAAAAATATCATTGCTGTCCAAAGAAAAACAAGTATGTCTGAAATTACAGGTTTATAGAAGAAGGCAAGAACATTCTTTAACTTTAATGCAGGTTAATTAAAAATATTTGATTTTAATCCATTTTGGATCATTTCCATTGGTCCATTCTGCATGAACTGTTCTCATGACGTTAAGGGCAGCTGCTGTGTTCACACATGAAAGAAATTGAAATGTGGAAGAAAATCAAGATGTGTGTTTTTGGGGTTTTTTTTGGACAGCATCGATATACTGGTGCTATTGTATATTTAAGCTATTTAAGTTGTCTTGTGTCAGCTTTTGTGGAATCTTTTCTTTGACGTCTCAGTAAAAAACAAATCTGCAGTCATGTTATTATGTAACATTTGAAATTCTCAAAAACCTTGAAGGATGTCACTGCTGGCATAAAAGTCAGTTATCTGTATACAGTCCAGTTTTTATATTTGTGAATAGTCTTCGTATAGTGACTTGTATAAGACCTATAGGATCTAGATTTTGAATCGTATATCAGACATAGATCATGCATATATCATAGTTTAATTAGTGTTGGCAATTTAGTGATATATATTTTTTCTTTTCTTTTTTTTTTTTTTAATTCTGGAAGAGACATGCCTGCAGACACAAACCCGTAGATCCGAACTTGTGGTGTCTTTCCACACAAGCTTGTATCTATAGGTATCTGTCTGTCAGGCCTTCACAACTGCCTCACTTTTCAATTCAGTGTTGTCTTTACTAAAAGTTTTGTCCATAACCTTTATGGCAGCCTGAAACACATATTTCCAGTCCCATATGAAGTTTAGAGAACATCAGGTTTAGCATTTCTCAGAACAGATTGCCTTAGCATTGGTGCAGTTTTGCTGGTGAGCAGGTTGCAGAAAGCAGTCTATGACAGCCTTCAGTTTGACATTGTACACTGACATTCAGGTTGTTTCTCTTGTTGGACTCATGGACCTTTACTTAGCTCCAGCCCTGCGAGTTTCTTCCATGCTCTCCAGGCTGAGGTAGTAGGTTGTATAGTTTAGAGTTATACCATGGGAGATGACTGTACAACCTCCTAGCTTTCCCTGAGGTATGCATGCTCTAACCACATCCTAAAAGCAAAATAAGTCCTCATAGTTGGCAAATTAAGTCTATAAATGAAATCAGCATTTATTAACGGAAAGTGATGTGCATTCAGAGACAGGTTATGCACGTGTTCAAGTTGATTTTCTGACAGGATTATGCAAAACGCCTGTGCATGTTGCAGTTTTTTTTGTTTAGTAGAAGTGTCTGCGATTGGGGTTTGATTTAATTTATATACATTATAAAATATAGATTCCACTCTCAGTATTTGGTAGTTTATACAATGGAACCTGGACTGAGCACATAATATTTAGCAATTTATTTCAATTGTGGACAAAACTTTCTAAACAGTGGTCATTGATTTGTACCGTGCAGGATGGAGGTTATTTGATCATGCTTTTACTTTGCTGTTCTGAGTTGTGGAATTAAGCAAATAATGCCAGAGCTTTACATGTCCATGGTTTTGAAGGATAAGCTTATTAAGCAACTCTGCTACACTTATGGCTCTCAATATAAAAACAAGCTCAGTCCTACAAATGAGCGCTGTCTCCAATTAAGATACTGCCTCTGCTGATGTTCTCTATGGGGAGAAAAAAAAACGTTTTCATAGACTTTGAAAAGGACAGCACTATTAATCTATTAATAAATTAAAAATGGCATTCCAAAATGTAAAGAAAAGCAATTAAATTAAAAGCAGTACCAAGTTAAAACCATTGTTTCTAATATAGTTTTCATGATAATAACAGCATGAGATATGCAGACATTTAAACAGGACAAAACAAAACATTGAAATGACAGTATACACAATGCGTTCTAATGCTTATCATTGTCCACTTTGCTCTTCCTTTCTTGTTAACTTTCTTAACCTTCTCCACGAATGACTCACAAAAGCCCTGATGACCATAAATAACTCTCATTGAATTATCATCAGACTGAATTATTTCTGACAAAATAAGCTTCTGTCGAAGAAACAAAACTGGACATAATGGACTGGAATAATAAAGTTATTTATTGAAGCAAACACATAAATAAAGGATAAGTAATAACAATAAAGACATAATCCATCACATCACAGCATAGCATCACATTCTTTCCTAGGTGCTGAACTGAAGCAAAATAATTACATTCTCAAATCAGGATACCTTACATGCAGTATGTAATTCATTGTCATTTAGCCCTGATATGATGCTATGCCACATCTGATAATAAAACCGGTCTCACAAGAGGGAGCTACTGTACTTGGCAAGACTAGCAGGAAGATGCTGTGTTCTTGGCACAGGTGTGCCATGTGAGACATGCTGTTGCACATTTTCCCACATTTCCCAAGTTGGCCATCTTCATATGCAGGGAATTTCTGCTGCTCTCCCAGGAATTTTTAGGAATCCCCTCCATTGCCATTCCAATATTATGAGCGTGAGCCAGGTGACGGAATGTCCTAAATGTTACAGTCATGACAATATCTTGAGATCCTGATTCTTACTGATACAGCTTTCCTTTGAAATGGATTTTACAGATGCTCTTTTCTGTTGGTCTGCTTTATCAATATGCATACATTTGTATTGAATTCAATTTGAATGTTTTTTTTTTTCCAAAATGAAGAAGGCACTTCAAACTGCCACACAATTTATTATTATTATTATTATTATTATTATTATTATTGTTGTTGTTGTTGTTGTTATTATTATTACTATTATTATTATTATTGCTGTTGGTGGTGTTATTATTAATAATATTAGTAGTAATACTTATAATAATAACAATAATAATAATAATAATAATACATTGAAATATTAGATTAAAACCTTACAGTATTTCCTAGGTGATACATTCACAAGATTTGTGTGATCATTTAGCACAAATAAAACTTTTCATAAATATTTGCTATTTGTTTTGTTTTTTTTTGCTTTAAAAAAAAAATTTATTCACTCCCGTATGATACAATAAATTAAAACTAAAGCCAGCTACAAAGAGGAGGAATGGCGTTTTCCTTTCAGGAGACTGGAAGACTGGAAGAGAAAGTTTACAGGCTTCTAAATAAATCTCTACATTTTTTTTTTCTTTTACAAAATCTGCTCGCTGGTTTTAAAAGATTCCGTACATGCTCTCTTCATGATTACTTTCAGGTGAGAATCCCAGATGCCAGACATTTTTTTGCACGAATGTAGCAAGCGTTGGAGAAAAGGTTCCAAACTACTGTCTTGTAACAGTGAAACCGCAACGCTGGAATTCCTACAAATCCCATCATCTGCGTTTACATACACATGCAACAAATGTAATTGTCGTTCAGCTAAAATGCATCACAAACAGCATGAAGTAAAAAAGGAACCATGTCGAGATTCAGGATAAAATGGTGTTATGATCTTGATCATGCTGTGTTACAGTAATCCTGGCTGCAAGACATTTTTTTGGCTTATATACATTTTTTTGTTCTAGTACTTCATTATTTCTGTAGTATTAACACACGGACATTTCACAAAATCGACACATCGACAACGACAGAGATTTCTGTTTTGTGCTACCTTAGTTCCATGACGAGCTGTATCTATGACCTTCAATAGTAAAACAAACACACAGCTGGTGAGAGGAACTGAACTATACTACAATATGTTGTCATGTGTTGTAAAAAAAAAATGTGTAGGTATAAGAGAAATATATCACACCACCCTATCATTGATTATTTTCCTGTAACATATATATGTGTGTGTGTACTCATTTTCACTCAATATTCATGATGATACTTCCCTAGGAAAGGAGGGAAGTGCAATTTCTTTAGGAGATTTCTTTAGAATGAGTACATTATGAAGAGCTCTTGGTTTAGGCACGATGCTGTAATATCTCTAAGCATAGTAATTCAGATAAAATCATGCACTGTACGGATCAGTGGCTCAGGAAAGTGTAATGACATGCAGGTAGATTTCTGTTGCTGTTTTGGGTGTAGTTGTAAAAGGATAATTGACATAAGCTACACCAAAAATAGAGTATTCTACTACAGAGTATTCTACTGCATAACTTTTAGCACTTTGCAACACTGGTATTGAAATAGTTTTTTAAATGAATGTACTGGCCACAAAAATAGCAACTTGCAGGAATAAGAAAACAGCTGCTTTACATCCCATGAAATTAGCAATGCAGAATATTATACCACTAAGTTGCACTTGCACCTGCAAGAAAATTATGCTGCAAGACAATGTCCATTTGTCAGTCCATTATGAGGACTGTGGGAAACGTCTGTTCCTTAAACATCTCTATCTGGGCTTGAACCAGCTCTACTGGGGCTTAATTAGAGCAAGCAATCTGAGACTACTACTCACTTTGGATTCAGTACGAAGAGTTTAAATGGCATGGTACATTTATCCGAAGTAAATGCTTGGAACGCTTAATGCATCAATAAATATCGTTTATATAGTTCCTGTATTGTATTATCAGTCCATTTACAATTCATGGTTGAACATTTCAGGTCCAGAGTAAGCTAGGGTTCATGTTCTCAAAATAATGGCTTGTTAAAGCCATTAATAAATCTGTATTAGACTGTAGCTGGTACATTCTGGTCTCAGTGCACAAGCATCTATGAAGTAGAGTTAATTCATCATTTGGGAGAAATAGTATTCATAGAAGGGGATAAAACTCCAAGCTGTAAGTTTGTAATGACTGTAAATAAGGTGTGTCCATCTTAATGAGATGCTGAGGCATGAAAGCTTGTGGTTGATTGCTAATATAGTATAAACACGTGTTTGATTTCAGAAGAGAAACACAGCCTGTAGAACAAAGACATAGCATGGGATTGTCAAATACATTTTGAAACGCTTTTGAAATTTTGAAATCTTCTCCTTGCTTATTCATGACTCACTACCCAAAGTGGTGCCAATAGAGAAAACCAGCCTCACATTGCATGTTTAATAAGCACATCTGTATTCCTGTATGATATCTGTTTTTGCGAATACATTTATATATAATATATTATTTATATGCCTTTTACAGTGTTTCACTACTGTAATTTATTTGTCGCTGTTGCAGTATTTGACACTTTAGTAGAATTATTTATTGGAAGTATTGGAGGGTACAGATTGTTTAGTATTAGAATGATAAACATTAATAAAAAAGTGCCAGTTGTAACTGCTCCTCCTTTAAGAGCGATATCATTCACATTTAGCACACAGTTTAAGTGTAGGGTGAATTCACATACAGTACTGTGCAAACGTTGTAGGCAGGTGTGGGAAAAATGCTGTAAACTAAAAATGCTTTCAAACATACAAATAATAATTGTTTATTTATTGTGTTAAAACCCTTTGCCTTCAAACCAGCATCAATTCTTATAAGTACACTTGCACAAATTCAGGGATTTTGTAGGATTACAGTCAGGTATATGATCAACCAAACATACCAAACGGGTGCTAATGATCAATTTCACATGTAGGTTGAAACACAGTCATTAACTGAAACATAAACAGCTGTGTAGGAGCTTAA
>JAOTRJ010000053.1:10538766-10555175 GCA_028564905.1 Leptodoras praelongus
GCATTTCTGCAAATGGAGTTGGAGATTTGGTCAGGATTAATGGTGTCCTCAATGCTGAGAAATACAGACAGATACTTGTCCATCATGCAGTACCATCAGGGAGGCACATGATTGGTCCCAAATTTATTCTGCAGCAGGACAACGCCCCAAACATTCAACCAGTGTCATTAAGAACTATCTTCAACATCAAGAAGAACAAGAAGTCCTTGAAGTAATGTTATGGCCCCCACAGAGCCCTGATCTCAACACCATCTAGTCTGTCTGGGATTACATGAAAAGACAGAAGGATTTGAGGAAGCTTATATCCACAGAAGAGCTGTGGTTAGTTCTCCAAGATGTTTGGAACAACCTACCAGCGGAGTTCCTTCAAAAACTGAGTGCAAGTATACCTAGAAGAATTGATGCTGTTTGGAAGGCAAAGGGTAGTCACAGCAAATATTGTGTTTTCTGTTCATTCACTGCATTTTGATAATTGATGAAAATAAACTATTAGCACTTACATTTTTAAAGCGTTCTTAGTTTACAGCATTTTTTCACACCTGCCTAAATCTTTTGCACATTCATTCTCTTAACATTAATTTAACATATCTGGCAACACATTTTTTAAATCCTTAAGGTGTTGAATATCGACATATGAAGCAAAATCATGATACCCTATTTTAAAGAAGCATAGCTTACCATTTAGTCAAAACTGATCAATTAAAATGTTTTGTAATTGCAAGTTTTGTCATTTTGGACACACTTTCCCCAGGCTCTGGCATATTTATTCATGATATGAATAAGTTTTAGTAACAGAATAAAAAAAAACAAAAAAGTTTTCATAATTCATCAACATAATCTGATACTGTATCCTACTGCATAATTGTCTTCTGTACTGTATTGTATTATATGGTAACTCATTTAACTACATCTTAAGCAGTAGTCACATTCTTTACTTCATTTCTTACAGCAATAACAACAAGAGCAGGGTTTAGACAAGGTTCAGGATTTTCCGAATTCATAACGAATCTTTTCTAAAAATCTAAATATCACAATAGAAAAACACTGCTAAAAGGTATCACTGTATCCGTTATTTCTTGCAGAACATCTCTGCAAATCTCTGCCTGTCATTTCGGTGCCATTGTACTTAGCAATACATGTGTGAGATTTAGGGTTGGGTTATAAGTGGGCACGATTGAGCAGATTAATGTTTGCATGTTTTACATCATTGGAAACAGTGCCCTGATTAACCTGAACACTGCTTCATACATTCCCAAACCAAACTGATAACAATTCAATTATAAATAGATGTAAAAGTGAAGCTTTACTGTGCATTGTATGCATATAAGCCTCACAAATATGAAAATTACTTATGGCCATTCTATATAAATAATGATGCCAATGCAGATATATCATTTTTTGCACCTGAAGAGTTTTGGGATCAACGTCCTTGCGTACGAATGAAATCATGTTATTTATATCAAGCCGTTCCACTGCAAGGGATATTGTAACAGATATGTTGACTTCAGGCTAAAAAAAAAACTTACCTGAATTAACCCTATTTAGTCACAGATGTTAGTTAGTAATTATAGTCTGGAAATGATTGCCACTTAGATCTTGCTTGCTGGGCGACAAATGTCCTTCTGACTCGGTTAGAGAGCAATAGACTGCCCTCCAGTGGTGTAACATTACAACTTTACATGGCTGCATATGATTCCAGTCCAGCTGAAATGGTCGGCCCCGAAATTTGTCTAGGTTCTAAAATCTGATACTATTATAATGTATCTATGCATTAAGACCTTTTTTTTTCCCTTTGACTTGGCTTCGTTGTTAACTCATCAGTGTGTCTGTGTATGTAATTGTTTGTTCTTGAGTGTATACATTTCCTTTAAGTGTCTACAAATGTATTGTGTCCGATCTAACAGCATCTACAAAGCACTAATCCAATGCAGACCGGAGTGGAGCAATATTCTCTCTGGTTTCTTCAGAGCAAAAAGAGATGCAAAACAAAACCTTTCAACTTGCTTTCTTTCTGTCAGCATCTACCGGTTCCCCTGCGTGGAATGTTTTGAGTCAGATGCAACGATCTTACTGTCATGTCATGTTAATGTCAGTTGTATGTCTTTGCAGACGGTAATTACGCGATTCAAGACGATGCCGTTCTGCAAAAATATGTCTATAGGGCACATGATGCTGACAGAATGATTACCAGTCTCTCAGAAGTTACTGAATACGTCTCGACATCACTGATTGAAATCTGCTCATTTTTATTTAATCGGTCTCATTACCATGAGTAATACTATAATTAATACTATGTAATAATGCTGTAATTACTCAGACTTAGAGTTTCCTAAGGATGAACTTCAGTCTGTAGTGTTAAAGAATATTTTAAAACCTGATGGACCTTCTTATAAATGCAACTGAAATTTTTACAGTCTTGTCAGTCATGTCCGTCTTTCACAGTGCTGTAATCATTTATTGTACTGTAAAACTGAAACTGAAATATTCCAAATACATAGATTTAAATATTTAAAGGATGGAGACCTTGTCTCAACTATTCCGTCCTGAACCTCAGGCTGATGTCCTCACACACCTGTTGTCTTTCATTCATGTATGCTTGACATGACAGCTGTCAATCACATCACTTCCTGATGCTCATGGATGCTTGGTGTCTCCCTCACTTGAAAAACGAGCTGCATACACGGCCGTGTGTGCTGATGTGTGCACTAAATCAAGCCCATGCATGCTTCTGCAAAGGCTATCGATTTTCTTTTCTGGACTAAGAATTTCGATGAGATGCAGCGCCCTTGCTGCAGCAGCATGCACGTTTGTGCCGTGTATGTGTCCGCTTGATAGAGGCGCGCAATGGCCGTCGGCACTGTCAAAGGCGGTCTAATATTAGCGTTTGCCTGATGGCTGGGTGTATCTGAATGAGGAGAGGGTGATAAATGAGGATAGCAGTGGCGAGAAAGGGGGGCTGAGCTTGCAACGGAGGGAGAAATTCTAAAAGGGAAACCGTCCGAATCGGAAATGTGAAGAGCAAGCAAGGATCTGCATGTCGCTCCATAACATGATAAGATGGCAAAAATGTGTCTCGTTGTAGTGGCAGAGACACTGAAATCGAAGCCAAGACAGAAATGAGGAAGATGAAAGATCAGGCGAAAGAAGACAAAAAGGAAGAAGGAAGTGTGTGGTAGGAATTTCTTCCTCTTTTTTTCCCCTCAGATACAGTGTCACTGATTTGCGCCTGTGCGCTGTTGTATGTCGGCATTCCCCCTTCCCTTCCCTTCCCTCATCCCCATCATCCCTGGCAGCTCTCTCTCCCCCCTTTCTCAGCCCAAGCCTAGGGGAACCAGTGGAGATTAAATGTAGCCTCTATAAGCCAAGCACATCATGTAGCTATGTATATAGGACCAGCTCTCTCTTGCTGTCTCTCTCCCTCCCTCACTCTCTCTCTCTATCTCTTTCTCTCTCTGTCCCTGTCTCTCTCTCTCTCTTTCTCTTTTATTCTCATTTTAAACCTGCCTGACTGGGTATCCATAAGATGTAGAACAGACATGGCCAGGTTGAGTAACTCCTAACATATAGGCTGAAATAAAAGAGCGTGGCCGTATTTAAAGAAAAAGATGGATAAGAACAAAGCGGAAGCCTTTCTCAACCCCCTCCTTTCTCTTTTCCTCGCTGTTTCTCTCTAGCTCTGATATGGCATAGAGGTGGGCCTCTGACTTTAACTAATCACAGCTGTGAGAGCAAATGTATGGATGATACTACTTTTCTCCCTCTCTATTTCCCTAATTTTTTTCCATCCTGCCACTCAACATGGATTTATAAATGCAGGACTGGGGGGATGTCATGCTTTTCCTCCGCAGGCCCCCCCCACCCCCTCCAACCATCCCACTCCCCCCAACACACACACACACATACACACACATACACCACCTTCAATTTTGCTCAGAGAGAGATGGAATGAGAGGAAAACTGTGCGCACAGCAGGAAAGAGGGAGAGAGAGAGTATGTGTGTGTGAGAGAGAGAGAGAGAGAGAGAGCGAGGGAGGGAGGGAGAAATGTAAGACAGATACAGAGAATGAAAGAGAAGAAGGGGGTGTGGAGAGTGGAGCAGAAGCAGCACAGTGCACTGATGCCTGTGCCTCTTTTCAGTTGCCTCGTCCGCAGCTTTTTTCTCGTCAGGGAGATTTGAACTTCCTTTTTGGTTTTCGCTGGCTCTGAAACCAGGGGATATACACTTACATCAAGCCCAACTCTGGACTAGTAAGGTGAAGTGACCGAGTGAAAGTGTGTGTTTGTGTGTGCATGCATGTGGCTGGCTGTATGCGCTCTCATGTGCTCCCCCCCACCACCCCCCCTTTCTGAGATCCAGTAGAATAGTATGATTTGCTGGTGTTGTGGCCCTGGCCGTTGGCTGGCAGTCGCAGTTCCTCTCGGGCTCGCCTCCTCCCTGCATGCTTTTTCCAGCCTGCATGCTTCCGACAGTGCTGTGATCGTCATCACCACTGTCAGTGACCCACCTGGTTTTTTCTCGTTGCCTTGGAGTTTTGGACAGGAGCTGAGCTTCAATCTTGCCGCCAACCTGTTCCCTCGTTTGTTCGGCTGCTCCGTGCCGCCCGTACCATGCTTCCTTTTATCAACCCTCCCCACCAAGCATGTATATTCACCCGTGCTCTGGCTCTGAAGCAGTTTTGAAATCTTAGCTGTCTATTTCTTTTCCTATTTCTCCTCCTATCTCCTCTTACTCTCATTTTCCTGCTTCCTCTCACCCAATCTTTCTTTTGTCCAGCAGGCTACTGGGGGAAGCGATCAGCTGTATCCTTATCCTTAACCAAACCTGGGTAAGTTCCTCAAAATATTTTTTTCCTCTCTCGCTTCCTCCCTTCTCTCTTCAGTATCTGATAGTGTCGTAATTACCTGTGGTGGCTTCGTTCATCTTCATCTAGCCAGGTAGCATCAGTGATCAGGAACACTTTGAACGCTTGATGTATCGAACCTCCTTTGTTTCAAAGTGAGCCACTTTAATATCTGTGTGTAATGCTTTTGCATGTCGTTCAGAGTAATTAATGCGAGAGCGGGGTATGGGAAGCAGGAGTATGACTTGGCACCACAGTTTCAGGGTTATTATGCCTGTAAGTATGTGAGTGCTTGTGAGAGCTTATTGATGGGACGACTAAGTTTACCTGCGAGGACATTTTTCAAAGCGGTATAGAATGGCATCAGGGCCGGGGGGTGCAAAAGAGACAGAGAGAGAGAGAGGGAAAGAGAGAGAGAGAGAGAGAGAGAGAGACAGACAGAGAGTTGGGGGAGGGGGAGGTGTCAGTGTTGTGTCTGGCTGAAGCTTGCACTTGTTGTGTGACACAGGAGGGGGTGGGGGGAGGGGGTGAATGCTATAATGCTAAAAGAAGGGCAATTTCATTTTTCTGATTATTATTGCCGTCGATGTTTTAAATTGGAGATTTAACGAGACGGGCTTCATTTTCTACAGTCCGCTTGTCAGCCGGCTCGACCCTGTGTGTACACTTTAAGGATGATGCCTTTGTTTTGATGTCGTTTCAGGTTCGCTGCGTGCCCAGAGCAGAGAAAGATTTTGACCATGTGCCTCTCGCAATCCCTGAGACCCTAACTTGTGACGTTTTGCTGTTCTGTGCACGGGTTAGGCTCTTGGGAGCTGGGAGGGGTACTCCATCATCCTAGCACTGTGGGAGACAAAGCCATTTTAAAGCCAAATCAACAGTGAAATGAATCCACAGTGAAAGGGATAAAAAAGGATATTAGCTAGTCAGGGGTATGAAGAGAAGATGGCTTTTTTGGAAGGGGGAGGGATAATGGAATGCTGGCATCGGGGGTCATGTGACACATTTGTGGTTCAAATCAGCTGAGGCTTCATTGTGTGAGGAGTTATGAGAGGAGGATTCCTTTCCAATGCACAAGCGCGAGGAGCAAATGAGCAGTCATGTATGGTTTCTCTTCAGCGAGTCCATACTGTATGAGTGTCTTTGTCTTCTCCGAGCTGGCTTGTCTTTGCCTAATGACTTGAGAGCAGCACAAAGTACTGGTGAGAGCGTGACGCTTACGGCTCGGTACACTTGTGTTTGACCTCAGTGAGAGTCCTCAACCTTGTGCTCTGAAGACATGAACCCACTCTCTTCTCAGCCTGCTGACTCTGTGTGTGTGTGTGCGTGTGTGTGTGAGAGAGAGAGAGATTGTGTGCATGCTCACTCCATGGCTGCATGGCATAGCTTCAGTATGTAGCACAGCTCTGGAGCAGTTTCTTGTAAGTCAGTGCTGAACGCCATTTATATTTCGGTTTGTGAAAAATCTGACATGCTCCTGAGACGGATTAAGGCAGCTTTTGGCTTCTCCTAAGCAGGAACACAAAATGATACAGCGCAAGCGAATATAGCATAGTAAAGGCACAAAGCGTACCTTATACAGTATATCTTACATATTGATAAACATTTAAGCACGGGAGGCGTATTGATATTGGATTTCTTTGTGCTTATCTTTCCACCATGCACGTTAGTCAGACACCGAATGTCCTCTCGTCTAGGTCAAAGCTGACTGGCTGCTCTGGAAAATGGCACCTCCTACCTAATGGATTAGTGTGATAAGTAAAAATATAGAGTAGATAAAATAATAAAAAGCTGGGTGTATGTGTAAGGATTCATGGGCAGAGGCCCACTGTGATGTAGGCAGCAGCTCCATCTTAATGCATCATGAGCATAGTACCATGACGTTTATCAGCCAGCCTCCCTCTATTAACTACCAGAGAACCAAAAGATATGGCTGTGATAACGCAGTCACTCGTGTTGCCATTTCACAGGGAAGACGCTGTCCATCGGCAGCGAGACGCTTAGTCTGGATGCTTGTCCAGGTAGCCGTACTCATAAGAGGATTTGTCTGGTACACGCTGCTTCTGGATTTTCTAATGAAAATGACCAAGCCTCTGTTGCTGGGATTTCAGTTTCTGTGTGCGTGCGTGCGTGCGTGTGTGTGTGTGTCTGTGTGTGTCAGTATGGGCTTTGCCCCTGTCTCTGCAGTGCTTTGGTATCTGAGCTGCAGCTCTATTGTTTGCTCCTCATGCTGCACTCCTTTGGCACAGGGGCTCGGCTAGTTTTAAGGTGGTCCAGACATAGGGACAGGAATCCGGCCCAAGCGTTTAAGGTGGAGCAGCGACATCAGGCAGGGCCAGGTGCTTAGAACAAAGGCTGCTGCAGTGAGGGAAACTGTGCAGGTGGAATGACAGAGACAGACCCACAGTGGGTGACACCCATGGCTGGGAAGCTCCAAGCTGTCTCCTACATACAAACACACATGTACACGTATATACACTTTTCTCACAGACTACTAACCAACTTTGAGCGTTCAGGTATCTGAAATCGGGTTTCGACCCAAGATCCCGTCTCACCTTCCTGCCGTGCTTTTATAGGCATCGCACTGCTGTTTTATCCACCACAAAGACACAAAAAAACGACACATTTGCTAAAATATCCTGTTTCTCAGAATGCATGTAGGTCTCACCTCATGTAGGATTGTTTTTCATTCTTAGCTGTATGCAATCAAGCCTCCTCTGATGCAAACAGCTGTCTGGAGCTTTCTCGGAAATTCCTGTGTAGGTAAATGAGACAAGATGGCGCTGAAGCACATGGTGCTGCTCTGAACCCAAATTCTGCAGCATTTTTTTTCTTTCTCTATTCTTTCAGCAGGTGCAATAGATAAGGGCTGAGTGACATTATCTCATGATATCACTATCTATTAATACTCACAATATTGAGCCAGATGATGCTATAATAGTTTCTGTCTTTTCTTTTTTCAAAGGGCGCCAGTCATTTGCTGATTCACACTAAATTAACACGCACCATGGGTGATGGAAATGTCTTAAACTATCACCGTCCTCAATTACATATTTCAGCCTTGAAAATTTGTCTGAACAACACGGCAGCAGGCTTGACTATATTTTTGGCAATATTTTGTCTCAGCTTGGCATTCCGGCACAAATAAAAGTAGAATCTTTACCCTGTTATTGAATTGTGTGTTGAAATGGGTAATTTGGTTTTTACTTTAATGTTGTTTAGAAATGAGTGCTGTAATCCTACTGTTTAAGACCATATATATTTCAACATATTGATTCTCAGAATGAATAAGAGTTTACCCTTAGTGCTTGTTTCAAAGAACTGTTATAGATAGATATGAAATCTGTGCAAATGGTGCAGACATATGTATACATGCTGCTATTCTGAATATGACTAGGTCAAAAAAAATCTGAATTTCTTTTCCATCTTTCAAGGTTAGTCCTGCAAATCTATTTACTTTATCTGTGAATGTGTAGAGTAAGTCACTAATATATTTTTATTGAACACAAGGCTGTATCACTATTGTAACAACTGTGCTATAGATTTATGATATCAGAGGAATGGGACATATCTGGAAAGAAAACGTATTCAAATACACACACGCTGACCCAACTGCCCTCACGCTAAACAAGGTCCATAAGATCTGAGGCTGGGTTTAAGAAGCTTAAACATGACTCCTACACACCAAACCCGATTAACCAGCGTGGGCCTAAACTAATTAGTTTAAGAGGGAAATGTCATCCAGCACTTCTCTCTCAGACACAGGTCCTGCCCAGCACTGGAATGCACACATCGGTCAGCTCTGTCATCCTCTCCCCTCGGCCTGGCCTCCTCACGCAGCACAGTGTACTTCTTACAGAGCGCTGAGGGCCGTGGCGCTTTATAGGACGAAAAGTGGAAATCCTCTATGAGATTGTGGGTGAGCGCCATGCAGCTCTTTGGCTCGTCTCACTGGCGCTGCTCGCCTATTGTACATTGCTTCCACACACGTTATGACTGCTTGCCTGAGCCACACTTTCTGTTTGCTAACATTACATTAGCAAGGCGTTAATTAAATACCTTACGGTTTGAGACTGTACATGATGTTACATCTGGTACAGAGTGGCTATATCTGACGCTGTTATAGTTTATGAATTAACAACACAGGTAATGAAAATTAGGACTGGATGCTGTATCTGCTAAAGCGGGGTCTGTAAAGCCTAGCCAAAGGGTCTGTAATTTATTCATTTAATCTTTTTTCACGATTTGTTACAGTGCTGTAAATCATAACTTTCCATTATTATAAGTTAATATATTTATTATGATGTCCATATAGTCATTAGCCTGTTTAACTTGGAATGAATGGGTTTAATCCAAACCTCAATAACTCAAAAACAAGCTGGCCTACAAATCATATTAACCTTGACCTTGTGCATTCTGTCACCATAAATTTCACGAATAAAATGTTTAATGGCTCTAATAAATAGACAAAATATTATTGTACACATTTAAATAATAATAACGTTTGAGTTATTTTTACAGTCAAAGTTCATCAGCTCCTTCGGTATACATATTATAAAGCATATACGTACATTATGTATTTATTAATGCCAGACACTAGAATTATATACTTGCATAGTTTTGCATTGCAATTGTAATTTGATTTGCAGTAGAAATAAAATTTCCTTAATGACACGAAAAGCCAAAGTCTGGTTTTCAATCTGTTCCTCGTTTCACATCTAGCCTCCCCAGATTTGTTTTAGCCTGATTAATTTATCATTAATATGCAGACTGTCAGTGTTCTCTCTGAAGACAGTCAGTCTGTAACTATAGTGATGCTGCAGTCAGTGCAGGCTGGGAGATTTGCATGACAGTTGCTGACAATCGCTTCTCAGCAGCTCGCCAGGAGCAGTTAGTGGAGCCAGGTCTCTAGATGGTGAGAAAAGGGTGTTGGCAGCTCCGTCTTTCACTCCATGTCTGTGTGCGAGTCCATCTGCTTTTGTGTGTATGGCAAAAGATCAACGTGAAAATTCTGATGCTTGCACGTCTCTAAGCACCTACACGGCCTGTAATGCCTTTCAGACTGGTAGAGGTTTGCTGGCATCAGGTTTTAGGCATCATTACGTAAACCGTGTCGTGCATCGAGTTTTCTTATAATGTCATAATAAATGTCATTATTACAATGTTTTAATGATTTAAGAGCTCATTTGAAGAGCTGTTGTGTAGCCTGTAATAAGTGTTGAAACCATTGTTCAGTCATACGACATTCTTTCGTTCTTCATGGCCTTTTTTCAGGATTGATTAAAAGGGAAATCCGTGCTTATTTTTCACATTTATATCTTACTGTTTTATTGTGCAGTAGGCAAATATGTTTAATTATTTCACTGCAGATTTCTGTCTGCCTATAATCTCAGCATCTGCTCCTCATGCAGTACTGTGCAGAAGTCTCATTTTTTGAATACAAATATTGCTGTAGATATTTATTTTATGAATTCTGCATTCAGTACAAAAATGTTATAGTGCCAACATTACTTTTACAAAAAGTTAACTGTTTGTACGTAAATAAGGAATGCAACGGATTCCATAACAGCCGCTTTTCAGCCAAACAATCAAAGTGAAGGCTGCTGGGTTTTGCATGCAAAAAAAGAAGTAAGTGTGACAGTCAAAGTCTCCAGAGGAGCTGTGGCAGATTCTGCAAGACGCTTAGTAAAACGTGCCAGCTAATTTCCTTGTAAAAGTGTACAAATTTTACCTGGGAAGTAAAAACAAGTAAAGGGTTGTCAGATCAAATGTCGACTTATTCTGTGAAGTCATCTTCTCGTTAAAGCATTTTTTTCACAGTACTGTACTATATCATTAAGTTTGTCTTATTTGCAAATAATAATTGGTAAGGCTTTATTTGGATAGTCCACCCACAGAGGGTTTGCAGAGTGTTTGTAACACTTGAACAACCTATGCTATACAAATTTTCAACAACGTATATACAAATACAGTATGTGCCAATTAGTAAACCATTTTGTTCATCTCTGCTGAACATTCAAACCCTAACCCTAACCCTAATAAGCTGTTCAATTGTTACAAGTACACTGTAGGTATGTTCATGAATTATCACATATACTCTATAGATGATCTGTTAAACAATCTACAGATAAAGACTTTATGATTTTATTTTCTACTTTGTTTATCTGTGCCCTGAGGTAAACCTGGTTTTAAATATCCACCCTTTGGAAGTTTATATGTTAATCCCAGATGCAAAGTAGCACTGAAGAAGAAAATGGCAGAAGGTCCATGGTGGTCCAGGGTTAAGGCTCACCAATGGTTGGCTTATCTCCCCCACCTTTCTCACCTTTCTAGAGCTAGAGAGAGAGAGGTGTGTGTGTGTGTGTGAGAGAGAGAGAGAGAAGGCTATTAAGACTAAAAATATTTCTTTCCGGATTAAAAAAATATATATCTAGGATTTTAAAAAACGATCTAGCAAGTTATTTAATGCCAGAACGTAATCATTTTTTCCAATACTACATCATTTGTAGTCATCTGAATTTGTAAACAGATTCTCTGACATCCCAACCTTGATATCATAATTGTTCATATTGTTCCAACATTAATATACCAAACCCGACATTTATCAGTGAGGTCATTCTTAATTCATATTCTTCTTGTCAGTGGAGTTGTTTTAAATCAAGATTCCCCTGGTTCCTTGTTCTGATGGCAGTTCTGGCTGCTGTGTGGGATTTTGTTCTCTATTTCAGGTATGCTACAGGCGAGGTTGTGTAAGCGTTCGAAGGATGGCTCAGTGACTTAGCCTGGTCTTAGCCTGCCATCTTACTAAGGAGAGCTTCTACAGATTACCCTCTAGCTGACAGCACAGAAAATAGCATCAGGCCCATTTTCTTTCCTTTTTTTTGTATCAGTAGTCTTCCTTCCTACTATCTTGTATTCTCTCCCACTCAGTTGGTGCATGGCTGTCTCGCTATCTTTTTTTTCCCTTTTTTTAACATTTTGTTCATTTTGTGCTGTATCCAAATTCTGTCCTCACATGACTTTTGGCCTACTTACTGTAGTGCTGAGCTCTGGTGTATGTGTATGTTGGGGTGTGTATGTGTGAAAGAGAGAGAGAGAGAGAAAGAGAGAGACAGAGAGAGACGTAGAGAGAGACTGCCTGCCTCGCACATTGTCAGACGATTTTTTTTGTCGAGAGATGGGCTGCAAAACTCCATATCCACTCTTGGCATGGCATCTCTTGCTGAGCTTTTGTGCAAATGTTTGTACTGCCTAATGTTTTTCAAGAAAAGCCAACAAATTTTACACACAAGGATACAAGACATTTAACCATGTTTTTGCTGGCAACACAGCATCACGCTTCTGTTTAGTGCAGAAAATGAGCAGAATAGCAAATCAGTAAATCATGAAACTATATAATAAAGAAAATATAAGCTATATATATATATATATAATACTGACTTGCATATAGCCTATTTATTTATTTGGTTAAATACCTTTCTGTTAGTGTCTCCCTTTGCATTCTCATGTCATTGTGTTATGCACATAATTTTTATTGAACTAATTTTAGTGAACTAACACCATAACACATTTTAATGTTACATGTAGTAGGCATGTAAATCCTCAGAATAGCTCTTACACATTTGAAAGCGTGTTTAAAAATTCCCGAAGGGTGATGTTAAACAGCGGCTGGGTGGCAGTCTGAACGTTGAGGTAAAGCCTGGACAGTTCTGTAACAGATGGGTGTTAGATTTTTAGGCCTGCTACAGTAATAACTCCATAAGGCCACTTTATGTTTAAACCCAGTGACCCTGCGCAGGCATGGCATGCCTGTCTGCCTGTAATGAGCCCCTTCTAGGGGCTGGATATAGGGGCTCCACTTAAACTCTCTCTCTTTCTTTCATGTTCTCTCTCTCTCTCTCTCTCTCACTCTCTCTCACTCTCTCTGTCTCTCTCTCACACACTCTTCCTCTCTCTCTTTCAATTTCCCCTTTTTCCTCTCTCTTTTTTGTTACTTTCTTTTGTTCTTGTTTTCTTACTCTCTCTCGGAACACTTCCAGCTGCCGGCTCCCCTCCCTGCGCTCTCTGGATGTGAGACCAGTGTCAGATCTCACCACTTTTACTTTAACCACTAACACACCAGCGAAGACAGATGGACAAAATGAAAAAAAAATCTTTTGTTCTCTGTCGGTTTCTTTCTCTTTTGCCTCACCGCAGATGAGAAAATGAGTAGGCAGTGAGGTCCAGGTCAGGTTGGTAGTTCTGCGTGGCAGTGGTGGAAGAGGGGCTTTTTCCACCCCCCGCACTAGGAAAGGTAATGCTATCCATTTGAAATTGAAACGGCCACTTCCTGCTCTATAATCATTTCCACCTTGGACGGTATTTAGAGGGCCTTTTGCTGCACAGTGCATCTTCTGACCCATCTTTTTGAGGAAAAACAGATTTTGTTTAGAACTCTAGGAAAAGGCCACTAGACTAAATAACATTTGGTGAACACACACATACACACACATTCTCGCCTAGATGTTAGTAACTGTAAAAATTGAAGCTGTTGCAAGTTACATTTAACATATGTAACACTCTATACATGCATCATACTTCTACTTTTACTATGTTTAACCATTTCACATGAACAGTATTGCTAAGGATATTCTTTTATTTTGAAAGATGCTTTTTTTCAAATATTTTTCACCAGAAACATCAATTCCTGGAATTTGTCAACAGCTAGAAGAGTTGAGTTAAATTAGAAACAGTTGTGTAAACATACTCGGTGTCCATTCATGTGTGATTGCATACAGTATAGTCTCACCTAGAAGCTTGGTACTTCCTATACATCTGAGAGTGCAGCTAATGCATACCAGTGGTGCTTTTTATACAGTTTACTCCAGGATCTTCTGCACTTTTTAACAGTGGTTTGAAGAATGTTATGAATATAAATAAACTATTCAAATAATAGTAAAATTGGACACACATGTACCATTATATTTATTCACTGGCGGCATTAATTAGCTTTTAATTCATGTACTTTATATTCCAAAAATATAACCTTAAACATTTTTGGTCTAGCATTAACTGCACTTTTTCCAATTTCTTTTTATTTCCAGCAGCAGCTAAATATGACTTTAGCTTAATTATACTTGCGTTTAAATGCCGACTGGATTCACTCGGTTCAAGTGACTAATCAATTAGGCATATTAATAAACAAAATTACTATCATTAAGAGCTTTGATCACCACCACTTTGAATGTCATTTAACAAAAAAAAAAACACGCCGACCCCTTGATTATGCTTCATGAACCCCAATTTGAGAACCAAAACCTTTTCTATTCTTATTTATCATTAATTTCCCGTATAACTAATAGGGTTGTCATAGAAACTCAGCATTTTCTACCTTTCTGTCAGTTTCACTTCTAAAATCGCATGTGTCTCATGGTACATACTATACTCTTCTTTCTTCTTCCTCATCTGTCTTTTTGTCTTCTACATCTTTCTCTTCCCCATCACTTCTTTTTTTCCAGAATTTACCAGACAGAGCTACTGTAACCTTACATTTTTTTTAGGAAAAGTCTTTTTTTTCTTCTTGTTTAAAGCATAGCCATGATCAAAGCCAGGATTAAAAATGCATGGAGGCTTTGACTGTCAGAAGATTTAAGCTTATTGGGTTTAAAACCGAAATAGGAGTTTCAAGTGACTTCAAATTTTAATTTCATTTTTAATCTGTCAGTGTATATACTCTTACACTGGTGCAGTGTGCCTCTTCTCTCTGCCTTTGAGGCGACTGATCCTCACAGTTAATCACTTCCTATCCAGCTGAACTCCCTTCTTGTTTTTGCTTTCTTTCAGATCTTAGTTACCATTTATTTTATGAATATGTACTATTTTCACCTGTTGATGTTGAGTCTGTGTAATAATGTGATGTGATTGATGTCATTAAAGATTTTGACGCATGAAAGAAGGGTCCTTTTTCTAGTAACATGATGAGAACATTCTGACAAATGGATTAGAAATGCCTTAATAATTACACAACTACTTTTAAAAAATGTATTCACACTTTTGTTCAGAGTCTGGATAACCATTTCTCATACAGAGAAAAAAATACCACAACCGCAGTCTTGTTTTAGAATTATTTCAGACGAGATGCATTATCAACACGGATTGCATGACTCTATAATTGAAGAAAGATTGACCAGACAAATTTAAGAATTAAACTCAATAATCAAATTGTATTCATTATAAAAAAATCTTGTAATTAGTGACTCTTTTCGGTTTTATTCTCTTTGTGGTTTGGGTCAATTTTTTTTCTTTTTGCCGTTTTTTCATTAGTATTTTCATGAATTCCATTCACAAATACTGCAGCCCTGTTTAGAAATTCAGTAACAAGATTTCCCCACTGGAGAATTTCCACAGGAAATAATGATGATTATAAATATGTAGTGTAATCTACGGTAAAGTGACTGTGTGTGATTGTAATAGTGTAATGCTCTTTCAGTTAAAGTCACACTTGTAGGGTTATGTGCTGCATGTTTGTGCACTGCTGGTCATCACACTGCCGATTGACGTGAAGTGTAGCAACATGATTTCATGCGTCTGCGAAGAATCTGAATGTGTTTTCTGCGTGTGCCTATAAATAGTGGAAAACGACTCTTTTCCAAGCCAGAAATAGCCTCTGAATTGGGCTCAAAGCCTTGAGCACTTTCCACTTAGCAGAAAAGCCTCACCCTTTTTGCTGAAATCTGATCATTTCTATGAAAAAAAAAGTTTGGGGGAATATAAAACTGTAGAACTGTAGACACTGAAGATTTCATGGTCTGGTATGGAAATACTACGAATTGTAAAATATATATTTTTATTCTGCTTAGAAATAATAAAATAAAATACATAGGACACGTTTTTTTAATGATGGAAAAAACAATTACAGTGACATAATTCAGAAAATGTATTAATTTAATTTTCTTT
This sequence comes from Leptodoras praelongus, assembly GCA_028564905.1. NCBI lineage: Eukaryota > Metazoa > Chordata > Actinopteri > Siluriformes > Doradidae > Leptodoras > Leptodoras praelongus. The sequence goes on from JAOTRJ010000053.1 coordinate 10,554,543, forward strand.
TATTAAGATTTCTTTTATTAAGACTTATTAAGTATATTATTAAATTCGTATGCATAACAGAAACATACTAATACAGTTATTTATTTATGTTTATTACAGGTAAGCAAATATTATCTATTTAAAAAATACTTGAGATTTAAGATTCAAGAGCTTCATTGTACATTGCAAATTCTTAGTTTCCATGTCGTCTAGGTCGATCAATAGATAAATAATAATAAATAAAATAACATTGTTAAGAAGAGAACAAAATCAACCTTAGAAATTTGTCATGGACATATTGTCATAAGTCTACATAAACCTGCACTCCGTTTTTTTTAGAGAGATACATACAGACTTATGCAGACGTTTTGGATATCACAAATTCTATTATTTTCTAGATTTAAATCTATTTTCTAGATATATATCTATCGACTTTATAAGTTATTCTTAATGAGTCAGTTTAAATACTGGATTTAGATCTAAATATTTTTTTTTATGTCTAGTGAAGGTATACTAGACATTGTCTTTTATATTTTAATTAACAATTTGTTTTGTTATAAATAGTTCATCATTAAATAGTATTATTAGTTTAATTAGTATTAAATGTCATTTTTACTATTTTAATCACTACATGATTATATTACTATATAATAT
>JAOTRJ010000053.1:10572053-10582231 GCA_028564905.1 Leptodoras praelongus
ATACACTGCATCTTATCCTAGTATGTTAAAAAAGTTGTGATCTATACCTATGTCTGCTAATGCTGCTCAGTAAATATTTACAATTAATAAAATATGGTTAAATAAAATCCATGTTAAGAAAATGGCAGTTAAATAGGCTTTGACAGCATTCTTGAAAAGCAAAGGAACTGCATTTGTCTGTCTGGTTTGTTGAGGATATGTACCCCCTTTAAAATGAGGGGAACGAATAAGCTTACAATCCTCTTCCTTTGTTTAGCTGTTTGAGGCCTGAGATTGTGAAAAGCCAGTTTGTCTTTCTCACACATAATACCACACTGGCACAATGTTTGCTTTGCTCAGCAGATTGAACCAAGAACCAGACACAATTGTTGAGCTCTTTCATCTCAAAATCACCCTAAATCCTATTTGTGAACATGTATGTACACTGTGGGCCCCTGGCAAGGAAGTAGTTTAGTGACAACTGGGCATGTTGACTTGTGTCAGGGCCACAATATTTGCTCTTTCATGCGAGTGGAATCTGATTACACCTGCTTTAAACTCCAGCAAAATTGTAAGCCGTCTCTATATACCAGTGTCCATCTGTTGCTTTGGGGGCTCAGTAATTAAGTTATATTCTACAGAAGGAACTGAGAGCTTGGTGAAGCTGTATTCTTACAGCCCTGTTGAGGACCATCCCTAGAGGATTGGGATATCTCCACTGCTTCTCAGCATCGGTCTTGTACTTGCTCCAAGCATTGGGTGAGGGGTTGGTAAACCAGCTCAACTGTGCCTAGTGTTTATATGTTTGTGTGTGGCCATTTGGCTGGTGCTGACGGAGACACGGTGACACCTCTCTAAAGCTAAACATAGCAACCTGAGCAGGGCCATGTGTAACGAGAGACAGAGAGGCTTTGTGCTTCCTGGCAAAGCATGCCATATGTTTGAGAGGCCCGAAGAAAGCCATTTCAATGGAAACTTGCTAAAAAGATGCAAACCGATCTTTTTTATCCAGTAAAAAAATATGTATATATAAATGACTATATGCCGTTTCCAAAATGTTAGTAAAAACGAGATCAGCCAACCATATTGATGGTGTTGTTTTCTGCTAGTGAACCATCTCTCACCAAGAGTCTCCAAAATCAATGAGAGTAATCAGGACTGAAAAAAGAGTGCAATAGATGGACCAGGGACTAATGCACCAGGGCAAAGTCCTCCTTTCTGGTGAACTGCTAATTTCCCTTTATTCATGATGTAATATTTGGGGTGTCAGCTCTCCGTATTGTAATGCTAAAGGGTCCTGTTGCTAGGAGAGGAACAGCACCATTCTCTTCCACTGGCTACAAGGACATGCATGTTTGTCCAATAAAATTCAGTGTGGCTTTAAGAAAGTGCTTTCTCTCCAGATTGCAGAATTTTACAGACTTTAGAGAACAAATTTCAAGGAAGATTGGAAGGCACAAAACTGAGGTGTCAGTATGCTTGTACATATGAGATCGCTGTTCTGAATGTCATTTTCTATGTTGCTTTGTGCTTAGGATTGCATATGAAATCACCTGAGATGAATCATGTGTGAATCACCTGTTCACACATAACAGTCTCTAGAGTCTCTCTACACAGATGGTGCAAAAAAACTGCAGGTTTAAATGCCTTGCTTATGAGAAATGTCAGATAAGAATGGACATACTCATTTGACTTGACGAGGAAGGCTAAAGCAACAAAAATAACCACTCTTTACAACCATGGTGAGCAGAATAGAATCTCTGAGCACATAAAATGTCAAAGCTTGAGGCAGATGGGCTACATTAGCAGAAGATTACATTGGGTTCCAGTCCTATCAGCCAAGACAGGAATATGAGGCTACAGAGGGCACAGGTTCACAGAACCAAGACAGTTGAACAGTACATGCTTTTTTCCCCAAACCAAATGGGCATTAAGCCTAATCAAGATACTTGTTTTCTATCTACTATTCTGTCAACACCGTGACATAACTACAAACCCCATTTCCAGAAAAGTTGGGACATTTTCTTAAAATGCAAAAAAATTAAATCTGTATTTTTTCACTTGAACCTTTATTTGACAGATAAAATGAAAAAAGATTTTCAGCGTTTTCAGTAACAAACTTAATTCTGTGAAATAAACAAATTTAGAAATTGATGCCTGCAACACTCAAAAAAACATTGGAACAGAGGCATGTGTACCACTGGGTCACATCACCTTTACTTTAAAATTATACATTTTAATCATCTGGGAGTTGATGATGCTAATTGTTGCAGTTTTGTAATTGGATTTTTTTGCCCATTCTTGCTGTGTACAAAACTTGAGATGCTCAACAGTCCGTGGTCACTGTTGTTTGATTCTCCTCGTCATGATGCGGCATACATTTTCAATAGGAGACAGATCTCGACTGCAGGCAGGCCAGTCAAGCACAAATACTCTAAGTCTACTAAGTCACAGATCACCCATGCCGTGGGCACTGATGCACCCCATGCCATCACAGATGCTTTTGGACTTTTCTTTGGTACCAGTCTGGATGGTCTTTTCCATCTTTGGTATATAGAATCCAATGACCATTATTTCCCAAAAACAAGCTGAAATGTGGACTTGTCTGTTTCCACTGTCTTTCAGTCCATCTCAGGTGACCTCAGGCTCCGAGAACTCACTGGCATTTCTGCTCAAAATTAATATATGGCTTCCTCTTTGCATAATGCAGTTTCAGGTTGCATTTCCTGATGTAGCAGTTGACTGTGTTAAGTGACAATGATTTTCCAAAGTACTCCCCAGCCCATGAAAGTGCAAATATCCATTACAGTAGCATGACAGTTTCTAAAAAAAATTGCTGTCTGATGGTCACACACATTCAGTTTCCAACATTGGCCTTTATGCACCAAGACTTCCCCTGACTCCCTGAATCTTCTCATGATATTATGAACTGTAGATGATAAAAAAAAAACCTAAATTTTTTGCATTTTTGTTCTAAGAAACATTTGATCATTTGATCATTTGACTGACAATTCTCTGATGAAGTATGTGGTGAAGCATAAACCATCCCTGCTTGAAAAGACTAGGCCTTTGGTAGATGCTCCTTTTATACTCAGTCTTGTTGACCTAACCTGTTACCAATCAAACTGCTAATTGCTAATCTGCTTTCCAGAACAGTTTTATTTGTGTTACTTGTTTTGTTGTGCCTCTGTCCCAAGTTTTGTTGAGTGTGTTGCAGGGGTCACATTCTTTTATTGTAATATTTACAAAATACAGTTAGTTTTGCATTTTTAGAAAGCGTCCCTGCTTTTCTGCTAATGGGGTTTGTGTTTGCGTTCACCATTAACAGACTAAAAACCACTGATTTTTCACGACAAAGTAAATGAGCAGCTTCATTTTAGGAGTGTATACCAACTGTCACCACCTGCAAAAACACAAAGTCATCAATGTAATCAGAATCACATGCTTGAACTGTTACAGTTAAACAGATGATTTTCGAGTACACTGCCACTCTTGGTTTAAAGCCTTCCTCTTGGGCTGGTAAACTTGATCTTGACCTTTTGCGGTCATTAGCTAGTTGAACTTTGGCCTTGCAGAGATCAGAGGGTCAGGAAGCTCCTAATGTGGCTACAAAATGTGGGCTGACCCTGCTGTTCTGCTGTCTGATTACACAACCACACACCCATACCCATGCCATCCTTTCCACTGTGTGTATCGCTGAGGATTGGCTGTGACATGGGAGATGAGATTTCTCATGTGCAGTCTGTCAGTCAGATGTGACATCCTGTCTGATGCTACATTGTAGCATTTTGTTTTTGTAGTAGAAGTCAGGAAAAAGTGACAGAAGAACTGTCAACATCTATAGTACAGTATATTAATTCCAAGGATGGAATACTTGAGTTAGTGTTGAATAACGTGTTGCTATACTTAAGTATTATATAGTTTATTTATATTTTACTGAAATTGAATGCTTATACTCTCACTCAATTATATTTCTAGGAAAAAGAAAACATACATTTTACTCCTTTTATTTTTATTTAGGCCTTCAAAGGACTCATACTCATAAACGTTTCTTTTAAATAAAAACAGGACCTCCATCTATCTAGGGATACTGTCTGATGATCCTGCAAATAGAAAATGACATTGCAGTATATTTTGTATGATAATTCAACTTGCCCAGAACTGTGTTGCTCTAGCTACGCTTTTAGATGAGCCAAACACAGCTATATCTCAAATAACTGCCTTCTGTTTCCTGTGCAGCTCAGTAAAGGCATGCAGACAGGTTTTAGCCAGGATCAGCTTGGGTTTGAGTAAAAAGCCTCAGGGCACATTAGCTGAGGTGGATTATTAACCAGATTTAGACACTGAGAACATGCGGCTGTTGATCAGATCCACCCTGGTACTAATCACATGGGAAAAACGACGTAGCCTTTTTTGAACCCAGTGCACTGCATATGCAGGTTTCTCTGAATAACGTTAATATAATGTGTTATTGTGTGAAAATGAGTATGTTTATGTTTACTGCATATAGGTCCATTTGAGAATTAGCTGATCGCATTGTTTCATTTCATTAACTTAATTAATTATTCCTATTTCAGGGTCACGGGAGAGCCGGTGCCTAGCCAGCAGCTTAGGGAGAAAGGCAGGAACAACCCTACACAGGGCGCCAATCCATCGTAGGGCACTTGCACACACACACACACTAGGGCCACTTTAGAGACACCAATCAACCTAACGTGCATGTCTTTGGACTAGGGGAGGAAACCGGAGTACCCGGAGTAAACCCACGTGGACACGGGGAGGACATGGATACCCAGACCGCCCCATCCAGGGATCGAACCCAGGACCTTCTTGCTGTAAGGCGACAGTGCTGCCCACAGAGACACCGTGTTGCCCTGATCACATTGTGAGCCTTTTAAAATATTTAAGAATGAAAAAAATTTGTAAAGAAATTAAAGAAATCTGTCTTTAACATTATAATATGTATGATTTCCCCATATTGACTTACTTCAGTTCTGTTAATATGTTCACAGTCTCAATTTAGTTCAACAGGTATTTATGTATGCATGTTGTTTCTTTCTCTTTTTTTTCTTGTTATTCCTAACCCTTTGTGTCTATCGCAAATTAACAATAAACAGGTCTAGGTCTGTGAGTGTTTATGGAAAGATGCACCCTCTACTGGTACATACTGTACAGTATGTAATGCTTACATTAAACCTAGTTCACATTAACAGGTAAATCTAGAATTGCCAAACTGTAATAATTATTTAAATAGGGATAACCATGCTGGTTTGTGAGGTTTGTAATGTGTGCTTTGGGCTACTGAGATACAGTAAGTAGAAGTTGATGCATTCCTTTAAGCTTTCTCTTTACACATTTGTCATTCTCTGCAATAATAATAAATGTCTAACATTTTAAAATTCTTATAAGACAAATGTGATGGCAGAGAACGAAAGGACAGCCATGTCATTTTAACATAATTTGAAATCTGTTTTAATGGAGTCTTTGTTAAAAGCTTTTCCACATTTCCTGATTATGCATTAGCACAGGGAGCTCCTCTAAAATTAGTTTGTCCCAGTGTTTGGGGCTATGGGGCTATAAAATGTAACATTTAAAGTGCCCTGACTGCACAGCTAGCTTCATTTAGCTTCTTTGATACCAGATCAGACAAGGCAAAATATCAAATTAAGATTTTGTTATTAGTGAAAATTAGTTATTTATTTGTGTCACTGAATATATGTGACTTTGCACACGTTTAAAAACCTAAAAAATACCAGTCAAATATTCATGAAAGAATCTTCAGGCAAAACTGGTATACCAGTTAATACTTGGTAGGTCCCCCACGGGATCTTAAAGGGAACCTTGCACAGTCTTCATGCTGATGTTTGTTGAGGCCCCAGCATTGAATTCTGATGTTATTTGAGGCACCTATCATGTGAAACGATTCTTGCCAGCCGACGATGGTCACGTTCACCCTGAGTCTTTTTACGGCCACATCGCTGTCGTAAGTTCGAGGTTTTGATGGAATTCTTGTAGTCATGGTACCCCCTGAAATGCTCATACGTGAAAATCCAAACTACCTCTGCATTGCTATGACCCATCTCACGAGCTCCAACTATTAAACCATGTTGAAAATCACAATCATGATAGCTTACCATTCTTATGGTGGAAACAACTCTAGAAGCTTCCATATATGTCTATTGCTTTATATATGCACCAGCAAAGCCAGGAGAGGTTTGTTCCACCATCTAGGTGCCAGAACAAAGAACAACATTGATGTCTTTCTTTAGAGATGATGGGTCCAGTCAAGCAGTGCTATGGGTTGTGAGGGAGTGTGTTGCAGAGCAGGGTTTGATAAGTGCTTTAGAGTAGATGGGCGCTGGTCCATTTTTGGCTTTGTAGGCAAACATCAGTGTTTTAAATCTGATGTGTGCAGGAAGCCAGTAGAAGGAGCAAATCAATGAGATAGTGTAGGAGCCATTGGGGAGACTGAAAACAAGTTGTGCAGCTGGATTCTGGATTAGTTGCAGAAATTGGATGCTGCATAGGGCAGACCTGCCAGGAGCAAGTTGCAGTAGTCCAGCCTCAAAAGGACAAGGGACTGGACAAGCACCTGAGTGGCCTCTGTGTAAAGGAATGGCCAGATCCTTGAATGTTGTAGAGGAGAAACTGGCATGAGTAAGTCTGTTGATGTGCAGCAAGAAGGACAGTCAGCTGTCCATGGTTACCACATTCTTGTGTGCAGTGACAGATGAGAGATCTGAGAGTTGTCCAGTGAGATCACAAGATGTTGATATAGGGATGCATCAGAGATGTACAGAAGATCAATTTTTACTGGGATTAAGTTTCACCTGATGAGATCCATGGCAAATCAATAATGAGATGTCTGCCAGAAGTGCTGAGATCTGTGGTGAAACATAAGAGTCTGATTGAGAAAAAGGAAAAGTTGAGTTCCACCAGCACAGCAGCAGTATGAAAACCCATGTGAGGACCCAACATCACCAAGAGAGTGTGTATAGAGGGAGTTTAGTATAGAGGGAGAACCGAAGAACTGAGGACCCAGCACTAAGCCTTGTGGGACACCAATGGAGAGCCTGCATGAAGAAGATATGGATGACCTTCTTGACACTTAATATGACTATCCTTCCAGGTAGAAACAAACTATTGCTATGCTGCCAAAAACTTGTGAAAACACAAAAATGTGTAGGACAATGGCTTTCCAGGACTAGGACTGAGACATTGTATCTGGCTATAGATTGGTGTGCCCATAACAGTAGATGAGTTTATAATAGTGGAGGGGGAACACTGATTTCTTCCCTCTTTGAACATCTGCCTCTTATGCCTGAAAGAAATCTATATAATGGAGGCTAAAATGCAAGAGAGAATGTGGTCAGTCTTTTATTTGCAAGGTTCTCTCTGCACCACAGAGCATCCACCTTTCTGGATTTTGACCCTCGCTTATACGAAATGGTAAAATTAAATCTAAAGAAATCATTGACTACCTACTTAGTCGTAAGTTAAGCCACTCCAATATGTGTGTATGACAACAAAAGGGTGTACAGCCAGTCTATAGTTGAATAGTGGTGGTGTAACCAAGGCCAGGAACTACTGATGATGGACTATTGATGAGAATGAATGGGGTCTTTTTGTAATGTGTGGTCCCTATCACCACATAAAGGCTGATCTGTGAACCGAGTGATGAACCCCTCTCCAATGGTCAGCCATCGAGGGCATTGAAATGTGATAGGTTGCATGTCTGCATCCATGAAAATGGCTGAAAGGTATAGTGAATGGTAACAAAACAGCAGTGGATTGCTATGGGTATGAGAATTTGTTGTTTAGAAATGGAAAATACAGGAAAGTTTAACACAGCCTGCAAGGCTTAAAGGACAGCAGATATCGAAGACATTTTTCATGGAGATTTCATGGCTTGCCTCCTTCTCTGTTCCTCTTCCAACATTTTTAAGCCCAACAGGAAATATCCATCCTTGTTTTTGGAAAACCTTTTGAAAGGAGATGTGTGAGGATGGTTTTATGCAATGAGAGGTGGTACATACTTGTCCTTACGGAAAAGGGTATACAGAGCTGCCTCGGTGATTGATAGGCATGGAAAGACACGGCAATGCTGACAAGCCAAATGCAGGAAACAATGGAAGGTCAAAACCATAGGAAAATTTCAAATAACAATGATCAGTGGGCAAAACTGCAAGAAACACTGCTTGTGCGTGAGTGGTCTGGTAGATATACACTGAGTCTAATGAATGAAAATGAGTAACAGGTGTGAATCAGTAAGAGGAGTGTGGTAAAATAATGCTGGAGTGCTAATAGTTTCTGAAGTGGCAGTAAATCCGATGGGACAAATTCCAACATCTCAATGTATTATTATTATTATTATTATTATTATAGAATATGACTGAAGAATGACTATACATTGATGAACCATAACATTAAAACTACTTGCATAACATTGTGCGGGTCCCCCTTGTGCCCAACAGCTGCCTGTTGAGGCATGGACTCTACAAGACCTCTGAAGGCATGCTGTAGTATCTGGCACCAAGATGTTAGCAGCAGATCCTTTAACTCCTGTATGTTGCAAGGTGAGGCCTCCATGGATCGGACTTGTTTGTACAGCACATTCCACAGATGCTCGACTAGATTTAGATCTGGGGAACTTGGAGGCCAAGTCCACACCTTGAACTCTTTGTCATGCTCCCTAAACCATTCCTGAACAATTTTTGCAGTGAGGCAGGGCACAGTAGCCTGCTGAAAGAAGCCACTGCCATTAGGGAATACCATTCTCATGAAGGGGTGTACTTGGTCTGCACCAATACTTAGGTAGGTGGTACAGGTCAAAATAACATCCACATGAAGTAAAAAAAAAATGTGATTCATTATTCCAGGCCACCTTCTTCCATTGCTCTATGGTCCAGTTCTGATGCCCATTGTAGATGCCTTTGGCAGTGCACAGGGGTCAGCATGGGCACTCTGACTTTCTGCAGCTGCACAGCAAGCGCCAATGCACTGTGTGTTCTGAAGCCTTTCTGTCACAGTCAGCATGAACTTTTTTTTTCCTCAAATTTATGCCACTCCGGGATTGTACCAGATGAGTTAGCTTTCAATCACCATGTGCATCTATGACCCTTGGGCACCCATGAGCCTGACCACTTTCGGTAGGTAGTAACCATTGCATACCAGGAATGTTCCACAAGACCTGACATTTGTCACATATACAGTACAATACAGCACACTGAAATTCTTTTTTTCACACATCCCAGCTTGTTAGGAAGCTGGGCTCTGACCACCCTGATACAGCACCTCTAGAGAAGGTTGGATTAAGTGCCTTGCTCAAGGGCCAAATCTTAGGCACTGGGCCTTAAAAGTCCTGTCTTTCTAATTGGTAGCAAAGATCCTTAACTCAGTCAGTTGAGTCACTGCTGCCCACTGCCCATCACAATTTGGCCATTTTCACAGTCACTCAGATCACTCTGACATTTCACCTGCTGCCGAATATATCCCACCCTTTGACAGGTGCCAGTGTAATGAGATAATGTTATTCATTTCAAATGTCAGTGGATTTAATGTTATGGCTGATTGTTGTATAATCCTGTATCATAGGTACTGTAAATTAAATATGCAACTTGAGGAACAATTTTTCTTACTTTAAAATAAATTTGAAAAATGAACCCTTTTCCTAGCTCATACAATCAGGAAATACGTAAAATATGTACATTATATACATATTAATATAATATACATAGAATAATGTGTATATTGTAATATAATATATAATATAATATAGTGGAAAAAGTAATTTTTTTCTGAATTTAACTTGGAAAAAGGTAAACCGTCATATAGTTTACATTCATTGCACGTCAAGAAACATATATCAAGCATTTTTTTTTCATTTTTATCATTATGGCTTATAGCTCCTGAAAAGCAGAAATCCAGTATCACAAATGATTAGAATATTTCTTTTGTGAACAGTCAGCCTTTTCAGCAATGACCTTCTGTGGCCTTGTGGAGAGTGTTGATGATCGTCTTCCCCATGATTGTGGTTGCATGTGCTGAACTAGACCAAGAAATACACAGCTTATACACAGGGGTTAGACAATGAAACTGATACACCTGTCATTTTAGACCAATAGTTTCCTGGTATGCTGACATTACCCTGGATATCGTGGCTCTTGATACATCACAAAGACTTGCTGTCTTGGTCACAG
>JAOTRJ010000053.1:10970761-10983568 GCA_028564905.1 Leptodoras praelongus
TACAATGTAAATAGTCATGAAAATAAAGAAAACGCATTGAATGAGAAGGTGTGTCCAAACCTTTGGCCTGTACTGTAGGCCATTATTTTAAAAAGGTGACGATATTCTATTCTTCTGGTTATGTTTTTAAAATCCATAATCATCAAAGGAATCAGACCGAAGGGCCAAAATCTTTCCGAATACACAGTTTCGCTTTAATAATAGATGGCAAGCTTTCACAAGAGAAATACAGCTCTTTGTGGACAGGGCAAGAAAACATTGTCCTCTTGTACTGACATTGTATTCATATAAAACACCGCAAAAAGGCATTATCAACAGTTTCAGAGGGGATAAAGTGCGGATACACAGTCATTTTCATGTTGCCATACCTTTAAAAGTAGTCTATAGGAACCATAGCATTCACTAGCTAATTATGTTAAGTTCGCACAGCCACACCGATTGGTATTCATGTATAGAGAGTTTGTTAATAGTTTATGCGGATAGTTTGTGAGTCCTACTGTAAACTTCTGAGAAGGAATAAAAAGGTCAAGAAAGAAACACAGTACAACACGTAACTTGTCCATAGTAACTATAAGATTAATAGTGATTAGAGTAAAGGTTCCTGAAGTCACTACAGTGTGTTAACTGGGCACTAAAAGTGACTTCCATATAGTAACAGTAAACATTACCACTGTTGATATAAAGGCTCTAAAGGGACTTATGCAGTTTGTCACATACTTCATGTTATACAGTATGTACACAACTTCAAAATCTTATGACCACTAAAATGATTCTTTGATAAGCACGATGCACGTGTAAGGTGTAAACACAGGCAAGTTCGTTCACAAGCAAAAGCATAATGTTATGTGTAAGTTATCATACGAGCCGAGCTGACCGCAATGATTATCTCGTATACTCTCAGAGACTCAGTCGTGAACCAGACAGAAAACATTAGCCTGCTCTAAAGCAACCCTGAAAGCTAGGATGTAACGCAATCCTTCATTTTTAAAGAATGGATTAAAATATTAAAATATGTCGGAGTACATTAAAAAAAAAAAGGATTTCGTTCTATCAAAACGGTATGAACAAGGCTCTATAAAATAACATGAAAGGCTTTCTGAATATGTCGAACATCCAGTGAATACTTCTTTTTTTAAATTTTGTAAATAGGCAGTGTGCTAGCTCTTTATTTCTGATTTCTGTTCAGAATGCTGAATTTCCTCTAAGGCAAAAAAAACCCCAACACGACCACGTTTTTGCCCTAGTGTTACTCTCTAGTGCAATTATCAACTTCGCCGAGAGACATACAGGGACGATAATTAAGCAGTGGAGAATTTGCTTCTCGTTACGTGAGCACGATGCCAGGGATTTGCTTTGTCAGGTTTCGTGTTATGTCAGTGCTACTGGCACGCTGGCAACGGCCCTGCGAAGATCAGCTTCTTTTTAAGCCAGATGGAATCAGAACCTGAAAAAGAAAACAACATTACAACGAGATTACTGCGCATTAATAATTCATTTGGTATAATGCGCATTTTAAACTGGAATATATTTTATCCACGTAACTAGATGCATGTCTAAAAGAGGAAAGGATTTATAGTCGATAATGTTAATAAGACTTGCAATCAATAATGTTATGTTCCTTTGGATTAAATGAATTCCCCACAGAACACAGTGGATGCTGTGCAGGGACCCAGTCCAAGTTTCTAGACTGCTCCAAAGTACTGGGCTAGAAATCTCAAGACACTTCATTCTCTAAAACATGATAAATCTCAGAAAAGCCAGACCACTGTGTGTCACTGTTGAGTCTCTTAGATTGAAACCGTTAGCTCCCCCAAAAGTCCAGGGGGTGGAGATAACTCAGTGTGTTTTAGGATTTAGGTGTGTTTTAGGTTATAGGAGGAGTTGGATCAGGTCCAGATTCACCCCCTGGACCTTTGGATCTGCACAAGGACTACGTCATTCTCACAAACAACATTTCATACACAAACATTTGACATCCTATGGTCTCTACAGTCACGGGTGCTCGTACTGGACAGTGCTTCACCTCATATTTACTACCTGTTAGAAAGTGTTAGTATGCAGTTGAAAGGAATTGGTTTTAGACAGAAGCGGACAGATATGAAAGGATACGGATGGTTTTCAGAACAGATCAGACTGATGCAGGGATGAGACAGAGTTTGAGAGAGCTAGCTACACACGATGAGTAGGTAAGGGTTAGGTGACATGACTGAGCGAGAGGTAAATTTAAAATACCGTATTGTGTGTGACAACCACTTTTATTCCGTTACTGCAGGACCCGGCGGGTTCTCTTTATTTTCAGAGGGAATGGCTAGGTAGTCTGTCCTGTAGACAAATGGGTACAAAAACAAGGCAAAATCTAAGAGGGTGCAGATTTACTGCACCGTAAATTGTAGGATTTTGCTAAAGACCTAGACATTTTTTGAATAGCAAATATTTAATTCAAAAAATTAAATGGTGGACGATTCAGGATCCCATTTCTCCTTTTTTTTTTTTCTTCAGCATCCAGAGATATAAAAGAGAAAAAGAAAACAGTTATAGAAACACAAATATCAAGCAATGGCAGATGAAAACTTTCAATAATGGAAAGAAACGTGCTAGGTGTACATAAGGGTTTACAGTGGTCTTGGATTGTGTTAAATGGCAGTAGAGGATGGATAAATATCACAATCTGATTATAACAGATAGGCCTGGAGATGGTCCAGCAATGTTTCTTGTCTGCACTACAGAATTGATTGGATTTGGGTTCACTAATGCACCTAGACCACTGTGGATAGATGCATTAGCTGTGTGTGTGTATGTGTGTGTTTGTGTGTTTGTGTGTGTGTGTGTGTGTGTGTGTTTGTGTGTGTGTGTGTGTGGCGGGGATGGGGGCTATGTGTGTGGACTTGTTTATGTGTATTCATAATGTGGATGTCCATGGATTGAAACAGCTCACTACTGAGAATGGACTAAAAAGCCATTAGTAAAGCCTAAGTATTCGAAATTGTTGATGCCATTTGCTTTGGTCTTTACAGCTGAACGTCTAGTACGTGTTTCTGGAAATGTCAAAAATAATGACTATTTATTTGTATTTTAAAAGCAATTTAAAAAAAAATGTAGCTGACTAGTTGTCTTTTCCATAGTTACATTGAAGTACCAGGAAAACTGGTACACAAACCTATGCAAAATACATAGCAATGATATGTACAGTATGAACATCACTGGTTGCATCCGCCAGTGCGTATATAAAGCAATAGACATCTACAGAAGCTTTTAGAGCCATTTCCACTGTGAGAATGGCAAGTTATCATGATTTTGCAATTTTAAACCTGGTTTAATAGTTATAGAGCTCGTGAGATGGATCATAGCATTTTAGAGGTAGAAGCAAAGTTTGGATTTTCATGTATGAGCATTTCAAGGGTGCATTCTGAAGAATTCTGGCAAAACCTCGGACTTATGACAGCAGTGTGGCTGTAAAAAGACTCTGAACGTGACCAGCATCGGATAGCAAGATCCAAGATCCTGTGGGGGCCCTACCAAGTAGTAACTAGTATAAACTGGTATTTCAGTGTATATTACACTATATAAGGATACACCTAATTAAGAAAATAACGATCTGGTGACTCAGCTTAATTTTCTCATTCTTTCTCGGAGTCTGTGCAGCATGAAAGCTCCGGTCCATCCACAAAGGCCCATTTATAGCACAGTGACTGGACTTTCATGGATGAAAGATGAACATTTGGTCTCCTTTCATTAACCACTGTCTGTATTTCTTCCAATTAGTTGAGCACACCCCACAGAAGCAGCTAATCTATGCAATCCTTCATCTACACTATCTGTGATATCAGTGAACCACTCCGACTCACCCTGTTGACTGGTAGAACATAACCTGCAAATTGTATTAAATGGGTAAGATGTCACAGTGAAAACTTAACAACACACATAATGTGAAAGGTATCATAAGTGTCTGCACTTTACCAGATTACCACGTCACCCTGGTTTAAAATCTGGCTTTGGAATCGAACGTACTATCTAACCTAATGTGTTCAAATGCACGTTGGAAAGAAATTCCTTTCTTTGGATACTCACGCACTGTCCTGTGCTTGCTCATCTGATTTGGAGATCTTTCTGTAGCAGTAGACCATCTCGACCAGCAACCAGAAGGTTAGGAACACCAGCAAAACGTACATCATGATCTCTGAGTACAGTGCCGTGGGATCTTCGCTTGCTAACACACACACATAACACAAATTAATACCAGATCAGTGACTTCGGAAAGCTGATTTTCATTTCGCATTTGAAATGTTTACAGCTCATTAGATACATGATTTGAAATGCTGCATATTTGCCCTGAACTCTTTCAGGAAGGGTGTCGCATTCATTTCCAAGAGAACAAAAGAGAAAAATAGGTCAGGGAACAACTAATTTACATGAAAACAAGAACTAACGTGTTTCATGGACATGCCACAACGTTATATGTAACTATTTATGTACTGTGTCAAATGTATGATGAGTCAGCCCTAATAAATGAAAACATTGTTAACATTGGAAGACTGTTGTAGTTTAAGAAGAATCACTTTGTGACCCGTTGGAAAGTAGTCAACTTTTGGTAGTAACAGTAACTACTCCATCATTGATTATTTTCCTATAACCGTCACGTCTGTCAGGTTGTATTTCTTATTTAATGTATTAAGGAAAAATATAGAAACCTGTAAGATCTACTATAATACTGAAGGCAGCTGGCTGAATTCCAATTAGAGTAAACAGAAATGATCAAATGATCAAATGATTGTCCCAAGAAGTGATTGAAAAATTAATTTAACTGAATTTTATTCAAACATTTTTCAAATAAATTAAATCAAACTGCTTTGCCAATTTGAACATCTTCTTTAATGCTGTAATACTGTCCAAAACTATTGGAACAAAATGTGTTTATCAAAAGGCATGCAAGGTATCATTTCAAAGAACTAAATGAGACTGTCTCTGGATGGTAGGTGTGTAGTGTTTCTGGCAAGTAATTAGTGGTTGTTAAGTTGGGAAAATGTGATCGAATATAACGTTAGTGTCACGTTTATGGCTGCCAGAGGTTGCCAGATTCGCCTTGTGGGAGAACTCAACATCCGTACTGCATTTCCCACAGGGCGTTGCACAATCGGGTGCACTTGCTGGCGGCCATCTTTGATTGCTGACCAAGCCGGCCTGAGAAGTATAAAAGAGCCTCGCTTTAACTCCTCAGGGGGCGGATCAACGTATGTGCTATCCTTACTACACCGTCATCTTGGAGTTTAGTTACGTTTTCATGTTGTGCCCTCCTGTGTTTCAGAAACCCGTTTCCAGAGCGTGGAGTGTCCCTGCCCTTGCTTCCTGCATTTTCAAGATCTTCTGAGAGTTCAATTGTTTAGGTTTGTTTCTCCCCTCCACGCTCTGGTGTTTTGAGTTTCCACCGTTTGAACTTTGCAGACTATATCTAAAACTGACTTTCAATTCAATTAAATTTTATTTCTAAAGCGCTTTTAACAAAGGACATTGCCTCAAAGCAGCTTTACAAAGACTTTCGTCGCTTTTCGTTCATCGAACTGCATATCTGTGCTACTTTGTGGCTGCGTACAAGAAAACGCCCTGCTCTTGACTGTTTAGTGTGGGATCATTACAGTTTGCTGGTTTCTCTATTGTGTTGACTTTAATTCAGGATTTCCACTAATACATGTTGTGATTCACATGCACACAGTCCATGCTGTAAAAAAAAAATCTTTCACACAGAGATCAATGATATGACAAATTCATCTCAGTCGATATGTGCAAGTGAGAATTAGATGCAGAGTGAAATATTATGACACCAGACTTCTCAGCTTTATCGTCTTCAGCAGAACAGCTAAGATGTGCAGCAACAGGCAACATACACAATATATGTATGGAATTACGTTAATCAGACATTCGAAGTTTAGCTGCGAGACAGAAAAAGTTGAGAACTGTTGGTTAAATGACACATCGCAAGCAGTACAGTGCATGTGGAAAAGTAAACTCTTGCTATCTTGACCAATAGCTGATCGAGTTGTACATATTACTGTTTAATATGGCGTCTTTTCTTTAGATTTATGTACCGTAGGACGGCCGTGTTGGCTTGTGCACTGCACTTAATGACATTGCATGCATGAAATGTAAAAGCGTTGTAGTGTAGTGTACAGTAAGTTCGTGGTTAACTAGTAAAATTAAAATACAAAGAATCCACCACTTCGATACAACGTTGTGGATTTCTATCTGTGTTTAAAAAAAACCTGTGATCAAGACACAGATAGAGATAATGCAATCGTGGTCTTATGAGCCGATAGAAAACAAATATACGTTGTGTAAAGTATATTCAGAGTGTCAGATGCTGTGCATTCGGCAATCTCAAGGCAGGCATCCACAGAATAGCATATAAGGCAGAGTCTGTACATTACCCCTTAAAATAGAAAGTGTAGTTACAGCTTGGTTAGATAAAACTCATCCCCTGAAAACAACTGCCTTCCAATAAGCAGAAGGCAGTAAGTAATAACAAAAACAGAACACAAACATACTATTATTTGAACACAAACACAAAGGCACAAAAGGGCAAAGTGAAGCCATATTTAATAACATGTTATTGGGACTCGTATAAAAATGGTGACATTAAAATCTTCAATTAACTGATGAATCAGATCACATATTCAACACCACATTAGTCAAAAATGGTCATTCTACTCCTAAAAAAAAGACTACAGCACCAACACCTTACCATCCTCTCGTACCACCAGGTCAATCTCAATGGCCTTCACCGTAGAAGGGCTGTATGAGTTGAAGGAAAATTGGCGGTACACCACACACTTGTACAGGCCGGTGTCATTCAGCATGACACTGTTAATGCTGATGGAGACATCCTGCAGGTCTTTGCTGCCAATCCATGACAGACGACCTTTCCACGGTCCCTCAAGGTCCTGTGGCATGCCATCATATAGGAAGATCTAATGGGTGGAGAGAAGTCTCTCTTAATTAATCACTTTGCAAAGAGTTAGTTAAACACAGTAAATGCTATAGAGTCTGTATTTACAAAGCTCTGTTTAAACAAGTACGCTGACTGAATGGAGACATCTAGGCTTGCGTGATATTAGGATTTAATCGTCTCTACATGATAATACACGGCCACCATTTTGAGTGATGTTTACTCTGATGTATTAGATTACCACACCTCTACAACCTCTATATAATTTTGTGTTGTCACTCAGAAACTTGCCAAACTGGAAGTCTTCTACCCAGAAAAATGGAAGATTAGCCAATTGAAATCGGAATCTGGAATGATTTGTGCAGGTGTTCTCTGCTATAATAACTGATGCCACCCTGCCCCTTCCACCATTGTATATGATCTTTGGGGTTTCTTGCATATATATATGTTATGGGTTTCTTAAATGCTCACCGTACAGCAAAGTGTTGGTTCTTGATGATTACATTGTTTTTTGCAATTTTTTTACATAGTTTTTAGAGTTAAAATAGAGTCATAGAGTTAAAAATCAACCATTAATGACTAATCACTGTAAATAAGACACACCAAGTGGAAGTGGTCATTTTGTTTTGGACTGGTGCTCTATCAGTTTTATGTACAGTCATGGACTTTAAAAGATGAGACATCTGTGTTGAACCTGAAGCAGAGAACACATGAACATGCACTTTTCTGTGAAATCACCTTTAAAATTGTCATCTCTGGCTTTTCTTTGGAAAGGCATGGTGTTACTTCACTAGTAGGAGTGAAGTAGCAACATTGAACAGTGGGTAAATGAGATTAAAAAAAAAAATCTGTGAAAGCTCTTCCTTTTGTCATGACATATTCAACATAAGTATTGACATAAATGCATGTGTCTGGCCTTACCAACCTGCACCAGGGTATTTGATACATTAAAGTACCAGAAAAACTGATACTGAAGCCTCTACAAAATACATAACAATGCCAGTTATGCAAGAATTGTTTCATGTGAGACGTGAAACACTGCCACAAGTAACATTGCATTTCAATGCTGTGGCCTCAACAAACATCAGCGTGAGGACTGTACAACATTCCTTCTAAGATCCCATGGGGAACCTACCAATTATTCACTGGTATACCAATGGTTTTTCTGGTACATCACTGTACAACTAGAGTCACTGCATAAGAGCATTTTTTTTTATATTCTGGCTGGATTTGCTACAGTATTTGAATGATTTCTATTATTTTTTTAAGCTGCCAAACTGCTTTATTGGGTCCTGACTGTAGTGAACTAGTTGATGACCCTTGCTATACAGTTTCTATATATAAAAAAAACACCTTCATTTTTCACGTTACAAAGCTCTGTATATTTCTTTGCAACTGAAGCTCAAAAATCTTTTCAAGGTTACAGTACATCATGTTATTACTATACACTTTATTTGCATACGCTAACCTTGCAGCACTGTGAACAGAAATGAGCGTGTTACAGTGTGTTACTATATTACATATTACTGTAGTACTGCTTGTTTATTAAATATAAAAAATGCACATTCCATTTGTACAGGAGCTCATTTCTGCTGCGTATGAGAAGATATTAGACAGATTTATGTAATCAAGTTAACGTGACTCCACCGTGACTATTTGTATAATTGCGAGTTAGTCATAGTCTGTGTTTTGGAAATACTCCTGTTAATGTACCGCATTAGCAGGTCCATTTCATTGTGTGCATCAACTTTATGCAGAAAGTATAAAATAGTTTAAATAGCATAGTGTTAGTGATGGGCTGGGTTAAATGCCATAACATTGACATTGATATATGACATACGCTCATGACAGAATGTTGATATTCAATATACAGAAGGTGCTGCAGATAAGGTGCATGCAAATGCATTTTTTTTTCTGAGACACTGGATTGCCCCTAAAGATGCATGATGATCTTACCTCCTCGGGTACGGCATCCTGGTCAGTTTTGTAATACCAGACCACCTTAGTCTGAGCACTTATCTCCTCTCTCTTCATACATGAGACGCAGGTAAGCTTCATTGGTTTCCCCTTAACTGCCTCTGTGTCTGAGACCGCGTCCACGCACACCGGACTGCATTCTCGCACTGGACGCAAGAACAAAATCAAAGGAAATAACCGGAATGTATAATCAATACACACACGTGTGATGAACTGTTCACTCCCAGATCTGACACTGCTAAATATATCATGACGCATGTTTATTACATTTCTTCTCAGTCGGTTTAACATTACAGCATTAATGCAACTTACATCCATAATAAACTAACCTCATAAGAATAGTTCACTTTATTGGATATGTATTTTTTTAGCTCCAGAAAACAAATACATTTGCCTCTAGTTTCATCAAACAGATCAGATGTCAATCTTGAGCCCTAATTTTAGCCTTTCCTTTGTCAAATTAGTCTTTCTCTGAAAAGCAGGTCAATTAATTTGGATTCAGAAAGCTGCTAAGGGAGAACAGGAGCATTCATAATTATATTAAGTCCATATCCCAGAAATAGTGAAATCTAATTGAGCTCATCAGGCTTCACCGTGTCTGACCCAAGATCTGTATATTTTACACCCGTACAGAATGGTGTGCGCCCACATACCTTAAAGCACAATGGCATACATGTCAGCGTGATGAGGAACTTAAAACACTCTTTAGTGCAATGGGAACACAGTCTCCTGGTCCACTGTTTGAAACTACAGACATCTTACATAACCTACAGCCCCGAGCCCATGCTGCCAACATAGATGATGCTTTCTTTGTTGGAAGGGTTAGACAGCCAAATAAATTACATGGTGGTCTAAGACGATAACTGAAGCAACACTATTTTGCCTCTATTGGGGTTTTCTGTGTTTTAGGAGCTGCAATATAGTGTAATAATTTGGTCCAAGTATCTGAAGCTGATATTCGGATTATGGGTGAGTATTGGATCAAAATTTACATATTATCCAATCAGTTCCTTCATGAAAAGGTTTCTAAATAAAATGACCATGCAATGTTTGTTGAACGTTTCAAGTAGTTTAGCTGGACGAATTCCCATCTTAAGACCATTTAACAGGCTTTAACCTCTTGAACTCTCAGGAACTGTTGATCTAGATTTACATTTGACACTTTTATTTCACTTTAGCTTCATTGTAGTTACCGAATAGTGTGTTTTCAGGTGTATAACTGAAGGATAACACACCTTAGCAATGCCATACAGCAAAAAAGCTGGATGTCTGTTTCTCAAAGATCAAATGCTCAAAGCTCTACTACTAAAGGTGGATAAATAATGGATTCTGAGCAGAGATCCAGCAATGAGATAAGAGTATGCACAATATGCATCACTGTAGTGTAACAAGCTTTAAATAGGCTACAGCTGCTCTTTGCAAAGGCTTCAATAATTAATGTTTCTGTACTAATGTTTCTTAATGAAAGGCCAGTCTGCGTTCGAAGCTTAGTTTTCTAACAAGCAACGGTGACCTCAAAGCACTTTTTGTGAGTCGCTCTGGACAAGGGCGTCTGCTAAATGCCTTGAATGGAAATTCAATGTGCGACACGCAAAAATTTCATGACATGCTTGACAATGAAGTTGATCTTATATACTGTTTGAAACTCGAACTGCTTACTGATGACTTACCGGCAAAGACGAGCAGCAGCAGAAAATGCCACAGAAGCGTCCTTTGAGTTGTCATGATGCTATTGGCAGGGCGGTGTCCAAGAGCGAGCACACCAAGAAACAAACATTAAAGTGGTGCAAATATGACAAACAACACACGAAAACAGAGATTAAACAGAATTGAATCAGGGCAGACAATCAGAGTTTTTAAACCAAGTCATTTTGGATTTTGGAGGACCCTAAATCATGAATAAAAGGAGATGGTCATGGCCACGGACAGCAACTTTCTACCTTTGTGTTAGTGATATAATAGTAATAATAATAATAATAATAATAATAATAATAATGAAAATAATTATTATTTTCTACTACTTCTAATAAAGAAATAATAATGATAAAAATAAAATAAAAATAATATAAATGAAACTATAATAATAACAACATCAATACTACTACTACTACTACTACTAATAATAATAATAATAATAAAGAAACTATAATAATAAAAACAACATCAATAATAATAATAATAATCATAATAAAGGAACTATAAAAATAAAAACAACATCAATAATAATAATAATAATAATAATAATAATAATAAAGGAACTATAATAATATAGTTATTGTGCCTCTCATCTGACAGGTGTTATTCAGGCGCTTAGGTAACACAAGGGCTACTAGTTTGCGTGTGTGTGTGTGTGTGTGTGTGTGTGTGTGTGTGTAAAGAGTAAATTTAAATCGTACCAGGAGAGATACACATTACATCCACACCCTCTAACACAAGCCCCTCCACTCTCTAGAACAGACGCTCCGTTTTTCGCTGTTCATAACAACAAAGCCCAAAGTCTTGTATTTCAGATAATTCTTTCAAAGAAAAATCCTTACTCCACCTCCCAAAAAAATAGCTCTAACGTTTCCGGAAGAGCCCGCAAGAACCTCTGTTTCCATCCATTTGAGTAGTACAAACAATCCGCTGGCACACCGACACTCCGGAGCCTCTCCGTGAGGAACAGCCGCCTGGCTTTGTGTTTTCCCCGCTAAGTAGTCTGTTTATGAGTCGCTTTTATCTCAACTGCGCATGCGCGACTGTCTCACACACTAAGCAGCCTGACTCTGCTCTCAGAGCAGTGAGATGCACATGTTCATCGATCACTACAACTGGATCGGCATCCATTTGGCCGATTTCCGCCTGATTATCTTTTCATACAACAGGTAATTGAACAATTCAGCAAATATTTCAGCACTGGGACTTTCTCTCCACAAACAGGATAACATTTGATAGATAGATAGATAGATATATAGATAGATAGATAGATCACTTTATTAATACCAGAGGGAAATGTTGGGCTGTAAGCACTTGTCCCCACTTGTGGACGTCGGTCCCTCATACCACCCTCATGGAGTCTGTTTCTGACAGTTTGAGCAGAAACATGGATATTAGTGGCCTACTGGCGTTCATTTTTCAGGGCTGACCTCCCTACAATGCCTGGGCATGCTCCTGATGAGGCGGCAGATGTTCTCCTGACGAATCTCCTCTCAGACCTGGACCTTAAAGCATCAGTCAACTCCTGGACAGTCGGTGGTGCAACGTGGCATTGGTGGATGGAACGAGACATGATGTCCCAGATGTGCTCGATTGGATTCAGGTCTGGGGAACGGGCAGGCCAGTCCATAGCATCAATGCCTTCATCATGCAGGAACTGCTGACACACTTCAGCCACATGAGGCCTAGCATTGTTATGCATCAGAAGGAACCCAGGGCCCACTGCACCAGCATATGGTCTCACAATGGGTCTGAGGATCTCACTTGTGGACGTCGGGCCCTCATACCACCCTCATGGGGTCTGTTTCTGACAGTTTGAGCAGAAACATGGATATTAGTGGCTTGCTGGAGGTCATACTACTGTTCTACTACTGCTCCTACTGTTCCTCCTTGCAAAAGGAGGAGGTAGTGGTCCTGCTGCTGGGTTGTTGCCCTCCGACCCCCTCCATGTCTACTGGTGTACTGGCCTGTCTCCTGGTATCTGCTCCATGCTCTGGACACTGTCCTCGCATTGATGTGCCATCCTGGATGAGCTGCACTACCTGAGCATCTTCTGTGCGTTGTAGACATCGCCTCATGCTACCTCTATGGTACCTCTATGGTGAGAGAACTGACAAAATGCAAAAGTGACCAAAACATCAGCCAGAAAGAATGAGAACAGAGAAAAGGTCTGTGGTCACCACCTGCAGAACCACTCC
>JAOTRJ010000053.1:10993091-11005237 GCA_028564905.1 Leptodoras praelongus
CGCCCCACCCGGGGATCGAACCCGGGTCCTTCTTGCTGTGAGGCGACAGCGCTAACCACTGCGCCACCGTGCCGCCCGTGTATGTATATATTCATGAAAATTAGAAACCACATTATACTATGCACTGAACACCACTCTCATGAAGAGCATTCACATTTCCTGATCCTGGAACACCCCCAGAGCCCCCAACCAATCTAATCAGCCAGTTAGAGTGAATGCCACTGATCAAGTTGTTGGATAGCTGGAAGTTGAAGTTCACTTTATTGTCAAATGTTTCCAGAATAAGAAACAATACAATGCTTGTTCTATAGCAGCTTGCCCTTACAGTTAACATAAAGTGCACACAACAAATGAACAGAGACAACATCCAAGACTGCAACATAGGGAGAGTTCACAGAGATGGGAGAAAAGGAAATACACGAGTCAGACAGCAAATTGAGTAATACAGTACAAAAAAAACAGTGTAGCGCAAGTAATGATGTCAGTTGGAGGGTTATTGTGAACAACACTGAAGTGCACAGTTACACGCGTAATGAAACGGACATACAGTAAGCCTAATGAATTCAGTTTGTATTCAGGTTGTACCTGGGAAAATGTCCTTGATGCTTTTGCACTCCTTCACCATATGAATGAAATCTCATTTTTTCTCTCTTTTGTGCTTTGAAGGTAGCCTTACTTTAAAAGACTCTGATGTCTGGTCTAAAAAGAGAAACACCGTTCAGCAATGTCTAAAGTTAGGTAGAGAAGAATTAAGTATGAGGTTTTCCTATGCCACCACACATACAGTAAGGTCTGAAAGTCTGAGAAACCTGGGATTTTTTTTATTAAGCAAAGAATGGAAATGTTGACTTCCTAGTTTACTATTTGAACTTGAGGAAATTTGTGGTGCATCTGAAACGCTTTGTGGAGGTCAGAAGGTCAGATTTTATCTTGAGGTTTATTCTGTATATTCAAGAACGTGTTTAAGAGACGCTGTGATGGATTTGCTCTAATATGGATCATCAGGGTTTAAACACTTGAACTTGAAGTTCATGAGTGCAAAGCAAAAGTGAACATACCAAGGAACATACTAGGAAATTCAGAAATGCATTGAAAGTAAATGTTTCTAAGATTGGACTTTTCACTTTTCACATAAAATAGATAACTGTATAGCTGGGAGTTTAAGGGATGACAGTAAAAATGTATTTACAGCTGAGCGTTTTGGAATTTCAATTTTCAGTTTTTTTTAATATAAAAAAACAAGTCATTATTACAATCGGTGTAACACAGAGGTACTGAGGTACTTTTCTACAAAACCAACTTAATCCATCATGCTCTTTTCCCCAGCTGCTTCATCCATGTGTTGGTTATTGCTGGTGAGCTGCTCAGTGACCACTCTGTGATTTTCAGCTGTCTTGATTGTATGTTTGTTCATGGACTGGCTGTCTGAATGTGTTTGTTCTGTAGTTTGGCCTGGATTTTCTTCCTGACACACAGCACTAGAGCTAGACAGCCTGTCCTTCATCTCCTTCAGTCTCTGCTCTACTGTGTCCTGCTGACGCTTTAACATCCATGTTTGCTCCTGCAATGAAAGACTAAGAATGACGCATGCGAGCAAAGGGCAGACTCCGGAAAGGATGCTGAGAGAAAGGGTGAAGTGGAATGACAAAAAGCAAGTAGCAAGTGATGAGAAAGGGAACAATAGTGAATAGAACGCCTTTCAGAGACAGTAACAAGACAATCATCAAAGCCTACAAGACGTTATGGCCAGAAATAGAAAAGCACAGCTGAAACACTGAGAAGACCTTCTGAGAAGAAGTTAACAGGGTGACTAAGCATAAGGGCATACACTAGACATGTACTCAAGGAGAAGCTGAAGTATTTTGGGAAGAGGCAGGATGTAGATTTTGGTTGTTTGAGTTGCCAGTAAATGTTATTAAGCTGTAATATAAAACCAATAAATCAGCCATATGTGAAAGGAGGGGCTCCATGGGGAGATCATCGCTGCTGTCAAAGTCTTCTTCTTCCATTTTTCCCACCAATATTTGGTTAACAATATCATTCTTAGACTTCCAAACAGAATGAAACTTGGTGTAGTTGTAGTCCCACATGTCTGATATGGAATATAAGGATTTTGTCCCCAGGTGTGTGTTGACCTTCATGATAGCACCCCCTAAATTGGTTTAGGCTCAAAGCACAGTTCAGGTAATAGCTTGAAATACCATTTGGCCAAAAATGAGGAATGTTTAGCTCAGAACAATTCATTTCAGTAACACCACCTAATGAATAATGTTCAAAGCAAAAATCTAGCATTAATCCATCCAATATCTTGTGATGTAAAGATTCTAATTATACAAAATTTCACATCCATGAAATTTCAATCTGAAGAACTGTTTATGCTACAGTTGAATATGAAATATGGCATATACTTGGCTGTTTCTCTCAATATATAATATGCAGTGGTCATATTATATATTGGTATGTGCTACCTGTAGTTAGATTAGGAGTAAGATTGCCCATATATCCAGTACATCAAGTAAACCAAAAAAAAACAAAAAAACAACAACAATAAATAAATAACTCACCTGCTCTAGAAAATTACAGCTCATTTGACTAGGATCTGGAATAAAAAACAATCTAATATCAAACCCGATCTGGGTTTTATTTGGTTTTCATGATGCCATACTCTAGCTTATAGTTTGATTTAAGATCTTACTTTCTGCAGATCTGTTTGTTGGAGGGGGATTTTGTTCGTGAAGGAAATGCTCCAGTTTGAAGTACTTATACTTCTGTAATCTGTGATTGGATAGAAAACATGAACATGTGTACTAGTATATGGACACACTAATATATTAAACACTTTAATAGGTATTATATAAATAAAATTAGAAAACAAACCTTTCAGCCAACAGACTCTGGGAGAATTGAGTTTCTGCTGGAGCTTTAAGACTGAGGAAGTCCTCCACTATTGTTCCAAATGCAATATGTGGGTTCTCCTCCTTAATCTGTAAGCATGCCGTAAATCATGACAAAGGTCTAGGCGTGAGTTGTCAGAGGTGACAAATGTGTCAGGCGATGTTACCTTGCCTTCCTGCTCCTCCTGAGTGAACGAGAGTTGGAATAACTGCATACTCAGGGCAGATATAGCTGAATGGAGAGCACTCATGAAGTCTCGAGGATCAGCATCTAAAAGTAAAAACAATGCTTAAACCTCCACTATGGTCATTTAAAATGTTATTGAAAGTGAAACAATAGTAAAAAAAACATATTTTACAACACTTTAAGTATCTGAAATATTCTTTTTGAATATTGTAAGGAAGAAATAAATTATTAATTTTAAAATAGTAAATACTATTATTCAATAGCTACAGTAAAACTAATAAAGATAACAATAAAGAATTTAAGGCATTGTATTTTAGCTGTTTAGAAAAAAATAATATTTATTCCCTGTCATGGCGTCTCCCTTATTTACATTCAAGATCATACCAGAATATGTTTTCTCTCCATTCCATAAATTTGAATTACAGAAAATACCATCAAAAGAGAAATAAATAATTAATCCTATAACACTCGTCATCCTGTAACAAATGGAAAGGCTAGAATTTGACTTGGAAAACGTTTAGATAAATAGTTTAGGACTGATTTGTATTATAATTACACTGTATTTTATTATTTTAATTATTATTATTATTATTATTATTATTGTTGTTATTGTTGTTGTTGCAAAGTTATTTTGTGTGAAAAATCTTAATCTATTAATAAAACAATGCTATGTGTAAGTGTCGCTTTTTTACTATGTATTTTTTCCTATATTTTTCCCTGTAGTTTTATTGGATGGGTATCAACATCAGGAAAATGAAGTGGCATTGTGCCATCTCTAATCTGTATATACAGGAAAAAAGTGAACAGTGGGACATCTGGTAATTTCATGAACTCTATGAATGCACCTGAGCGAATGTAGGCCATAGAGTGTAAGAGAACTGAGATAAATTGCCCAGCACTTTGAAGCTTGCTCTCGAGGATATACAGGATCTGGTTGGATGTGTCATAGTAGAACTCTTTGTTGCAGTAGGACAGCAGAGAATCAGTACGTGTGACTGGAAAAGCCTTAGCCAGCAGCAGCATGACAGGCGGGAACGAGCAATCTCGGCACAGCAGCTGTACGACATGGCAGCCGAACAGGAACACTGCAAAGCGCCCTGGAGAGAGGTTGTCAAGGGCAACAGGGATCAACTGCGCTGGGACCCATTCTGCTTGGTTGTGGGAAATTGCAGAAGGAGAAGCTGGTAGGCACAGATCAATGGCAGGTTTTACCTCTCAGAACAGTTTACAGTTTGTTCAAATTAACAGCAAATGCCCTAAAGACAATCCCTAGCAATAAAAGTCTTCTTTTCATTAGCTGTTAGAAATTCTGTTTAGCCATGCATACTCATCGCAATTTCACATTGTGGTTCCCATAGCAACAGTGCCATTAGAAAAACCCCTTCTATGAGAAGATGTGGCCAGACATTTGACTGTATTACTAATTAACTAATAATAATGAACTGTACAGCTGTGCTTAAATATAATGAATATGTCAAATATTAAGAAAATCTTGAGATATTAACAAAAAATTATCAGTTGCAGGATCTGTAAACAAAATTTGGTGTGCTTCTAAAAAAATGTGGTAGTGAAGTTTGAGCCTTTGCATCACATGATATTGGCTATTGCCAAAAATCAATAGCCTACACCACTTCAGGGGGTGCAAGAAGGGCAATGCACACAAACCTTAAAATAGGGACACAAACATACCGGGCTACATAAATAATGACCTTCATGAGGATTGGTGAAGTCTAAGTATATGATATTGTGGATAAAATCTATATGACCACCAGCGTTAGCTGCAGTGGTAATAATTAGAAGATGAGATTAAAAGTTTAAGACTGTAAATGAGCAATTTAGGTGAGCAATGCGTCTGAAGAAAAAAGAAACAGTCATACTTGAAACTTCCTGCGCTCTGGACTTGTGGCAGACTTCTTGCAGAGACTGTTGTATATCCTGCAGAGTTCTAGTGAGAGGTGTGAGCTCCATCAGCTTGGCCAGATCCTCTTCACTCACACAGGCTGCTGTGCTCAAAGGGGGCACTGAGAGACATTTTCTCCCATCCTGGCTAGAAGAAGCTGCTTGTGCTTTCAGCTCACTCATGTCAGTTGAGGAAATCTACAATGTGTTACAGACAGACTGATCAGAAATGAAAGTATATACGAAGCATATTAACAGAAAATATGCTATGTTCTATGTTGCCCTGTAGCCGACCTGGGTGTTTCTGGTGTGGATTTGACTCTCTCTGCTTTCTCTGTGTTCCTGCTGCTGCCAGGCCTCTCTGTTAAGTCTAAACAGCATTTCATCTAAAGACTTTAGCGCAGCCTCCATCAAGCCCATCGATGATTCCACTGCGACATGCACATGCACACAAATACTGACTACTGATCTCTTACAAGCTCACACATGTCAGTCATTCATCTACAAAGTCATACCAGAAATTGATTTCGCCTTGGATTGTGCATTACTATCTATTATTTTCTGCCACTGGTTCAGTTTTGAGGGCTCCATGTTCTCCAGAACATCCTAAAAAATCATAAAACCATTAAAGACCCACTGAACTGACAATGAGAATGGTGCAAATACTTTGAGATACCTTAGGGGAATGAACCCATGTTTCTCACCCGCAGCATGTCAATCTGCTGGCAGATGTTCCTGTAGAACTGCTGGGTATCTTTACGATGCTTAGCCAGCTGTGATGCCAGATGCAGATTCTGGTCCTCTAATTTGTCATACAGTGTTTTCACATTGAACCCTTCCAGCTCCATGAACATATTCTTGAATCCTTGAGGTGTAATTTGAATAAATTATTTTGAAGAACATATTAATAAAGTCATAAGGCGTCGATCCTATTTGGGCAGTGAGTTGTGGGTAATTATTTGAGTGATTAAAGTTGGTCACCTTTGCACACAGCAGGTTCTTCTTCTTCCGCACCCTCACCCACTCCTCTAAGTCCCAGTAGAGTGTTATCCATGCTGTGGGACATGAACAACAACAAATTCTGCATCAATTAGTGTTGAGTATTGAGTATAGAGTTACCTTGAATGCTGACTCACCACTCTCCATTGTAAACATATGCTACAGGAACAGTAGGTTCTCCCAGGCTGCGCCATTTAGGTTTAGGTCTGCCTTGAGCAATGAGGTTGGCATGATTAGGTCTCAGAAGCAGGGCAGACACAGTCAAAACGGCTATTAATAACACCATCAGCACTAATACCCCTGTAGATAAATAATAAATACCCAACAAAGTCCAGTCAGGATTATATCATCATGTTGACAAAACATACATCCACCCTTGATTAATTATTCATGTTGATGGTAAGGTTACTGTTTGGGATTATTTAGGATTAGAGCAAAATACCTCACATGACCAAACATACAGGACATGGACACCTAACCATCAAACCCACATGTGCCCATTCTAAAACTATAGGTATTAACATAGAGTTGGGGCATCTTTTCTGTTATAATAACCTCCACTCTCCACTTTTTTCTTCTTCTTTTGACTAGATTTTAAAGCATGACTGTGGGGATTTGTGCTCATTCACCCACAAGAGCTTTAGTGAGGTCAGGGACTGATGTCAATTGACAAGAGCAGGTGCGCAGTTGCTGTTCCAATTCATCCCTAAGGTGTACGGTGGAGTTGAGGTAAAGGCTCAGGCTCATGCTTTTGCCAACGTCAAACAAATTACACATCATCCATAGTGTTTACTTCCTGGTTTTGGATCGATACCTTTCACACCAAAAGCAATCTGCATTGGAGCTCAGGTAACCCATACCCCAGGCCCTCATTGTCTGGTGTGGTCCCATAGTGCAAACCCGAGTTCAGAAAACCGATTTCACACCAACAAAGCAAACCAGCACAAGTCTTCCTGTACTAATTAAATGACTCTAAATGTCATTTAATGGACTATATGCACACACACACACACACACACACACACCTCCAATAGCGTCCCAGTCTGGCAGCAGATTGAGGAGCTGCTGTTTGACAACCCCATGGCGCACCAGCTGTGCTGGAGAGGTGGGCTGGAAGGCAGCTACAGTAGGATCACACTCAGTGCCTTCCTCTTTCACCACAACTATAAGGCTAAAGTCTGACACTGCATTGTCCAGGAACACATACTTCCCTGGCTCCAGGAATACATGTGCAAATCTGAAAAAAGCAAATGATTGTTTGTTATTTACACTGTAGATGACCTGTTTTAAACTTGCAAGTATCAGTATGAGCATGAGAGTCTTGGAATAAACAGAACAATCTTCATGATTACAGCAGTAGTTCTTGGAAAGGTACAAATCTATAGCATCCACTAACTCAAAGCTGTTACAGCACTTATAGCAGTTATTGTATTCCCTATGTCTTGTTCTTCACTGGATTTGTGTAACTTAGGAATACTTGGATTCTGGGACTTATAATGTTTAATAGGTAGTATATGGCTAAAATTCTAGCAGAATCATAGCTCAAAGTACCTTGAATTCAGGTCTACCAGCCTTAGCATTGGATATTCCAAGTTAATGACTAAGCACTCTTGTAAGTTGCTCTGGATAAGAGCGTGTGCTAAATGCCATAAATGTAAATAAATGTAAATGTAAACTAAATCAAAGGGTGAGAGATTTGGGAAGTGCACACGTGGGACTATCCACAGCATAATATGGAATAAGGTGCAGCATAAGGTGCAGCGGTAGCTCAGTGGTTAAGACATTGGAGTTCAAATCCCACCACAGCCAAGCTGCCACTGTTGGATACTTGAGCAAAGCCCTTTAGCCTCAACTGCTCAAGGGCCCAAGGGTGGCAGCTTGTTGGTGCTGGGATTTGAACTGATGACCTAACCACTGATAGTCCTAACCACTGAGCTACCACTCTATAGGCACTAATATTAAACATCTCAGGGAGTTTTTCCTTGCCACTGTTGCCCCTGGCTTGCTCATTAGGGATAAGATTTATGGATAAAAATGTCTATTTCAAGAAAATGCGGTTTATCTTTTAAGCAGTGTAATAATAATTGATGTTATACAATCAAAAGAGGTGCCCTGGATCATTGAGACACCCACTAAGCCATGAATAAAACAATGCATGTTAAACATTTGTGTATAAATGAGTGATCATACCTGGTGGAATTAAATTGAGAATGTTTGACAAGGTGTTCCAGTTGTCTAAATGCACCAAAGTCCCAGGCAGGGTTACTATTGAACAAATGGTTCTTCTGATAGACAGGAAAGTGGCTGAGGAGACGGTCTGGATTCATAATCGATAGAATGACATTACACAGTGTATATATATATATATATATATATATATTCATAAATACTTAAGAAGAAATTGTTTTAAAAAAAACGTTACCTGTGTAATTGATGGTGAGCTGAAAGATGAGCATATCATTAGGCGAAAGGCAGGCTATGGGGTTGGGAATGCGAGGCAGAGGCCCTGAGCTCTGTAACCCTAGCTCATGGGTGTGTCTTCGCTTCCTTGGATGTCCATCTAGAATCTCAAATGGCTCTGTTAAGAGATATAATTATAACTTTCAGAGTATGGACATCGTATAAGCCTTTAAACAGATGAATGTGTTTGGACTATATTTTTCAGTCCAGAAAACAATCTTAAACAAAATACACAGTAAATGTTTAAGGTGCATACTGTATATGTTATTAGCAAATAATAAACTGGGCCATGAAATCTCTGTTTGAGGTACCAGATAAAAAGATGTCAATATGCACTGGGTCCTTTAAAATCCAACCAAACACTCCATCTGTAGAAAACTGGACAAAGTGGATCTTTCTGAAGCTGCTGATATGACTGTCAGGCCCCAGTACATTCATCATAGTCTAAAAAGAGAAACAAAAGTTGAGTAGTGCATCTCACAATGAGGACAGAAATTATTTTGGCTATCAATATGTATGAGTAAGTTGGCACTCTTAGGGAAAAAAAGAACATACCCAAATACACACAGTACTTACCCTGCTCCAGATCCTGCTTTCATCCTTTGCTTTGATCCTGAGCACCAGCTGTCCATTTGGTGCCAGTCTGACAGATAGCACAGGCAGTGCAGACAAGCAGGAGGAGTTACACAGCTCCTCCGCAGAGACATACATCTCACAGTGACAGCTGCATGGAAACAAACAATAATCTCTTTTATAATCAACCACATGCACTAGCGCTGATTACAAAATAATATACACATATTCAGGATGGAGGATCATGTGATATTTGCTTACTGTATTGTGTTGTGCCATATTTAACCTGGAAATATCAATCTAGAAAATCTTTAGGGAACTCACATGCCCAAGCTTCCATCCAGACTCCCACCATGAGGTCCACAAGTAATGTTGCATGAGTATTGAGAGGGACTGACACAGTCTTGAGATGCAGCCAGTCTCACTTGTCCAGTTCCACAGCGTCTGCTTACCTTTATTGACCACAACATTTTGTCGTGCCTTTTATTATTGATGTATAAAATAATGCAGTCATTCAGATGAATATTTTATTGCTCCAGGACCAAGATTTGGGATATTGTGGTACATTAAGATTAAGCAAATGTCTGATGAGCTGAATATACACATGTGCAATACCTTAACAGAATTGAGACCTTACTTGGATTTTTGACCAAAGAACTGAGACTTGCCTTGCATTCTAGCTCAAAGACTTGAGGCTTGATGTGTATTCTAGTTCAAAGACATGAGGCTTGATTTGGTCTCTAGCTCAATACTTGAGGCATAACTAGGAATCTAGCTTAAAGACTTGAGGCTTGATTTGGTCTCTAGCTCAATACTTGAGGCATAACTAGGAATCTAGCTTAAAGACTTGAGGCTTGCCTTGGAAGATAGCTCAAAGGCTTGAGGCTTGCCTTGAATTCTAGCTCAAAGAATTAGACTAGAGCACTTCTGGTACACACCACTGGCTAAGCAATGCATACTGAACACAGTTTTCCTACCTCCAGTTGACAGTCTAGATCACTGTCAGCACTAGAACTTTTGAAGTCCAGTTCATTGTAGAAGACATAACCAGCTTTACACACACAGGAACCATCAGAGTGCTGGAATGCCCGGTTTTTGCCTATGCACATGCATGAGGATGCCCCTGGAAAAGAATACCAGAGTAAGTCACCATATAACTTTTTGGATTTCACTTAACAGGATTCACTGTATGATATGTATTATCACACTGTACTAGTTAATGAGGAGACCTTGTGATGATATGGAAGATCTGCCACAGGGGAAACAGGCTCTCTGGGCGTACAGGTGGTTGAATGTGCCTGGAGGGCAAGGGTGGCATTCTTCAAGTTGCTCAGCCTTGGTGCTGTTGCCATAGCTGCCTGGTGGGCATGCAACAGGATTTGCTGAGCCCCATGGACAAACATATCCAACTGGACAAGGGTGATTACTGTGGTCATCAGTCCCTGAAGGACAGTTTATTATTATTTATGATGCTTGCTGTCTTCGTGTTTTTATCATCGTTTTTTTTTTACTTTATACCTCATACCTGTAGACTACTGGCTTCCCACTGAGAAGACTTACCTGGAGGGCAGTAGTAGCCAGGGGGGCATGCAAGGCAGCGGAGGTGAGGAGAGCCACTGGGCCGGTAAGTCCCAGTCTCACACATTATGCAGCTGCTCTCCTGAGAAGCTCTTAGGCCACTGGCATTACGGGGCATAAAGCCACCACCACACAACAGCATAACTGAGGTGTTAGCTGGGCAGTAATATGGGTATGTACACCTGCCAAAAGGAAATTAATACAAAATTTGGATACAAAATTTTTCATTTTTCATTTTCCATTTTCTTAAAGCATATTAATT
Organism: Leptodoras praelongus; assembly: GCA_028564905.1. Classification (NCBI taxonomy): domain Eukaryota; kingdom Metazoa; phylum Chordata; class Actinopteri; order Siluriformes; family Doradidae; genus Leptodoras; species Leptodoras praelongus. Next base: position 11,003,944 of record JAOTRJ010000053.1, read on the forward strand.
TTTCCATACACTTGCTTTTGTGTGTTATAGGTGTGTGAGCCTTCAGGGCAGTGATATCCTGCAGGACATGGAATGGGTTCTCCAGTTTGTGGCCTGCAATATGAGCCGGCTCTGCAGAGGACCTCCATCACCGATCCTGCTAGGTGTAAACCATTACTACAAATAGTGTATCAAGATATTATATACAAATATAAAACAAAGCACATATGCACCCACCTATAGGGCACTGGTAAGAGGCTCTGCAAGGAATTCCCACAGTGTTAGGCCGACCTGTGAGGCGAGCGTCAGGGCAATAGTTACCAGCAGCACAGAGTTGGCACTGGCTGGAGGCATTTGCCCCTGGATCAGTTCTGAAAGTGCCTGCAGGGCAGAGAACTGGCAAGCCTGTACCACTACACCAATAACCAGGGGGGCAGAGGAAGCCGGAGAAATCAGTCAGACCTGAAAATCAATGGGCTGATGAGGTATGAGCACGAAATTAGGATGTAATACCAAAATTGAGCAGATTGTAATTCAGATCTCAGACGTAACACTGGATATAATTGCTTCATAGAAGTTGCATGAGAGTTAAGCAAGTGTAGTTAAGTTTGATTACAACAGAGGCACGTCGTAGATATGATCACTTCGCTCGAGCGAAGAGCAGTATTAAGTTTCATGAAAATATCCATTAAATGTTAGACTAAAGTATATGATTTGGACTGTTTGACTTTTGGTTGTTTGTTTCTTTTGTATTGAGCCATTTGAGACAAATTTACAGCAATAAAAAAACAGCACATAAGGCAAGTTGTAAGTGTATCAGACACACATCAAATTGGCTAAAATATTATTTATTAATTCAAGACAGTGAGTGTAATGCAGAATAAAAAAAATTTTAGAAAGAAAAACGTTTTATGGAGAACTATCTACAATATGATATAAAAAATTATATTACAATAATAGGAAGTGCTGGATCAAGTGTTAATTTATAAGCGGCTGAAAACTAATATTGCAAGCCATACTGCTAAATTCAGTGGAACAAAATTGTCGTGATTAATGTGATGATTACGGTGAGAATTTATGAGAGAGAAATACAGTGGGTAAACTAAAACATCTACAGGGGTTAGACAATGAAACTGAAACACCTGTTATTTTAGTGTTGGAGGTTTCATGGCTAAATTGGACCATCCTGGTGGCCAATCTTTATTAATTGCACATTGCACCAGTAAGAGCAGAGTGTAAAGCTTCAATTATCAGGGTAAGAGCACAGTTTTGCTCAAAATATTGCAATGCACACAACATTATGGGTGACATACCA
>JAOTRJ010000053.1:11022979-11033798 GCA_028564905.1 Leptodoras praelongus
AATCTACAATGTAAATAGTCATGAAAATAAAGAAAACACATTGAATGAGAAGGTGTGTCCAAACTTTTGGCCTGTTCAGTTTCACTGCAATTAGTAAATAATACTTTGTATTTTCTCAATAGTTAACTTATATGAAGATACTGAAACGTGTCCTTCGCAGCGCCCCCTATGGATGAGTTTTCATGGAATTTGGTGTGCTTTTAAAGTATGCAATATAATACAGGGTGTGAAATGTAAAAAGTGTAGCTTAAGCAGTTCTTGAGATATCGAAATGTCAGTCGCAGCACCCCCTAAAGGCAAAATCTCATGGAATTCAGTGTAAAGAATGTTGTAGAGATGCAGGGTGTGAGATTTTGTGAATTTGTGCCTTTACATCACAATAATGGTCAGCACTGAATAGATTTTTGCATTGATATATTCACTAGGTGGCACTACTCAACAAATCAATCATATTATGCTAGGGTAACTTGTCATCAGTAATAATAAGGCAGTAAGCATTTGGGAATCCAGGTGTAATTCAAACAAGGACCTGACCAGTGCTGGATACAATCCACCTACCTGATGGTTGAGATGAGCCCAATGCATGGCAGTACCTGCCTGGAGGGCATGGGGAGCAGGCAATGTAAGAAGAGGCTCCTTTATCTTGCAGAAAGTGGCCAACAGGGCAAGGTAATGGAGCACTACTCTGTTTAGGGCAGTAATACCCTGTTGGGCAGATGTCTCCAAATGTCTGAGAGACTGGTCTGGGTTCTGTGGCTCCAGATGTACAGAAGTGGCCTTCAGGGACAATGGATCAGAAAGCAATTTGTGGCAACATGCTCTGAGAGAGCAAAATAATAAAATTAACAGCAAGTGAAACTTACCAGCAGAACAGGGTCCTGAAGGAGTGGTGAGTGCACTAATATTGCAGTAAAAGCCTGGAGGACAGGCGGAGCAATCCAGCAAAGACTGCAATCCTTCAACATGACTAAATGTTCCTGCTGGACAGGGTGTAGGAGAAGACGCACCCTCCAGACAATAAAATCCTGGAACAGCAAACTGAAGCTCTTTAGACACAATTTGGGTGTATACATGTTTTACTGTAACATGGATGTACTGCGCTCACCTGTTGGACATGTCTGGCAGGACGACTGAGCTGGTTGAAACTGATAGGTGCCAGGGGGACAGACAGCAGGCTCAATACTCCCATATGGACACCAATGACCAAGCGGGCACTGCTGACCTGAACACACAACATAGTACATAGCAGGCTTAAGATTTCCTTAAAAAAATCATTAAAAAGTAAGGATCATGACTTAAAGTGCATTTTAATGTGGATTTACTCTTTCCTAATATTCCTGCTTCATGTGACTTTGTAGAAAGCTTTGTAGATTTAGTGTGCATGTATTTAAGCCTGTTTCACTGGCACATAAATAATGTCATCAGCAGTGATTGTGAAGGTGCCTGTGACATACAGCAGTGGATGCAATAATCATAAACAAGGTGAATTACTTTCTCAATCACTGATTTTTGAAAATGCCTTTGGAGGAGAAAGCAAAAGTAAATAAACTAGGTGAACAATGTCCAATAAATGTATAAATCACACAGTGATTTTAAAGAAAGGCTGTTTTTCTGCATATTGTTCTCGGAAGAGACACAGGATGATTACAGACACCCTTGACGTTAAAAAAACAGCCAGCAATCACAAACCATGTTGTCTATCTTTCTAGGATGTCGCAAAATTCTCAAGACGTTTTATATAATCTTTCATTTTCAATATGTGTTTTCTATGACTGGAAACCTAGCCTATACTTTCCATAACCGTGTGAGATTAATATTCAACAGTGCCTCTACAGCATACCAGGCTCATGTCCAGTCACAGAGCCTGCAGGGCAAAACCAGCCCTCTGGGCAAAGCAGTTCCACAGACCTCTGGCCCCAGTCAGGGCAGAAAAATCCAGGCACACATGGATTACACTCAGACTCGGACACAGCACCAGAATGGCCGAGGAACGTTCCTATAAAGAAGCAACGTACACTGTTAATGGCATTGCAGTGAAAAAAAAACCCTCCAAAAACACATATTCAATTATATTATATATAAGCAGCTTTCAGACATATACAACCAAGCCAATCGATTAAATTTTATATCTAAAGTGCTTTTAATAATGGAAATTGTCCCAGCATAGCTTTACAAAGACATAAAGTTTCCCTAATGAGCATGCTGGGGGCGACAGTGGCAAGGAAAAACTCCCTCAGATGTTAAGAGCAAGAGACCTTGAGATGTACCAGACTCAAAAGGGAACCCATCCTCAATTAGGTGACACCGGCTAGTACAATACTAAATAATCCCTTCTATAACTGTGTGCTATATAGTAAACAAAACTGCAATTGTAACCAGTTTTAACACGAAGTCTACTTTGTTGAAGTTAGAATCAGTTCACTGATGGAGATCTGACTGATAGAGTACAAAACTGTCTATGGAAAATAGTACATCACAGGAAGGCTGTTCAGTTGCAAAGCCAAATTCATGATTTCTAAGTGTATCTTTAAGCTGTCCATCATGGTGATATTTGTATACAGTGTATACACTGTATGTGTCTGCTTGATATACTTATCTGTCCATTTTATTTAATCATATCCTAGAGTATTGTTAATGTATGTAATATACTCCCTAGACACTGGATGGTCCTGGGCCAAATAAGATTAGGCATATTAGGCTCAAGTAAAACCCAACGGTAAAAGCCTCTTTAAGAATTTTATGCCTTTTGAAACCAGGCCAAAACAGCTTTATAATGGTAACAGTGAGAGGAAATAGGTATTTCGCCCCTTTTTTTATTTAATATCTATATATCCAGTGTATGTAATCATTTTGAATGTACAAACATTATAAAAATGACTTTTGATGACTCATTATACTTTTTTTCCTTTTAACGGCTTGCTCACATTCTTGGGGTCACTGTGTCTTAATCTGGTGCAGGTTTTAAGCCCGATGCCCTTATTGATGCAACCCTCCCTTTTACCAGGCTGGAGACTGGCACTGTGTGGGACTCGGTGGCTAGGTTGAGCAATGGAGTTGGGGGCCTTACTCAAGGGCCCAACAGCAGCAGCCCTAATGCTGGGGCTCAAACCCCTAACCATCTGATCAACAACCTGGAGTCCTAACCTACTGGGATACCACTGACCTTTTGGATAACTCTTGTAATTATAAATATGATCCAAAATGTAGGTATTCAAGACCATACATTCAAATTCAGGTGTTCATGACCACTTATACCTATATTTAAATACCTCTGTTTAACAAAAACATATTCTGACACCACAAACTAACTAGTTTTTAACAGAAATATTTTTTATTATTTTGTTGCAAAGCTGTTCTACCTGCATATTATTGAACCAATTGTACTGATAGATCTTTGTTATGAATATGTGGATACCTTTGTCCCTGAGAAATTATGGAAGTGTTTTCACCTTCACCCTGATTGCCAATGAATAGCAATCTTTTATGATGAATTTTTGTTCATTTTTGCAAACACAAAGTCAAAGACTTTACAGTTAAAGTCCATATGTACAATACAAATATAATAAATAACAAAAGTGTTCATATAATCAATGTACATAAATAGTGCTTGTGCATGATTTTAATAATGGGCCATAATTATGTTCTGCTCCACACCCTGCCTATGAAATGGGTTTAATAAAGCGTCTATACTTTCATCTATAGATTGATCTTAATTTACTTCCATGGACTAAATGTAAGTGTTAAGTGTAGGCCAACACTAATTGCTCATTTTTTGTTTTGGTTGTGTGGTTATATCTCTTACCTGGTGGACATTTTACTGGCTGGATACTCCCAATGGGGCAGTAGTGCCCCTGAGGACAAATATTCCCAGTGATCTGATCCAAATCAAAGCGTCCACCTTCTGCATTTAACCCATGCACCTTATCCTCTGAAAGGAAGAGATTACAATGCTATTGTTATTATTTCATTACTAGGAAAATAATAATTTAAATTAATATCTAATAAATTACATTTTGACATGAATCATTGAGTAGATTTTCCCGAAGAAATTGCAAACTCTGATTGACTTGAAACTCACGAATAATGGTAGCCCAAGGGCTGTTTTTGGGCAACATATTAATTCATGCATTCAGTCATTCATTCATTCATTCATTCATTATCTAAGCTACTTATCCTCTACTGGGTCACAGGGATGCTGGAGACTATCCCAGCACTCAAGGCAGCAATACACCCTGAACAGGTTGCCGGTCCATCGCAGCACAGACACACAGACAGAAACATTCACACACACCCACACTCACACCTAGGGGCAATTTAGTATCACCTATTTACCTAACTGCATGCATGTCTGTGGACTGTGAGAGGAAACAGGAGTGCCCAGAGGAAAGCCACACAGTCACAGGGAGAACATGCAAACTCCACACAGATAGGACCCTGGCCCAACCTGGGAATTAAACCCAGGTGCTCTTTGACAAATATATTTTTCTAGGAAATGCTCTCATTGTTTCAGACATGGAACTATTTTTCAGAGTGAAGAATATGTGCTTTTGTTGTACCACATTGCACCGATTTCAGCCTGACTGTGCTAGGAGACCACAAAACCTTACGCCAAAACTACATGCAGTGAGAACAGCTTTGACAATATTATTAGAGGGTAGTTATGGCTTTAAACTCACAACCACAATAAAATATTAAAGTGGCACAGGAAATCATTTAGGAGTTTGCAAGTTAAAATCCTGAGCTACAGCAGTCTGTGGGTGAGAGCCAAAGCAGCTAACTTGGCTGTGTTCTCTGGATGGTAGGGATGGAATACTCTCCCTGCCCTGTCAATGACAGTGAAACCTGGCAATTTCTGGTTTATGTATGTAGAATAATGCAGATAACACGTTCCTCTATGTGTGTTATGCTGCCTTGTGACAGAGCATCGTGGTTGGGTGGCTTCACGTGTCCCAGAGGAAGCATGCTGTGGAAGCATGGTGCTTGTTGTATGTTAGGGGAGAGCTGGCTTTGAGGTTGGGAATTGTAAGTGCAGTTATTTACCATGACTTCTGTTATGATGTGGTGTAGGGGACACTGATCCAAGACTGCAGTAATATCCTGGGTTGCAGGGGCCAGAAGGTGAATTCAACCCATAGTCTGCACAGTACTGACCAGGCAGACATGGCTGGCACTCCAAAATAGATGTTGCCCCTATTGGAATTTCAGTTGCACAAATTGCAGTATTGCACATTGCATTGAACATTGCTGTAGAGCAAGTCGAACATGAGCTTTATGGAAAAGTGGATGAGGCACCTTTTAATGAACTAAACGTTCCTGGAGGGCAGGGATGCATATGACTAGTGCCTGCTGGGCAATAGAAGCCTGCTGGGCATTTCCTTCCTGTGGCATCTCCAGGTGGCTGTGACTGAGAAGCACCCTGGATACACACATACCTACCGAAAAAAGACTAGAGGTCAGTAGACAGTCATTTATGCTGCTCAGTGTATTGCTGTATTGAAATCATGTATGTTATGTACTGTGGAGGTGGTCACTAACCCTGGAGAGCAGTCTCCAGTGGGTGTGGACAGGCCAGAAGAGCCACAGTACATTCCACTGGGGCAGGGAATACACTGTCCCATACTGGATATACCTAACTCATTGCTGTAAGTCCCAGCTGGACAGGGGAACTCATAGCCAGATTTTGTACCTGATGGAAGTAGAATTTTTACAGGGTGGAAAAATAACTCTATATTTCCATCTGTTAGAATAGACCACAAAATTTGTTTACCTGCTGGACAGTAATGCCCTACAGGACATGGGAAAGGTGTGCTGGTCCCACTCATAATCCCTGTTTCAGGATCAATTGAGCCTGCGCAGAAAAATCCAGGCAGACAGAGCAAACACTCTGCCTGCAGAACAAATCTATTGCTGTATTGTCAGGTCAACCAGACATGGTCAAATAAATGTGTAGAACAATCCTAAAGGTTGAGGTATGTAGATTTCCTGAAATTAGCTATGAATCATTTATTGAAATTTATTTAGCATTTTCCTAAATCTTTTGGAAATGATCTCAATATCAATTGTGCTTGGATGACCACCACCAACACCATCAACACCACCTAGACAGCCCCCTCATTTACCTTTATATGGTCAGACATCATAATTATTAGCAATATTAAGCAATTATCATTTATCATTATCGATTGTGTCCCACCATTAGACTGGATCAGGTGAGCTTGAGCAGGAGAAATTCCTGCTCAAGAGATAACATCTAAATCTCTCTGCTAACCTGTGTGTGTTGGCTTTGATAGCTCCCAGGAGCACAGGAAACCGGGGTAGCACTGCCAGGGGGGCACTTGTGGCCAGGTGAGCACATATATGTAGCAGGCTGACTGGTGTTCTGGCCTTGTGGACAGTAATAGCCAGCATGGCAAGCATGAGAAGGGGCAGAGAGCCCCCTGCTGGAGCAAGCAAATCCTACAAGAGACAAAACATCCAGCAAATATAACAAAGCAGTGCAAATAATGGTCTATAAAAATGTCACAAATCAAATTTACCAGCAGGGCAAGGCAGACAGGCAGAGATCTCTGTGTTCTTGCTACTGTTGCTGTAGTGGCCAGGTGGACAAGGCACTGGAAATGAGGAGCCCACAGGACAGTAATGACCAGGAGGGCATCGGCCACCAGTCACTACATCCTCAGGTGTTGGGGTTACAGCCCCAGAGAGGCAGAAGTATCCTGCTGCACATGGTCCAAATGGAGTACTCTGACCAGGAGCCTTGCAGAAAAAGCCTGCGAGAGAGTGTTTCAAAGGTATTTCACATTTTGTTATAGTTGTGTGGTTCAATTTAAAGGTACATTTCATATGTTTCAACTATTCTTTATCCATCACATGCAGAATATGATTTGTGTTGGTTACCTGTCCATCAGCATGACAGATAATGATTTTCTTTAATACAACCTCTGTCTACTGATATAGGTTTTAGTGTGAAACAGACATAAAAGCATCCTATCAAAGCTATTATGCAGTTTTATCTTTCTAACATGGAGCAATACACTAGGATGTAATTTCCATTATTTACTTGCATTCTTTGAGGTATTGTGGTAGAAACTCAGACACTTCCTTATTCATTTTGAGATACTGGTATTGTCATAAAATAGTTGGTTTTATCTCTGGTAAGATGCATTATAAAGAAGTACAACTAATTTACCTAATTTATCATGAAGAACTCATTAAAGTGTTTAGATTTCAGTTCATTTTTAGTAAAGGCAAACATAATGAAATTGTCCATGCTAATAGCCCATGCATTATATATGCAGTTGATAAAGGTTATGTTGCAGAATTTCTTTTCATTAGGGGGAAACATGTTCATGAAGTGTTGTACCTGGTGTGCATGGTAAGCAGTCGTCTGCACTGCCCATTCTTGTATAGGGATTAATTGTCCCTGCAGGACAGGGGTACTGATTTTTCAGAGACGTGCCTATGGGGCAGTAATGACCCACTGGGCAGTCTCTGCCTTCAGTGACAGAGCTGTAGACCAGACAGTAGTATCTGTAATAAAGAGAAAATCAGGGTAGGGGGGGGAATCTGAAAATCAGTTATCCAAAGAATTGTCCATGTGTAGACCAAACACATGGCCAAACATAATACATCCTGGGTTGCTGGTGAGACTTTATTTAAAAACTTTCATCATATCTCATTAACCATTAAGACTGCCCTGGTTATACAAGGGTGAGTCAACAATTATCCGCACTATGGCTGTAGAATTTATTTTAAGCAACTTTCAGAAAAGACAAATACATAATTTTTAAATATAATCTCCCTGCTTTTCAATACACTTTGTCTATCTGCCAACAAGCATTCGTATTGCCTCATTAAAATATGTTTTAGGCTGAGCTGTGAGCCACGAATGCACCACTGTCTTCACCTCTTCATCAGACATGAATCCTCACCCTCCTAGGGCTTCTTTCAGGGGACCGAACAGGTGACAGTCCAAAAGGGCAAGATCAGGCTTATAGGGAGGACACTTCTTCGTGACAAAATGCTTTCTCCATACTGTCTACAGTCTTTGATGTATATTGGCACCAGACACATCCTCAGACCACAAAAAAACGAATTACTCCATGCTGCTGTTGTACTGCTTTTGTGCAAACGACAAGTGGGTAGCCATTGTTTCTTGCAGTGCAGTCACGAATAAACTGATGTAACATGTTCAAACCTGCACAGAAGTGACTAGGGAGACAGCGACCTCATACAGAAAGTGCTGATAAGGCAGTGCAACGAACAGAAGCTTTAATATAACTGGAGTGTGAATAATTTTGACTCACAAAATGGACTAAACTAACAGAGCTTCCTTGTCTACCCCCTCCTATTGAAAGTCCACATGAGTCCCCCCTAAAATGAAAAGGAGTTCCAGGACCTCATTGTCCTCATTCTGTAAAAAAAAGTGTATCTGTGTAACCACCACACCAACCCTATGGAGGGCTACTCCCCCTAGGGGTAAAGTTCATCTAGAGTTTCTGAAAACCTGTCCAAGCATGAGTACGTTGATGAGACGTTTGTTGTTGTGTTGTGGTTTCTTTCTTTTGCTGTTTATCACACTCAGAAATTTTAATACAGTTTAATTAGAACAGGGGTAGGTGATGATAAGAAATGAGCTTTAGAATGACTAGCAGACACTATGAATATCTAGTGATGCTGTACAGGCTCACCAATTCTTTCTTAGAATTGGTAAATATCTATTACCATTTCATTCAAAGATTCCATTCCATAGCAGCCCTTCTCACCTCCCTAAAGGCTCCAGTGGAAGATAAAGTTCATTGAAAATAAGATTTATAACAGCCCCTGTCCTTTAACATCTGGATCTTTATCTATGATCAGATTAGATTGCATAACACACAGATTATTGACTGTAAGAATCTTAAATATGAGATCTGTCTGGAAAGTAATGAGAATGAGCAGAATTAATGAGACACACACACAACACTCCCAACACCTCTACCATCGTTGGTGGCAGTATTTGAAATGATCAACTGTAAGGCTTGGGCTTGATTTTCGATTTACTCATGCGAGTTTTCTTTCTTTCGAACACCCAAGATTAATTTCCTGTGATCCTCTCTTCAGGAAATTGGGCTGTCTTATTAAACAATTTGCTCCAAACCAACCAACATTTGCTCCAAACTTCTGTTCTGTTTGCATTGTTCCAGTGATGAGGCACTGCAGCAGGGCTTCACAAAAACAAACATCTGGACATTGCAAAGGCTAGAAAGATCCTACCATTTATCTGAGATCGCACTTTAACTGACCTTGAACCACCATCTCCAAGCATACCCTACAGAACATGAGAATTTCATTATCATTACTTTCTGGACAGACCTTTTATATCTGACCAGCTAAGAGACACAACATAAGAAAAGATAAGATAAAAACCCATTTCAGGTTTACTATTACCTCCAGAAGTACCTTCTCTTAAAAGTTTCCTTTAACGATGTTGGCTTATTCTTCTTGTAGCTAGCATATTTTAAGGCAAATTTATACGCATGGTGAGGAGCAACCATGGGTCTTAGCCTGTGATTCTATTGCAGACCACCAGAGGTCACCATAGTTCTGAAGCGTTTGCACCTTTATTGTTATCTCTAATTAAACTGTTTGCTAAATGCCTTGGTGAAATCTTGTCAAGATACAAGGTACAAGGCTCTGAACATTTCTGTGCATTATATTATTGCTTGTTTTTGCTGTGTATAATCCATGGATAATTCTTTTTAAATCTACTTGAATATCTGCCCAGAAATACTCCTGCATCTCTGTCTGCCAAGACATCCTCGACATGAACTCAGAATTTTCTCATGTGTTTCTACCTTTCTGAAAATAATTAAAAAGCTATATTCCTCAATCTATGAAACGCAGCATACCCTCGGGGACAGGGGCTGCAGCTGGCTTTGCCCTCGCTGTTGCTGATGAATCCTTGCGGACAGGACTGAGGCACACTTGACCCTCTAGGACAAAAATAACCTGTGGGATGACAGAGAGATTAGAGGTCAGGATTTTTAAGGGAGGAAAATTAGACGGAATTCAGCTTGAATGATATTAATAATAACCTGCAGGACACGGTCCTCCTCTGTGGTCTCGGATTATAGAATTGGGCAACAACGCTCCTTGACTGCAGTAGAAACCCTCCCAACATTCCCCTTTGGGGGAGGTCAGGCCAGGTGAGTCACAGTAATGACCAGGAGAGCAGGAAACACACTCGTCCTGCAGGAGAGAGAGGTGTCGTTTTCTAACACTACTAGTTAATTTGTAATATAGCTAAAAGAGGACTCATTCATATGTCTCTCATGGACATCATTGAAGTGAAATAAATGATGCACATACCAGCAGATATGGGTAAATCTACACAGCATGCAACTGATGCAAACACAACAGTTCTAAACAACCAATGTGATCTTGCAATAAGAGCATAGTCATAGGGTGATCAACATACTGTCATACCTCTGAAGTTAATTTGGTCCTATTACTAAAAGTCCCCACTGGACAAGGCTGGGGGTCAGAGGTGCCTTCTAGACAGAAATGACCTGCAGGACAGGGTCCACCATCACCTAAGAAAATAATACCTCCTTAGTTCTGATTACAAAGTAGAACTAGTGCCAGTTTCTAGTTTCTGAATAACTTATAGACTCTTATACCAGGAAGTGAAAAGAGTCTAAACACATTACACGAGGATGAGTCAAAAATTATCCGCACTCTGGTTATATTAAAACAAAGACAAATTGAGACATATTTGTCACTTGTGCTTGCACACAGTGAAATGCAACCTCCGCATTTAACCCATCCGTGCAGTGAG
>JAOTRJ010000053.1:11052344-11063307 GCA_028564905.1 Leptodoras praelongus
AACTCCACGTGTTCATTCATAGTTTTGATGCCTTCAGTGAGAATCTACAATGTAAATAGTCATGAAAATAAAGAACATGCATTGAATGAGAAGGTGCGTCCAAACTTTTGGCCTGTACTGTATCTATCTATCTATCTATCTATCTATCTATCTATCTTCACTTATTTGTTTGTTGTAGTTACATATACAGTAGTTTCCCTAACTGTACAGAAAAACTTCTCATCAACCAAATTTCAGCACCATACTACACAAAATCCAAGAAATAAATGTTGTTTATTATGCAGATCAGGTTTTTAAATTCCCTCAACACATCCTCCAACAGTTAAGCCACTGTACTTAAGTCTTGCTCTTTTCTTTCAATAAATATATTCTGGGGATTGACCATCTATGTGGAGCCTTATAATGGCAAGTTAAACAAGAATTAAAGCAACAAAAAAAGCAAATAAAAAAAAAGAGTACAAGATAATTTAAAGTGATAATGTAACTAGACTTTAAACAGATGACAGTATATTTTACCCTGGAGGACACTCGACACATTGCTGGACATGTTTAAGGCCAGTACTGTTGCTGAATGTGCCTGAGGGACAGGGCTGTGGGTGAGCTGAGCCTGGAGAGCAGAAACTGCCAGCTGGACAGAGTCCTCCAGTCGGTCCATCAAAAGGAGTCTGTGTTGGGATAAAAACACCTCTGTTCATTGTGCATCTTGATAAGTGCTCTGAATAAATGTCCAGATTCATCAAAAGCTCTTACAGCGCTAATAGATTGCTGTCTACAGTAGAATCCACCCTCACAGTTTCCTGAAGGTTTCATCTTGCCAACACCAGTACAGTATTTGCCCCCATTGCAAAGCGTGCACTCTGACACCTCACGTAAACCTGGCCGAGAGCTATAAGTGCCTTCCTCACATGGCTCTGGAGCAGAACTCCCCTCAGGACAGAAAAACCCCTGCCATAATGCAGAGTCAGAGCTTTCTTCAAATGCATTTCATAATTAAGCCATGACTCAAAGATTGATTTTAATCTTTTACCTCAGGGCAGACCGATGGTGTGTGTGTCGCCACATGTGCACAATAATATCTTGCTGGGCATTTCACACAGGCACCTCCGCCATGTCCATGGGATTCATTCCTGAAGAATCCTGATTCACATGGAAATGAAAGAGGATGTCCGGTGCCCAAAGGACAGTAATACCCATCAGGACATCCTCCAGTCTGTAAGCAAAATGATTTAACTGTAAGATGATGCAGAAAGATGGCATAACCCTAGGGGCAAACCTTATACAGTAGGTATTGCTTCAAGATACAGTTAGTAAATCTTAAGTAAAGTAAATCTTATGTAAATCTTGTTCCTAGATCTGTCAATAGTTTAAATGCAAGTCATTTTTAAAAAATTGTACAATAATATTTCAAATGTACTTAAGGGAAGCTGTGATTCACAGTGCTGTCATGCAATTTCTCTGGCTGGCACTTCATTTCTTGCTTCTGTTTACATTTTTCCCAGCCAACAATTAGCTCCGCCCTCGCTGGACTGGAGCTGCTCTTCCTTAAAGAGCAACTCCAGAGCAGTCCATGAACTGAATTATGTATTATTTTAATTTTTTTCTGAATTATGAAACAATATTTGTGGCATCTGACCCAAACACAATCATCAATCACATGCAGTGGAAGGTCACTGAAAATTAGACCAAAATAGTAGCGTATTGTTTAATAGGCTAGGCAGTGGAGGCTTATCAGCATGTTATAAATGAGAAATTGGAGAAAACAATGAAGATTTTTTAATCCAGTGTTTACCATGGTAGTAAAAATAAAAAAAATATTATTTTTAATAATTAATTTAATAATTAAAATTATTTTGTAAGATGTTTGTTTATTTATATACTTATCTATCTATCTATCTATCTATCTATCTATCTATCTATCTATTATTTTTTAACTTATTTGTTTGCTGTAGGTTTATTTTACTTCCCTAAATGTATTTTTTATCCATTTATTAAACAAAATATTATATTTAATTTCATTACTCAGGAGAGCTATCTGGTAAGTGCCAAAGATTTGATGATTTTATGCTTTGTCAAGGGCAGAACTACAGAAGGTGGATCTGAGTTCTTGGGAATTAAAGGCCACTCATGTGTGTTGAATCTTTGAGCTGCGAATATATTCAAAATAACATCAAGTAAATAATATGGAGCATCTTTCTATGATTCAGTGTCCCTGTTAGCGATTACATAAGCTTGTTTAGAGGCCAGCAACAAAGAAGATTTTTAACATAAAAGCATGGTCATAGAAAAAAAGGCTGCTGGAGTTACTTTTTCAAAGGAACTTCAAGTGGCATACCTAGCTTCAACAGAGATGGTTGGAGTAGTTGGAGGAAAAGAGTAGGCTAGTCTATGATTATTGACCATAAATATTAGAACTGCTTGTTTAGAAGTAAATCTAGCTAAGAAGGAGAATCAAGAGAAAAATAAAAACCTCACTGGTTCAGTAATTGGGTGTTCCTGAGGTTGCTGAGAGAAACAGTACATTCCCAGCGGACACACAGTGCAGTCTGAAGGGTCTCGCAGTCCTGGTTTCCGACTGTATGTGCCATTAGGACATGGTATGGGATTTGGATTCTGTACAAAACAGAAACATAATGAATGCTATGAAACATATGATGAAACATACAGCGCCCTGCAAAATTATTGGTCCCCTTCATTAAAATGGAACAAAAAAAAATTATAGATTAAAAATAACCATTCCATGAAAAATTCCATGAAGCTCTGTATGCACTGTTCTTGAGCTAATCTGAAGGCCACATGAAGTTTGGAGGTCTGTAGCGATTGACTTTGCAGAATGTTGGTGACCTCTGCACACTATGCGCCTCAGCATGCACTGACCCCGCTCTGTCATTTTACATGGCCTACCACTTCGTGGCTGTGTTGCTGTCGTTCCCAATCGCTTCCACTTTGTTATAACACCACTGACAGTCGACTGTGGAATATTTAGTGGTGAGGAAATTTCACAACTGGACTTGTTGCACAGGTGGCATCCTATCATGGTACCATGATGAGAGCGACCCATTCTTTCACAAATATTTATAGAAGCAATCTTGATTTTATACACCTGTGGCCATGGAAGTGATTGGAAAACCTGAATTCAATGATTTGGATGGGTGAGTGAATACCTTTGGCATTATAGTGTACATTAAACAACAAATATTTTGCATTTTTTCCTTTTGTTTTGTCCCATAGTAATGAAGAACAGCCATTTTATGTGCATGTGTGCAACCTCTGATCTATACCCCAGGGATACAGGACATTGTAATAAGTCAAATACAAAGCTCCTGGGGATTGAGAGTAAATAAATAATGTGTACAATGTTTATTTTGTACAACAATACTTGTACATTTTTATGAAGGGTGCCACTGTTTCTTTTTTGTAACCTGACATTGTACTTACAACACCACCCCCAGGGCAGTAGAAGCCTATAGGGCAAAGAACAGATGAGCGCTGGGGATCACGATCCAAGCCCTTAGAGCACAGGAAACCAGGTGGACACACCATCACTCTGCGCATGGCCTCCTCACTGGTGGTCTCATCACTGCAGTAGTGACCAGGCAGACATGGCAGGCACTCCTCTGAGCCCTCATCCTGAGAGTGAAGAATAGCAAATTGAGGTCCACGTAGCATGTAATTAGCAGTAACTTGTAACATTTTGACTAGGCCACTGAAAGAGGATAAGTACAAGTCCACAAAATATAGTTGTACTTAAACTGTGCTTACAGAGTAACTTCCTGTCCCACACACTCTGGGGTGGACTGTGGCTGAATGAGGACAAAAGTAGCCAGCTGGACACAAAGCGCAATCCTCTGGCCTTTGCCCTCCTTTGAACTGGCGAAAAGTTGTTCTAGACGCAGACACAACAAAAGTCAACTAATTCCAGCCAACTTCAGTCATAGTACATCCAGTACAGTAAGATCATAGGGCTTTTACTTACGGAGGGCAGGGTATGGGTTTGGACGAACCCTCCTGGCAGTAATACCCTTCAGGACATACCACACAATCCTCTTTTCCACCATTGCCCATTTTTATGCTGTAGGTGCCTCTAGGGCAAGGAAACTGTGTCCCGTACAATGTTCCTGATAAGAAGAATTCAACACGTGCATAGTGTTATTTCAGTGCAAGTGGAAATTATTGCTGCAAGTTCATTTTCATTTTAATGTGAGTAAAGGAAAAAGGTAGCCGTGTGCTACCTTCAGGGCAGTAATATCCCGAGCTGCACCTTCCAGAAGGGACGCCTACACCAGCCAGACAGTACCAGCCTCGTGGGCATGGCCGACACTCGCTCTCAGACTCCAGCCCACTGCGCTCAGTCCAGGTGCCTGCTGGACACTTGTGTTGTGTGGGGAACATGGTGCCAACTGGGCAGTAATGGCCAGGAAAGCAGGAGAGTGGAGGTCTCTGGATGCCACCAGTGCCTGTCAGGAAGAGGAGCGTGAGTAGGGGATCCGAAAATATTACAGATACAATGCAGACAAAAAAATTTATAAATTCATAATGGGCGGACTGGCACCTCGCAGACAGGCGTAACGTGCTGGACACAGCTGGCACTGAGAGCGGTCAGTCAGGTCCATCCGGTTGCTCAGGGTTCCAGGTGGACAAGCATTGACAGGGTCATTGGGTCGTGCTGAGCCAGGTGGGCATACAAATCTGAAAAGAAGAAAATTTTGTTTCAACTGCATCTTATAACAGAACTGTTTTTACATTAAACTAAGTTTTAAATTAAAACTGAAAAGAGCTCACTATAAGACTTACCCTGGCATACATTCAACATCAGGAGCCTTCAAGGCCACCTGTGTGCAGGCCTTGCCGGGATAACACAACCTACAATCTGTCAATGCATCTTGCCCCTCCAATGGGTTAAAAGTGCCAGGCTGACAAGGCAAAGGATCACTTGTGCCCTCTGGGCAGTAGAAACCTGCTGGGCACTTCAGACAATCCTTTACACCTACACAATTTATTTAACACACATGTATATATGATAAATTAATCACTTCATCAGTTTAATAAGCATAAAATTACACAGTTCAAAAGCTCTTACTTAGAGCGCCTTGGTGTGGGGTGAAAGTGCCTCGTGGACATAGAACTTCTACAACTGTGCCTGCTGGGCAGTATCTTCCTCGGGCACAGAGCAAACCTGGACCTGCAGAGCCTTATTCATCCAGCAAAAGAAAACAACCAGTTCAAATTAGGCACTGAGCTTTAAAACTAATTACAAGGATGAATTCAAGTCAGCTGGTTTAAATTAATAAATATGTATGCCCTAAAGCTAAAGGAAAGAAAAGTGACAGTTGAAACAGAAACATATGAAGGTAGAACAGGGAAGTTTTCCATCCACTCAGCAGCCTGACCCACATCTCTCTCTCACACACACACACAAACACACACTGTAATACAGATAAGAGGCAAGGAAACAGTTGGGGGCAGGAAATATGAGCTCCTATAAATATAGTTCATGCGGGTTTAAAAGTAAGTCATTTCAGATTGCAGTTGGTACTGCAATTTATACTTCAACAGGAAACATGGGGGAAAAAGCTAAACGTTGTTTATGAAGCAAAAATATGTATGTGGACATGTGTATAAATGCATGTGTTAGTATGAGACTTTACCTGTGGGACAGTAGCGACCCTCTGCACACCTCTTGCAGGCTGCCCTACTTGTCTGACCCAGTTGTCCTCCTGCAGTACCAGCCGGGCAAGGTGACCCATGTGGCACAGCAGTGCCCTCCTCACAGTAATAACCTTGGGGGCATAGAAACTGAGAACTGGGCCTCCGGGAAGTGCCCTCCAAGCAGTAAAACCCTGGAGACAGTCACACTAATTTCAGCAGTGAAATCACATTTTATAGCTTTTCTTTTTACATCAGACTTAATTGTGCATCTCATTCAGATTTAAGAATCCTGTTCAAACAACATTTTTTCTTATACATATACTAACTACTATATATATATATACGGTTCCTCATCTTGAACTATTCTTGAACTTTATTCTTGTAACAACTAAGGTTGTTACACCTTATTAACTAAATTGGACTTACTTAGGATTACTATTTTTATTATTACTATTACTATTACTATTATTACTATTTGATTTACAGTACATGGATGAAGGTAGAAAAAATTTTCTACTGTGACCCAAAAGTGTTAGAATGATCTGTAATCACAGCTGCATATCTTCTGGGATTTGTGCTTCTAAATCCTGAATCCTATTTTTGCCCATTCCTCTTGGCAAAATTGCTAATACTGTGTCAAGTTGAATATTGGTGAACAGCAATTTGTCCTGCCTCAGATTCTTAATCTGACTGAGGTCTGGAGTTTGACCGGACCATTCTCACATATTCAGGTTATTGGCCTTGAACCTGTACAATATGCTCAAAGTTATTGTCTTGTTGCAAGGCCTTGCCAAATCATCACATCATTCTTAAGTCTCTTTCCTAAACCCTGACCGGTTTCCCAGTCCCTGCTAATGAGCATTGCCATCATATGATCCTCCCACCACCATTCATCACTAATGGGATTTCATCTGGCGTTTCTATCCAATAATAGATTTCTTCTGGTAATGTGGACTTCTCCTTCATAGGTTCTCTTGCCCTCTTGGTTGAGTCTCTGACTAAATGCCCTATTACCTGGTCACTAACTTTGTGTCTGTGGCCTCCTCTGTGCATGGTTAAGTTGCACTATATTCTGGATTTGGAAATGGATTTAATGGGGCTTCCTGTGATGGTTAAAGTTAAAGAGTTATATTTAGTACAGCATTCTGATTGATACAGATCTTTGTGATTTGTTTATTTAGGGTTGTTTTTATAACAAAATCTGTCACTTTCCATGAACACATTTGAGATACTGTGACATCATACTTGCACAGTGACTGACTCTGTTCAACTAATGAAGTGAGTTCTGATGTCAAATGGATGAATTAACATGAATATTATGGATTATTTTGTCTAAATTTATGGTATTTTTTTTAATTTATAACGTATGGTACAAATGAAATTCTGTTCAGTTTCAGGTTGTAACACTTCAAAATGTAGAAAAGGCCAGAGGGGAGAATTAAAATAAATTCTTAATTTTTAGGAATATTTTGAAAAACCTTCAATCTATTATCAAGGTACTTCATGTAGCATTTGGAAACATTCTTAAAATGTTGTTGGAACATGGTTAGTTGTCCCTAATATTTTTGTCTGTGTTCTAATACTATTGTGAAAAAATTGCATCATTTTTGTAATTCTTTCACAATATCCTAATAATAGGTTATAAGGCAAAAACAAAAGCCTAATCTTCTTAGAAGCTGTCAGATTCTGTACTAAATGTTCTTGTTAGCTAGGGGTTTACCTGCAGGGCAAACAGTACAGTCTTTCTCTCTTTGCAGACCCTCTTTTGGTCCATATGTTCCAGCTGGACATTGTACAGCAACACTTCCTACACAATAATGCCCTAAAAGAAAGCAAAATTGCCAGTTTGTCTTTGCCATCAAAATGAATTTGATCAATTATACATTCATAATAAGGGATAATGATGGTTTATAAGTGATATATTTTTGAATTTTAGAAACCCACCAAGAGGACAGACTTCACAGCCATGCCCCTCTCCGACTCGATGTGTGCCAGGTGGACAGGAGACAGGCATTCTGTTCCTCTGGCTAGGCTGCAGTTCATTCCTGGCCATGGATTCACAGGCTACACTGCTATTACAGATTTTACATGAGCTCTGGCCTGCTGCATCTGTGTACTGCCCAATTGGACATGGCAGTGGCTGAGACATCCCAGCATGAGGGCAATAAGTGCCTATGGTGGAGAAATAAATAAAACATTTTGTACGGAATGGCAGTTCTGGGTTGGGTGAAACCAGGTGAAAGTAGGTGATCAAATGCACTAAAGTGATCAGATGCACAGCTTTTTCTATTAGGTGAAACCAGGTTAAAGTGATCGAATGGACCTAAATTAATGATAAAGCAAAGATCTTCCAGTTTTACCCGCTGGACACAGTTCACACTGGGCACTGCACAGAGTGGAGTAGTAGCCTTTAAGACATGCCGTGCACTCAGTTCGGTTCAGGTCAGGTTCTTCTCCAGGCCCACACTATAACAGTACAACCACAAACACATGCATACAGTTATTCCCTTCTGATCCAAGTAGAATGCCAGCATTAAGTAAACACCATTGGTTTCTTTGAAAGCTTTGGTAGTTCATGATTTAAACATACCTTCTTTTGAAATCCATCCTTGCAAACAAAACCAAAGGGACAGGTGAGGCACTGATTGTGGCCCTCTGGTGAATACTGTCCATTCTGACATGCTGTGAGGGCGCCCGTTGGTCTGTCACAGGAGTATCCAGCAGGGCACAGCCTGCAATCTACACCATCCTCTGTACTAATCAAACCTGGAGCACAGGGCTGAAATGGGCAGATAATTAGGATTTCAGTACATTAGCATGTCATTACAGATACAGGACAACCTGATGTCTGATGTCATGTCTGGGCTATCAGTATATTATTCATAGTTCCTGGAAGACAAGTAGGTTCAGCAGCCAGAACGAACTCCACTCCCAAGTTTTATGTATGCAGCCATAAAGGGTTACATAAAAAAAAACTGTCAGAAGAGGATAATAATCATTATCTCATTTGTTACTGCAGCACACTGGAGCTTTAGCTAATAAATGTATGATTTGTCCAGCCCTGAAGATACATAAAGGTATCTTCATCAAACATAGGGTTTGATGCTATCCAAAAGGTATAACATTATCTATACATTTTTATTCATTATGATTATGTAGAGATTTGATCAATACCTGACAATCCTGAATGCTGGTTCTCCCAGGGTACAGATTATGTGTGCCTGGTGGGCATTTTCTAGGTGCTGATACACTGCCAGAGCAACTAAAATAGAATAGATGGCGATCTTTACATAAATCAGCAAACATAAAAAATATATAATTCAAATACATTTGCTACTTACTATTGCCCCGCAGGGCATTCCAAGCAAATTCCTGATGCAAAGTAAGATCCCTCAGGACACAAAGTGACTTTAGATAGATTGCAGTGGCACTCAAGAGTATCAGCCTCTATATCTGCACCTGTACCATAAAAATAGCCATACATTGTTGGAACATCTGGCATGTATGCAAAACAAGTCTATTTTTTTAAATACCATGCTGCTAGTGCCTACCTGATACGAGGATATTGTATATGCTCAGGTGTTTATTCCACACTTGGCAAAAGAGAAGGAAAGCAAACCATGGGTACATGGTGAACAGCATCCAAACACCTTGTTCACCGCTTGCATCATCAGGACATTTTCTGCTGCACGAACCAGCAGCCCCACTGGGTTTATCAGGGGCCTCAATAATTGAGAGTGAAATACAAACCACGTAACTCGATTCCTCCAGCAGCCATTCAGGCACTCGGTGGGTGTGGAGGTGGAGAAGGGCAGATCTAGAATGACTTCCATTTCAGTCTCAGAGGAGGGATGCTACAGGATCTATTCTATTCTGTTTATACATAATAATAATAGACAGGCTTTATATTTCTGTAGATTTCAATGGATGCCACAGTCTTGTGCTACAAACATGACAATATATCATTCACAATTAAACAATGAGTCAAAAAAGAAACTTGTAGTATGTACTCAATAAAAGGAAATGATTTCAGTTGAAGCACAAAAGACACAGAAATGCAAAGAAACGACGATAAGACGAAGAGACAAGTTACACTGGGAGCTTAATTTGTGGTAACATATAGGTAGGATGTTTCCTGTTTTCTTGCGTTTTTTTCTCACCCACTGACAGATGGCAATGCAAGGTATCGTGGTGCAACTTGGCTCGTCTGTGCTTCTGCAAACTGCACCAACCCAAGTTTCTACTTCAATGACCATATACAGCCAGTAAAATAATTATCAAAGGAGGACATGTTGATTAATTACACAGAAGACAGCTGAATGTCCTTATGTAAGGGAAATAACGTTATTTATGGTTTGCTCTTCTAGGTATATATTCTTAGTATTATTTGTTTCTTTGTTTCAGTTGGAGACTTCCAACCTGTGATATACAGAATTAGTACAATAATAATAATAATAATAATAATAATAATAATAATAATAAGTCCATCACAATTCCCATGTTAAACTGCACCAACCTGAGTTTCTACTTCAGTGACCATATACAGTCAGTAAAATAATGATCAAACTGCAAAGGAGAACACGTTGATTAATTATGAAGAGGACAACTGAATCTTCCTTGTATAAGAGAAATAACATCACTCACCCATCCAAATCATTGAATTCAGGTGTTCCAATCACTTCCATGGCCACAGGTGTATAAAATCATGCACCTAGGCATGCAGACTGCTTCTACAAACATTTGTGAAAGAATGGGTTGCTTTCAGCATGGTACCGTGATAGGACGCCACCTGTGCAACAAGTCCAGTCATGAAATTTTGTCGCTAGTATATATTCCACAGTCAACTGTCAGAGGTATTAAAACAAAGTGGAAGTGATTGGGAATGACAGCAACTCAGCCATAAAGTGGTAGGCCACATAAGATTGGCATCAGATTGGCAGACAGAGAAGCATGATTCATTACTGCAGAAAACACGTCTCCACTGCTCTAGAGTCCAGTGGCAGTGTGCTTTACACCACTGCATCCAATGCTTGGTGATATAAGGTTTGGATGCAGCTGCTTGGCCATGGAAACCCATTCCATGAAGCTCTCTGTGCATTGATCTTTGGAGGTCTGTAGCGATTGACTCTGCAGAAAGTTGGCGACCTCTATGCACTATGTGCCTCAGCAATCTGTCATTTGAGCAAATATAGGGTGTATATATAAAATACACACAAACACACACACACACACACATACACATGATGAATGAATCAATGAACATAAGCGTAAACTTCAACATCTTGTTTATTTTTCCACCAGTCTACTTCCCTTTCCT
>JAOTRJ010000053.1:11079500-11089912 GCA_028564905.1 Leptodoras praelongus
TAGAGACACCAATCAACCTAACGTGCATGTCTTTGGACTGTGGGAGGAAACCAGAGAACCCGGAGTAAACCCACGCGAACACGGGGAGGACATGATGGTGCTACCCACTGAGCCACCGTATCGCCCTATATATATACGTATATATATATGTATATATATATATATATATATATATATATATATATATAAAACACATAAGGCATTTATGTGAAGTGTTTGTGATTACTGTGTTAGGTTTAGTTATAGTTTTAGTTCATTTTACAATTTAGTCATGTCAGTTGAGTCAGAGTGATAGGTGGGACACAATATAGTGGTAGTGAGAGACACACATGCTCTCTCTCTCTCTCTCTCTCTCCTGTATTCCCTCCCTC
The DNA here is from genome assembly GCA_028564905.1 of Leptodoras praelongus. Taxonomy (NCBI): domain Eukaryota; kingdom Metazoa; phylum Chordata; class Actinopteri; order Siluriformes; family Doradidae; genus Leptodoras; species Leptodoras praelongus. Next base: position 11,079,872 of record JAOTRJ010000053.1, read on the forward strand.
CTTCTCTCTCCCCCGCTCCTTCTTTCCACCCACCTCAGCTCGAGAATAATAAGCAGAGCTGGGTGAGAGGCGCGCTCCAATCTCTCTGTCATCACCTTTATCGTCTATTAGTCCAGTAAAGAACACATTGCTCAGCATGGACTGCCACTGCGTGAGTACATGTCTGCCTTTTATAGACAACTATTGATGGCTGATCCGTAGCGCGGCGTTACTGTAACTTATTTAAGTTTTCTACGAAAAGCGAGTCAGCCCTGATCGCATGCACTTGCACGTTATTTGGTAGAACTTCTCATGCCAGCTTTAAAATGCACCAACATCATGCTTTCGTGAGAAATCCGCGCTAATTATGCATATTTACTAGTCTATGCTGTGTTTTTGACTTTAATAGGATTTTCCTGAATTCCACCTCCGCACGCGTCCTGTAGAGGCCGCTGCAGAGCGCTGTTATTGCACCCCGTCTTTTCCGTTTGAAATAGTCTTTTTGCACTCTATTTGAAGGGGTTGTATAGCAATAGATCCGAAAAACTCACCAAATAAGGGCTTGAACGATTTAGTCAAGGGTTATTATGTAGAAATGTTGCATTATAGTGACCTCTGGTGGTCAGACCGGTGATACAGCATAGATTCAGAAACGTATCAAATGATTGTGATTGGAATTAAAATGCAATTGGCCATTAGGGATGTACAATATATCACTGAATTTATCTTGAAGTATTAGTAACCATGGTTTTTGTGATATCTGATATTCCTCAATCTCAAAATGGGGACTTTAAGTAAATCTTAACCATGGCATAATGAATGGATAAACATAATTAATTAATGAATGAAAGAAAGAGAGAAAGAAGACAATCACTAAGTGTGACTACATATGTTCACTATTGCTATGTTGCTATTTTGTGTCCATAGTTGCCTGTGAAAAAAAGAATTTTGAATTGATTTTTTTTTTTGGTTTTTTTTGAGAAATGGCATATGACCCAAAAAATGTGATCGTTCCCATTGTCCCAAGTGTTGGTTAACTTGAATTGTTGCTAACACTCGCCTTTGTAATATCTGATATTCCTCAAATCATCCCTCATAAGGAAACCTTATTGTAATCTTTTGAATTTTCAGAGCACAGACAAGTTAATGCATCTTTCCATTAGGTTCCCAAGTTTACAATTTGCAGTACTAATGTATATTATAATTATAATGTTAATAATAATATAATTGTAGCATGTTGTTTTCTAACTATATTATACAGGCCTAGGGTTTCAGATGTAAATTTATATAATTAAAAACATATTTTTTGCAAGGATTTTAGACTTGTAAAGTGAATGTGAGTCTTTTGGATGAAAATGTTGGATGAAAAATCATCAGCATGAGGGCAAACTGTATGACTTAAGAATGATGCAATATGGATGGGCTGTTGAATTTGTCTTTTTGGTACAGAAATTGGAAGTGTTCAAATCTCATTTTTAGATTTTGAGCATAAGTGCCCCCCTCCCCCCAAAAAATACATTTACATTATATACTATGTATACTATTATACTATACTATATACTATTATATATTATGTACTCAAGCTGATATTTTATCAAAGTACTTCTCTGGAGTTGGAAACTGGGCTCTATTGAGGCATTATTTTGGTCATCTCTAGTCACACTATATTTGACTTAAATAAATTATGTGGAAAGGCTAAAGAAGATTACATGATCACTGGCAGAAACCACAAATGTTTATTTAAGAATTCAAGAATGCATAACACCCCTGCATTTCTCCATGAAGTGGGATAAAAATGTCACAATGTAAAAGGAAAAGGAGCTGATTAATTTTTAGTTCAGTAGGTGGCTCCATGCTTCACCCACCAAAAGGCTGTTTCAGCCCTGTCACTCATCCTCCGCCTGCCGCCTTTACCGATGCTCTGTGGGAGACAGCATGGGCTCACAAATTCAAGCCTCATAAACACTATAGCCAAATGCCACCAACACAAAACCTGAAGACAAGAACAGCTGCATGTCCTCCTTTTCAGAGAATTTCATCATGCTTGACATGTTTTTAGCACTGGATACTAGGTTAAGTAATTATAATCTTCTTTCTGTAAATGGTGAAATGTTTGGGGCTTTAATTACTTTTCCATAATTAGAGCTTCTTTTTTTCTGTGTTTTGCTCCCTTTTTCTGCAAGCAGAAAGTGATATATATGTAGAAAGCATTACAAATTTGCTCTACATTGGGTTCAGTAGATACTGGGTAGGGACCCTCTGAAGAGGATTAAGATGGTTGGCAATCAGGCTAAAGCCCACTAAACTGTAAGGGACCCATTTTTAAAGATTGATTTAAAGGTAAGGCAAAGCAAATAAAACATCAGTGGAGCTGTCTTGGTTACTGAAAGTGTTCTGCTGGGTTATTGGGGTAACAGGAGGAGAGCAGCCAGCCGCAGGAAGAAGAGGACATCATGGACATCCCCCTGGATGACCCAGAAGCCAACAAGGCAGCTGCCAAGATCCAGGCAGGGTTCCGCGGCCACATGACCCGGAAGAAGTTGAAACCCAGTGATAAGCCCGGGGAGGAGGTGAGCAGCACTGGTGAGACACTCAACGGCAGCCAGGGGGACGAAGGTCAGTGATTGTCCCCAGTTTTTGTAGACTATAGACTGAAGCCCAGGATTAGTTCCCTAGTTCACACACTTCCAAGTCTTCTTCTTATCCCAACGCCACATTTCAGCACTTAATAAGATTGTCCTTCTTGTTTGAAGTGATGTTAGAGGTGAACTCAAGACTTCTGTTGACTTGTGAAATATACACAGTTCTATTTCACCTGTCCTAACTACCACAGCTGGTATGAAACATCTGTATACCTCCTTGTGTGTGTGTGTGTGTGCTCACACATGCAAAAACCTTTCACCAAGGTCAAATGGTGGTGTATAATACAGTTCTTTGCATCTGTGTGCATGTCAAACATGTATGCATAGTACATGATATCTAGCTATCCGCTTAGCTTGTGACCACAGCCAGTTACCTGAGCTTGCACTGACAGTCTGTATGTGGCACTTACCATTCTTGTTGTCTGGGTCAGTTTTTCCTTCAGTGTTTTCTCGTCCAAGCTATTTGTCTACAATCTTTGCCATCTAGTCAGCTAAGAAGGAAATCATGCTAGCAAGGTTGGACCTCAAAATTGCCATGGACAGAAATCTTTAGACAATGGAGCCCAAGCATTGGCTTGCTGGAAATTCAAGTGCCCCAGATCATGTTTGTTCAATAGGGATGCAACCATTAGCCAGCTAGGACTGATGGCAGTCCATCTGCCATGAAGTTCTTGCTTCTATGATATCATCGTGTCCTGGTCCACTCAGACAACTTCTCAGTTATAGCAACCATCAGGGTAGCAGGAGGTCAGGAATTTCTCTCTGCATTGTATAGAATGTCCTAGGTGGACTCACCCAGGGCTGGCCTCACTTGGACAACTCACCTGCTGGGGTACAATGGTTCAGAGGATGCCCTGTCAAGCCTCTGCACCCAAAAGTGGTAATCCATATATGTGAAAGGTTCAACAAGGTACAGATGGACCTCTTTACCAGTTAACACATGTGCAGTTATGGTTTCTACTGGCAGAGTCAGACAGCCTGCAGGGACAAGATGCCCTGGCCTCAGTTTTACACACCTTTTATCCACTAACACTTCCACACTGTACAGAATTCAGTACCTAGGCCACAGTACCTTTTTTTGGGACCCTGAGATGGCTGGCAAGACTTTGGTTTCCACTGTTGCTTTCAATAGTTTTTATTATTAAGCAGATCTGATGCCCTAAATGGATGGTGAGATTTGGCACCCTCAGCCTGGTCAGCTATACATTATGATGCTGAATGACCCACCAAAGACTGTGACTGAGCAGTCCAGGAGACACTAATAGCAAGAGCTCCTATCATACATTACAGCTCTTTTATAATCTGAAGTGGAAGCTGTGAATGACATTAATTTAATCAGGTAGACCCAATGCACTACCTGATTCCCAGAATCTTGACTTGACTGTTTTCAGGGACTGCTAGACAGCACTTTGCATGCCAGATGAATCTTTGGGTGTCCTAGTATTTAAATCTGGCTGTCCAGTGTTCTATCAGCCAACTTTGTGAATCAGTCAGTTGACCTTGCAGCCTGTATTGACACTGGTCCTGCAGAGTATTCCTTGCTGTGCCTGGTACATGTCCTGTGGTATTATTTAGACCAGATGGCAGCCATCCAATCCTTAGACCAACTGTTCATATGCCATGGAGGAAAGACATCACATAAGACATTCCTTGGCTACTAGGGTTTCTAGATGCACTCGGTCCCCATGCTATACTTTGACATTTTTGGCATGCATTAAAAAGGATCATCTCCTTCTCATGGACATTATTTAGAAGAATAATGCTCCAGGAAGTTGCGGATACTTGGATGTCACCATGCCGTTTCTTCAGATTCTAAAAGGTTAAAATTGCTGTAAGTGATATGAGTGTGGTGGCCTTGTCAGAACGTCTTTCAAGATAAAGTGAGTTCTGTTCCAGATTACATTCTTGGAATGCATTATCCAGGTACGTCACACTGCTCTCGAAAGTATAAGGGTTGAAATAAAACTCTAGTTAGACATTTAACATTTTTATGATCATGTATAACCACCAACATCCTTGTCATTTGGTACTGCCTCAGCTCCATACGGAGAGATGGCTTTAGGATGGGGGTATTTATTACAAATACTGTCTTATATTACATCACAACACGATTTTGTTATAATGCCTTGGCATGCATCCACACTTTCCCTAACAGTTATACAGAGCTCATAGTACCACAGCTACATGAAACTAGTATTATTTTCTGTTCATGCAGCAATTGTACCGATTGTAAAGCATATTATTCAGTAACTACTAAGAATTATTCAGCAACTATAGTAACACAGTTATTTAGACATAAAAGCAAGGAAACAAATTCTGGACACCTGAACAATGAAGTTTATGAGGATAATAAATATGTTATAGTTGCACATGCAAATGCTTCATGCCTTCACTGCCATAGTTAGAAACTAGTGGAGCAAAAGAGCAAAAGTGTTCCCTCCATTATTGGGAGATTTGAATTCTGTCAATCATTAGTCAGAGGGACACTAGGTATTCATGTGTGTCTGTGACCTCATGTATGTGGAGGGCAGGTAGTACTTTTCTCAGATAGCACTTTTTGTCAGATATCGCTTACCTTCACGCTTCCTTGTTTGTAGCTGTCATGTGATAGCGGAAAGCTGGTTGGTGTGTAGGAATTGGCAGGAAACCAAGTGGGGGAATTCGGGAAGAAAAGAAAAGTAAATTTAATGGATTGACAGAGAGAACGGTAGTACGGTAATCTTGTATTCAGTTTTAAACACATAAATCTGATTGGGGTGGTGAGTGGATGAAACCTCTGCAGTCTTTCCTTAACTGGTATGAAAATATCTCAGACAAACGTTCTCATTTCTTATCCGGTGTTACATTCTGGGCGATATTATTCTCTATAGGATCAGAGGTTTAAAACAATGCAAAGCACCATTGTATTGCACTGACTGTCCCTCTATTGTCCAGCTCTCCCTCCACTGTCCCCATAGGGTCCCAGCATCAGCCATACCTCAACTTCACTTACTTCAACTCAACACCACGTGCCTTGAATAGAAATGCAGAAATCAAACTTTAATTCAGCAGTAAACCAGTGCAGATAAAAGGATCACAACTAATATCGCATATTCTACACAAATGCATGTAGGAAGCACCTGAACATATTGATGTGCTTTGTTAAACTTGAGAAGAAGCTAAGGAAAGTTGGTCATTCGAGACGGAAATCGGGGCAGGTGACAAGAGTGAGCGCGTCCTTCTCACATCGCCAGGCCTAGATTTCTCTCCTTCAGCTGTGCCGGTCTGCTGTACCCCATCTCTGAAGAGGACTGGGGGAATTTAGGCCTTTTTCTGTCAAGCAACATCAACCCAGTTCTTGGTTGCTAAGCATTTTATAAATGGAGCTGTTATTTTTATCCTCAGGTGCATCTGCACCACTGAGAAAAAGCTGAGAAACTGGGTTCAGTCTTAACTGTGATGTGGACCAAAAAACGACCGGCATCTGGCTAGGTGTGGGATTTAGAGTTATGCCCTAAAAATGACAGAAGTGGATATTTTGATGATAAATGATCATGATCAAGACATAAAAGTAATAATACTTTGAAACCATACCATGTAAATTATCCATACATCACAAGAAATAAATTGATAATAAATTGTTTACAGAAATAATCGTGAAAATAATTGTGTCAGGACCAGACCAGTGCAATATGGATATCATTTTAGGTATCACTGTTGACTATATAGTTCAAATACACAAGAATATAACTTTCCAGCACTATATAATTTATATATCCATGTATCCTGTTAGTAGCAAGCATGCTGTTTGAGATATTAAGCATGTTACAGTAATGAACACTTTGAAAAAAATTAAATGTGTTGCATTAGTAGCAACATTTGAGCTGATTACTACTAAGTGTGAAAACAATAAATCACACTTCTTTTTTTATAAACAAGTGCTGCAATATTGTCAGCAGTGCATGCTAAACCTGTTCATTCTGTTGTGTGTTTTGGACAGCAGGGGGATCAGAAGGAGTAGAGACAGATGAGACGTCCGTGCCAGAGCAGTGAGGTTTCTTCACTCTGGGGACAGCAGTTCCTGGAGACGCACCTTTTTATGTAGATACAAGCCGTAGTTGTAGGTTGGATCGCTCTTCTGAAATATGATCGCTCATTCTTTATAATTCTGTCTATTCCTCTTTTCTTTTCTCTTTTTCTCATTTTTCTGCTTCTTATCCAGTCTAAGGGGGAATAACTATCCCAAACCAGCATGTTCACTGGGCATGAACTTGTACACTTGTACGTTTCCTGGTTGTGTTCTAGTCCAAACGTTGGTGTGAAAGCGACAAAGGAATGCCCATAAGAGTCTTAACATGTACTGCTCGACTCGGATGTGTTTTAGACTCGAAATGATAATGATGCATCACAGCTGTCTTTTGTATTTGCTTGAAAGTTTGCCTCATCGTGGTGGTTATTAAGTAGAATGCATTTCGTTTCGGTAATCTAGGAGTTTTTTTGTGTGTTTAAATCACTGAATGCTAGTCTACAGTATATTTATTGCTTTTATGAAACTGCTTATGAAACATATGATAATCTTGTTAAAAGTGTGCTTGGCTCCCTTTAATATTTATCCTCTCAGTCTGTAGGAACAGATTAAAAAAAGAAATCAGAGCTTCCACAACAGCAGTTAGCATGGCTAGCCTTCTGTTCTTTCTTTCTTCCTTTTTTTTTTTTTTTTTTTAAATAATCAAAGTTGCTGTATTTCAAGGAGTTTAAGAATTTTGATTTGACTAGGAATGCACTATGTTTTGTTATAATGGTTATAAAGGTCACCTTGCATGTACACAATGGATTGAAGCATCAGCAGTAAACTGAATAAAAAAGCTCTGAACACTCTGGAGTTTCCTGTGTAGATGATTCTGTGCTGTTTGCAGAAGATCCTTAGGCTTTTGATTGCCTTTCTTGAAAGATAATGAAGCTCTGAAAGCAAAGGCATGATGCTGTAGCTGAAATATTCATCTACGCCGCTCTCGCATCATGATCTCTTTGGGTTCTCTCGGTAGGAAACTAATCCAATAAGCCTGGCGAATCATTTATTATGACCAAATGAATCCTTAACACCTGGCTCCACTTCTTCTCCTTATGTAACACTACCCAGGAAGAAGCAGTAGGAAATGTCATTGACTTGCCTCCAAAGACACCGAAGATGTCAGAGATCGTTAATGTCCGGCATAAACGCTGTTCCACGTTTGGGGAAACTGATATAGCATGTATGTAGGTTCAGTTGAGCAGTGGAATCTGTGGCTATGGATATTTAATATTTAATGATTTCTTGAATGTAAAGTATTGTAATAAATGCCATACCAGGTTCACTGGATCTTCTGATCTCCAGTTTCTGTGATCCTTTGCCCAATGTAACCTCAGATTCTTGTTCTTAGCTGACAGGATTGGAATTCAGTGTGATCTGTTGTTGGTGCACAACATCCACCTCAAGGTTCAGCATGGTGGGTAAAAGTCTGATACTTTTCTCCTCACCACAGTTGTAAAGACTGAGTAACCCATACTTCCTGTAAAGTCAAATCAGTATGGCCATTCTTCCATGTTCTCTCACATCAACAAGGTGTTTTTGCTGTTGCTCTCTGGATGTTTATTTTTCCTAGAAACCGTTACACATTTAAAAAAGAATCCACAGAGATTTCCTGAAGTATTCAGTGTAGTCAGTGTCACTGAGACAATGTCATTAACTGAAGACTGAATCCTTTATCCATAAAGGGTAGCTCCATATAAGAGGCGGGGGTAACTCAGTGGTTAAGGTGTCGGGTTACAGAATAGACCATCAAGCTGCCACTGCTGGGCCCTTGTGCAAGGCCCTTAACCCTCAACTGCTCAGTTGTATAAATGAGATAAATGTAAGTCACTCTGGATAAGAGTGTCTGCCAAATGCCATAAATGTTTATCCATTGTGCTTAAGTGGCTCATAATAACCATAAAAAACATTTTATCCTTATCCAGCTATTGTGGATCTGTGGAACACAAGATGTGCACAAGGTAGGAATTTCCAGTGCATCTCAGGACATCATACACACACATTCACTCCTTGGGTTAATTTAGAGCAACCAGACCACCTACATGTTTTTGGAAGGTGGGAGGAAACTGGAGAAAAAAAACCCACATAGACATAGGGAGAACATGCGAAACCCTACACAGTCGGCAACCTGAGCTCTGCGACGGCAACGCTACCACTTCATTATTTCTGAATGACAAATATGTATGTGCAGGTGCACTGTAGACAGCAGTCCTGTGTTATTGCACCAGGCTCATCTGAATCACACTTCCCGAAATGATGAATCTTGCTGTGTGGGGTTCAGAGCTGTTTGTCATCAGGAGTGCGGTTTCAACTTCAACTACAGTACAAACTTGCCTACAGGAGGGGTGTGAAAGTACATCAATGGGTAGTACGCTGTGATAATCGGAATTATTTATACCACTACAGTGCTACTGAAATACACCCCGTGTCAGATTTGTGTCATATCATGCCCTAGTCTAAAGTATCTCACAGCAAATAACCTGAATTCTCTCACTGTAGACAGCCCAGGAGAGACCCTCAGAGTAATTGTCATGTTTGTCATGTTTATGGCTAAAACTGGCTTCTTCCCAAGGTGCTGAAATGAGCAGTGGAGCTAGCCGGCCGCCCACGCTGCCTCCCACATGTATGGGGCCCAGGCAGATAGCAGCGTCTCCTCACAATGAATCCTGTCACCAGCTACAGGAGTTAGAGCCTGCCATCAGCATTATCGCACGTTGCCATTGGCAACCCAAAGCCTGCAAGACAGCTCTTTCTTCTCTTGTTCTTACACTCTCTTTTTTTGTTGATGTTATTGGGCCTGCGCTGCTCGCCAAGACTGCTGTTGACACCTCTGTCTGACACTGAACCTGTTCAGCTCAGGAACACGTATTTATAGATGCTGAGATCACATGGAAACCCTGCAGAGGACATATTCCTGATGCACAGCATGGGCTGCAGTGCAATGAATAGTGAGTGAAGTTTTAAACTGATTTGTATTAACTCTCTAAATCTAAATCGAAATATATCTGAAGTTTTATATGCATGTTGCCAGAGGAACAGCGCTGCCTATGTAGCATGAGTCATTTCAGAATACAGCCTCTTTTAATTTAGTCTTTCACCCTCTAGTGGACGACGTGGTGACTAGCAAACTATAGATGAAACTAGTCCAGAGGATGAGGCTTGTTACAAAAGTCTCAGATTTCTTTTAGAAAGGGTTTGGTGACACAATGATATAAAGATTTAATTGAAGCTTTCTAAATTATAAAAATAAAACATGTACTGCTTCTTAAAAAAGTCCAGAAATAATCATCATTTCTCATTTTCTGTACCGCTTATTCCCAGTTACGGGGTCACGGGGGAGCCGGTGCCCAGCCGGCAACTCTGAGCGCAAGG
>JAOTRJ010000053.1:11118274-11131077 GCA_028564905.1 Leptodoras praelongus
TACAGTATCATTAATACTGGTTATTAAAAAAAATTAATTACTCTTTAAAAATAAAGATTTAAACAGTATCTTTATTTACTTTATTTATCTTTTATTAGTAAGAGTTATTTCATCTTTTCAATTATGAGATTTTATTATTTAACAAATGTAAGACCATTCATTTGATTCTTTCTAGAAGTAAAATTATTTTCAAGTAGAATAAGGCAAAGTATAAGTCAAGGATGAAGTATGAATGAGTAAAAAAAATTGAAAATGGAGCAATATAATAAATAGAAATAGTAGTTTTTAATTATAGTTGTGTAATTGCTTAAAACTTTTTTGAAGGCTGCTGGTATCATTGAAGATCAAACACAAAATGATTTTCTGAAGTCTGATTTTCTTTTACAGAAAAGAAGGCTATCAATAACAGCAAGTTCTGTAGCACAACAAACATATACTGTGTTTAGGGAAAATATGACGCATATACAACATTTCACTAATTCCAGTCAAAGTATATACCATTAACATTATGATCGACAATAATCAATGACTAGTAAAAGCAGATTCTAGTAGTTAGTAGTAGTCATGCTTAACTAATGCTTTCTGTATTTGGGCGAAGTATCCCAGTATTCGGTGTCACCCAGAAGACGACGGGTTCTCCATTTATTCATGTTCCTTCCTTATTCAGATTTCTTCCTTATGCCTTCTTAGGGAGTATTTTCTTTAGTTCATTAGAGATATTCTGAAATGCTGCTTTGTGACAATAACTATTATTAAAAGTGCTATATAAACAACATCAAGTCAAGTCACATTCATTTATATAGAAAAGAAACACAAAATGATGTTGAAAAACATAAAACACAAACCTGTTCTACTATCTCAAAGCTGCAGCACCAAATAAGAAAAAAATCTTTTTTAACTTCATCTGAGTACCATGGAATAAAAAAAGTTAGTTAGAAAGTTAGTTAGATTTGATTGAACTAAATATTCTGGAAAGTTTTTTGTAGATTGTTTTACTGTGAGTGATAAAAGGTTTCTGATCCCAGGACTGGCTGGGTGTGACTGGCCCTCAGCAAAGCCCTTAACCCTCATTGAACCCATATTAATTGCAGATCACATGTTTTGCATCTTTCCTTGTTTAGATATCAATACATGCAGTGAAATCATTGTATCCCAAATACAAATCCCCATGTCCTGGACAGTTGGGACACTTTCTAAAAACTGCATCAAAAGCTGAAATCTGTAATTTGTTAAATCACTTGAACTTGTAAAAGTACAAAGAAAACATTTTCAATGCTATCACTGGCAACCTAATTGCATTTTGTAAATATAAAAATTAGAATGTGATGCCTGTAACACACTTAAAGAAAGTTGGGACAGAGACAAAATAAGACTGAAAAAGGTTATACACGTAACGCTGATCTGGAAGGTGACACAATAAGCAGTTTAACTGGTAACAGGTGAGATCATCAAAAAGGAATATAAAAGGAGCATGCTCTAAAAGCTTAGACTTTGCAAGCAAGGATGGGTCATGGTTCACCACTTTGTGCGAAACTTCATGACAAAACTGTCAGTCAGTTCAAAGACAATGTTTCTCAGCTCAAAAAGAATTTACGTCTTTCACCATCTACAGTTCATAATATCATGAAAAGATTCAGGGGAAATCTAGTGTGTAAAGGCCAAGCTTGCTGAATGTTTGCAGCCATCGAGCCCTCAGGTGGTATTGTTTGAGAAACCGTCATGCTACTGTGATGGACATAGCTATGGGCTCAGGAGTATTGTGGAAAATCATCGTCACTTAACACAGTCCACCACTGCATCAAGAAATGCAACCTGTAACTGTATTATGCAAAGAGCAAGCCATATATAAATTTTTTGCATTTAGAAACATTTAGGTCTCTGGGCCCGAAGTCGTCTGAGATGGGCCGAAATACAATGGAAACATGTTCTGTGGACAGATAAGTCCACATTTCAGCTTGTCTTTGAAAAATCTGATGTCAGATTCTACATGCTAAAGATGAAAAGACCATCCAGAAAAAATGTGCCAACAAAGTGTATAAACCTGCATCTGTGATGTTCTGTGAAGTTACCATTGATGCTGAGGATTATAGTGGTATTTTGGAGAGATATATGCTGTCATCAAGACAACCCCTTTCCCAGCCTTATTCCGCCTGAGTTACAACAGCATGGCTTGACTGGCCTGCCTGCAGTCCAGATCTGTCTCCTATTGAAAGTGCCTACTTTCAAACCTGCAACAATTAGTATCTTCAATTCCCAAACAATTAAAAAGTATAATTTAAAGATAAAAGGTGATATGGCCCAGTGATGAACGTACCTCTGTCCCAACCTTTTTTCTGAGTGTGTTGCAGGCATCAATTATTAATTCAAATTTTGCTTATATTTTACAGATATATAAAGTATATAAAGTACAGATTTCAGTTTTTATTACATTTTTAGAAAGTCTCCCTACTTTCCTGGAAAGGGTTTTTGTGTAATTTGGGTGTTTAATAAATAAGTCACCCAGCAGATGATTTATCATCTGTACGTAGTTGAGAGCATGTGCAGGAATAGTAGTGAGTAGAGGTTAAAAATAGGGCTGAAGATGGTCTGATCCACAGGTGTCAGTGGCATAATGAGCTGCAGTGACACCTGCAACTAGCATACTCAAACTGCAGCACTGCTGTCAGCACTTCTCAGGTGCATTTCCCTGAGGAACAATTTGAAGTAAATCATTGTAATGAACAGAGGGAGCAATTTGCACTACTATCCAATCGGGAACATCTCAATCGCAGAAATGGATGCTCTCTATGGCAGAGCTGTTGCATGTGTCATTTTATTCATAGTGTACTGTACTTTAAACAGTGTTCATATAATTGATATAAATGATGATCATGTTCTAAGGTCCCTGCGTAGTTTTCTGTGTAAGGCATGCCACAGAAGGGCCAAGTGGGAGCTGGATGTGACATGTGTCCACTCTAGATTAGGAAGTGCTGGAGACTGGAGCTGAGTGTGCTGTCTCATACACCTGTAGGCCATTACTCCAAGCTGGTGCCACTAATCAAAAGAAAATGGCCTGTTTCTCTTCCCTGATATTTTATTTGTCTAATTTGCATATAGCTTCCTAAATAATATAAGCTCATATATATGGATCAATGCATCAATCAATTTTGATGAGGTTTTAGCACTTTAAATGCTGAATCACAGCTTTTCTCACACTAGGTGTTGTTCAGTCGTCACTGCAGTCCATGTGACATTAAAGAGCTTTTGTGTTCCTCGTCCAACATCTCCAGGTAAGCAGATTATCATATTGACATAGCCTTGTTGTACTTCTAAGTCTAAGAACATGTGGAAAGCAAATTATTGGAAGCAAAAAACTTTAAGTAATGCTAGAGAGGTTGGGGATTAACTGGGTAAAAAAAGATGCTGCATGGATGAATAAGGACCATAAAGGCATTAATAAAATATGTGGAGAAAGAGTTGGACTACAGTCTGTAATTGTAGAACTATCAAGTGCAACTATATGGTGAGTGGAACTGAGAAAATGGACAACGAGTGTAGAGAAAAGGAGGTGGTTGTAATGATATGCCTGCTCGGTGTACATTTAAATTTAAAATGAATTCTTATGGAGCCCCCTGGTGGCTCAGGGGTGTTAAGCAACTACTTCTACTGTTTAAAACTAGAAATGGCCATGGTCCTATCTGTCCACAGGACCACAGCTATAATGTTGGTGGACCCTGAGGGAGCTCTGGTATCCATCGACCCTACCATGCCCACAAACTCGCCCAAGTAACTCAATTATTTAACATGTTAATAAAGTACATCATCATTCTTTGTAAACCAATTTGTATTTCTTTCTGATACCTTATGTCTTTCCTTCCAGTTCCCTATATAAAGTTGTTCCCTTATCCACCGGACAGCTGGGAGGTAACTTTCACTAAAACACATTGTACTTTCCAGGCACTTTTATAACTCTTTCCAGCTTTACCAGCGACATTTATGATGACTGATAACTGTTTCTTCAGTCTATGTTTTACAGATGATTTAGGTTAGCGTGTGATTTACAGTCTATATTCTTCCCTGCACAGAGAAAGAAGACATGTTTCAGAACGTGTTATCGCAGGTGGCAGAGCAGTTCAGCAGGTAATGCCGGTGTTTGTTTTCCCAGAGAAAATGGCAATCTTTTGCATTTCAGATACAGCGCATTGTTATTTTCCTGGGCTGTGTGTCTGAAGCGCATTCTCTTTCTTCATTAGGGCCTTCAAGATCAATGAACTGAAAACCGAAGTGACCAATAGGCTGGCTATGTTGGAGAAGAGAGTGGAGCGTATGTGTTCTATGCATACTTGATGAGTTTGATGTAGTTCTTTGTCATATTTACAACCGAGTTTTGCTCCTTTTTTAACTTCTAGTGGAGGGCCTGAAGGTGGTGGAGATAGAGAAGTGCAAGAACGACTTAAAGAAGCTGAGAGATGAGATGACTTCCAGAGGAGGAGGACGGTAAGCTGGAGGGGTGGAGAGCAAATACGAATGATCAGAGTCATGAAATTCATTCAATCAACCCTAAATCAATAGTTACATAAATCAATAGCTAAACAACGCACCAGTAGGTATCTAACACCAGTTTTTTTTTTCATTAGAGTGAATTGTCCGTGTAAATACAACTTCTCGGATGATGGAAAGAAATTAACTCCTAGACGTGATGTGCCCAGCTATCCAAAGGTGCTTTTAATAAAATGTTTTGGATGAGTTTTAGAGGGAAATAAAATCCATCCTCAGACCATTTCTTTTCTTTCTCCTCAGTACACTCTCTCTCAGGAGACTATCGAAGCTCTGAAGAAGCCGACCTTTGATGTCTGGCACTGGGAGCATAATGAAGTATGTGTGCCTCTGAGGAATGTAAATATTTAGATGCTGCAGGATTTCTTTGTTACGATGCAACTTTGTTTTATGTTCAGCACTTTGATAGCGGTTTGATTTTGCTTTGTGTTTCAGATGCTCAGTTGTTTGGAATACATGTACCATGACTTAGGCTTGGTAAAGGAGTTCAACATGAACCCTATTACTCTCAAACGTTGGCTGGTAAGACGAACCGGTTCAAAAAGCCATCAAATTCTTGTTACTGGGCTTATAAATGTGAATGTATAGGAATGTAAATACTGTATATAGACCCCATAATGTGTTCCTATTTTCCCAGCTTGCTATTCAAGAGAATTACCGTAGTAACCCCTTTCACAACTTTCGCCATTGCTTCTGTGTGAGTCAGATGATGTATGGCATGATTCACCTCTGCAACCTTCAGGTGAGAACTCTCTTGCTTACTAAAGGTGTGACAGTTGCCCTGTAATAAAAGCACATAAATATGTTTTGTGTGTGTGTTGGATGTGTGGGTGAATTTGGTCAACAGGAAAAGCTCACACTGACTGACTTGGGCATTTTAATGACTGCTGCAGTATGTCACGACTTGGACCATCCTGGCTACAATAACACGTATTTCATTTACAATTTAAAACTCCCTATTACTATATTTCTATAAATGAATACAGCATGTTGGTAGAGTGTATGTCAAACTATTCGATTTTCTTACAGGTACCAGATCAATGCACGCACTGAGCTAGCCGTACGCTACAATGACATCTCTCCTCTGGAGAACCACCACTGTGCTGTGGCCTTTCAGATCCTCGCTTTGCCCGAGTGTAACATCTTTGCCAACGTGGACTCTGAAGCTTTTAAACAGATCCGTCAGGTCCTAACCTCTGAAACTCTACAAGAAAGGAAGCTTCAATTGATTGAATTAGGATAAGTAGGTTTACAATATACTGCGTAGTTGCAATATAACTCCTTAACCTTTCACCCACAGGCGATCATCACACTGATTTTGGCTACTGACATGGCCAGGCATGGCGAGATCCTGGACTCTTTCAAGCACAAAGTGGACAACTTTGACTTCACCAATGAGGAACATGTAACCTGTGTATGTACTCAATTCCACAGAGTACAATTCCAAGACCAATAGGCCGCATTCAGAGTCAGTGAATTAAATTGGCCATTCAAGTCCAAAAGATAGATTAGTTGATGGGCTAAGACTTGAATCAGATTACAGACTTTTTTACTTCTGTAATTTATACTACATTTTGTTTTGTTTGCATTTGTTTTCTTTCATTTGGAAATAGACAACAGAGTAAATACAGCATTTTCTATTATGCTCTAATCTTGAATCTGATTGGACAGAAAGTGGCTCAGGCAGTAGTGCTTGCTATAATGGCAGGTATAGTCCTTGCGATTTTGGGCTGTCCCACATGAAAGATGACCAACCTGAAAGAAACATGCCAACAACTTTGGTCATGGCTCCACAATGGTGGTCTTACCTCGCGCCATGAGAGAATGCAGCATGAAATGATGCCCTAATTGATTTCATTTATATATGTAGTGTGTTTCAGGGGAAAAACACAGATCATATCAGTAGATGGTACAATGCATGATTAATTCCCTCAAGCTCTCATGACTGGGTCTCCCTAGCCACCACTGGGTCCACATTCTCCTCCTACTCTTCTTTGGATTTTTTTCCATATATATAAATACCATGTCTGCAAGGGCTCGATTCTTGCTTGGCTGTTTACTACTATAGGGGCACAAATGGATGATTCACTCTGATGATGCTGTTCTTGTATATTTACTTGTGTCCTAGCTCATGATTCATTATTACACAGTCTACATATATCAAATTTGATTTCGTACCCAAGCTCATTTGATCCATGTAGCACCGTGTGGCTTGCAATAAACAAAAGATTGCTGAAGTCTCACAGTCAGTATGTGCTTTAAGGTGAATCACAGGTAAAATCAATGGTCAATTGTTAATGGTTCTATAGTTTCTGTAGTAACAGCTCTTTCACTGGGACATTTTTGGCATGAAACTATAATATAATATTTTTGTAACAGCAAAGAGTTCAATCTATCATCCAGAGATTGCAAGCTGCTGGCTGGATCTGAGAGCTGAAAGAGCTAAACTGACCGTGCTCTCAGGGTGGGAGGGGTAGCATATCAATCTCTCATATGTCAAGTAGAGTGACACTAGCCAGGAGTGGGCACCACTCCTTGATGTTGCACAGGCAGCAGATCGAAAAGATGCAGTGATTGCTGTCACGTGGGAACAACTGGTAGCTGTCATGTGATATAGGAGAAATCCTGATGGGGGAAATTGGACACAAATAAATTAGGGGAGAAAATCTGCAAAACCTTTTTAAAAATGTGTATTTATAGACATGGTGATATCTTCTTTAAAGTGACGTTAATTTTAGGAAGGAATGTCCAGTCTCATGTGTTTGTAATGCTTGCTAACATGACAAAAAAAATGGTTTGCCTTATTATTGCCTTTTGGTGGTGCTGTTATTGTAAATAATCATCTTTAGGCTGATAAGTGTGATGCTTTGGATCAGACTGCCTGTTATTAGGTGCTAGTTATTATAAGCATGTTAATTAGCTACCAGTTTAGGGATGTTGCAATCTAGGGTTCTCCTACATTATAATGCCACAGCAGTGTCCTAATAATCAGCAGACCCTAATAATAATGAAAAGCAGGAAAAAAAAAGGAAAGTTGAATTTTTTTGCACTAAAATATTTATAAATAGATTTATTGACTTAATTCAGCTTCTCAGGACCTATATTTGTCCCTCACCTGACTACATGTTCTGGAGATTTTGATAGAGTTTAATAACAGACATACCTATTTCAGGCCAGCTGTTAAAGGCATGATTAGATAATAGACAATTCTGAGTTGAATACCGAGTATACAATTTCAGTATTAGTTTCTCACAATGCACGCTTAACTCAACTCCAAATATGGCTCCAAATATGTGATGAGTGCTGTTTTTGTCTTCCTTGAATGGCTCTCCATGAAAGGGACAGATCTGATGGCCCAGTCCACAAAAGTCCTCTTTGTTTCTCCCGTGTGTGTGTGTGTGTGTGTAGCTGAAGATGGTCCTCATCAAATGCTGTGACATTTCCAATGAAGTCAGGCCCACAGAAGTTGCCGAGCCATGGGTAGACTGTCTTCTGGAGGAATATTTCATGCAGGTCAGCAGTGTGCTCTCCTGCACTCTTCGCTGCTTTAATCGGTTGAGTTGCTCTGCAGATAGAATTACACACATGCATATTTCTGCTCAGAGTGACAGAGAGAAGTCTGAGGGGCTACCTGTCGCTCCATTTATGGACAGAGACAAAGTGACCAAGCCTACGGCTCAGATTGGCTTCATTAAGTTTGTCCTCATCCCCATGTTCGAAACAGTGATGAAGGTATGGACCAATGGAGTATGTTCTTCGATAGGTAATATACAGTACATTGCAAGTCTTATTAGGTTTTGGTTCGACTTTTGTTATTGATGTGTTTTTTTTTAGTCAGTACAAAAAGAGTTTCCAAACGTTTTTTTTTTCAACAAAAGTAACAAAGAAGTATATGTGACAGTCAAAGTCTCCAGAAGAGCTGTGGCAGGTTCTCCAAGATGCTCAGTAAAACCTAAAAGCTAATTTCCTTATAAAACGGCACACACTGTACCTGGGAACACTGTTTAAAAAAAAGGCACACCAAATATGGACTTCCTTTAGTTTATCACTGTTTACTGCACTTTATAGTGATTTCTTTGATATCTGGATCATTATTTTCGAAAGGCATCTTTGCTTTACAGCGAGTCTTTGCATGTGATAAAGACTTCTGCATCGCACTGTACAGTAATCAGCTGGTAAGTTTTACTGAGTGTCTTGGAGAATCTGCCACAGCTCTTCTGGAGACTTTGACCGTCACACTTACTTCTTTTTTTTTGCAAAACCCAGCAGCCTTCATTATGTTTTTTTGTCAAAAAGTGCTCTGTTATGTAACATGTTGCTTTCGTTATTGACATACAAACGTGTTTTGGTGACATTTAATTTTTTGTTGGAAAAGTAACATTTGTAAATATAAAATCTTTTTGTACTGACTCAATAATGCAGAACTAAAAAAAACACCAATAACAAAAGTTGTACCTAAAAACAATATGCTGTGTAAGACCTTTGCACAGCACTGTATATTCCAGTCTACATACTGTATATTGTACAACTGAATGTTTGGTATTTTGCCTCCAAAGAAAGATTTTATCCCTTAGTTGAATATCAGCATTCGTGGAATGAGAGATTGGGTCACCTGACTCTATGTTTCATGTGGGTTTAGCTGTTCCCACAGATCGAGGAGATCATGGTACAACCTCTGAGAGACTCACGAGATCATTACGAAGAGCTCAAGCAGATAGATGATGCCATGACTGAGGTAGACTCTCCACTGCTCACTCCATTCATATATAGTATTGATTTAGTCTTTAGTTTTGGTTTTAATGTGCATACTCATGATGTAGTATGGTCTTCACTGGTCTTTAAATGATTCTGTATTAAATGAAATAATCACAAGCTCTGTACGTATATGATATAACCAAAAGAAAAGTAAGAATATTTGTCATGCTTTGACTGGCTAACATACAGCATTATGCACACTTACTCTATGTTCACAATAGCAAGCAACACATTCCATTCATTTTCTGTGTATCTGCGTTAGAGTGAGATTCATTAACTGCTGAAGAGACAGTGCAAAAAGCCACATTTGAACTCAGATGCTCTCAATTATGTGTAAATTAGGCATGACATGGTAAAAACAAATCCAAATGATTCCTTGGACCAGTCCTATGGTGCATGTTGTCGGAGATTTCTTCAGTTCCCCCACAACTAGCATGCTACCTTGAGTTCCTACCTGCAGTTAGTTGCTTTTTACTCTGAGCCTCTCATTAAGTATATAGAGACATTACAAAATTAATAAATAAAGCTTAGAAGAAAGTAGCATGTATTTTTGGTGCCGCTGCTAAGTGTATGTAGAGTGTACCATTAGCTTGCTTTGATCATCGGCCAACAATGCTAATACAAAGCCTAGCAATGTAACAAACAACCAAATATAACGCTTATTAGTGCACTAATTAATTAGTGTTTAATTGACCTTGTGAAGTTTTTGCCGCTGTTTATTTTTTCTTCCTTTTTTTTGAGCAGTATGTGGTCCACGATGTCATAGACTTCACCAATCTACATGTCTGTTAAGAAACATGTGGTTTGTGTTCCTATGTGGGTTGCTCTTCATGCTAGTGCACCCGCACCCCCCAACCTCCTCAAAACCAATTTTCTCCCTAATTTTGAACACAGCCAACTTCCATTCATCAGAATTGAGACAGAATTGAATATGATAGGTACCACACAGGGAGGGTGAAGTCTGCCACCATATTTTCAAGCTGCTGCTCATGCACCATCAGGGATGCAATGCCCATCTCTGTACATATGAGCTCACAGATGGCAAGTGTTGCTGTGACTGATATGGAAGAGCACCCTGAGAGCACAGCCAGTTTTGCTCTTTGGACTCCCAGACATGGGTGGTTATGGCATCTTCAGGATTCAAAGTCACATCTCCGGATGATAGGGCAAACGCTCTGTTGTGCCACTTTGGAACCTGGCTTTTTGCATAATAGCGTGAAAACTGCTTTGCCAAAGATTATGACATTTTTATAGTAAAAACAAAAATTGAGCAATTCACTAGCTACTATCTTGTGATGCAAAGGCTCAAACTTCATGAAAATTCATACCCTGCATGGTTACCACATTCTTTAGACCCACACCAAATTGGGTGAAATTTCATCCACAGCAGGTACTGCAACTGACACATTTTTAAATATCAAGAACTGCTCAAGCAACAATTTGGTTTGCTTATTCCACTTCATTCTTGCTCTTTCTCTAACTTTATGTGATGGTCATACACACCACAAAGTGGCATGCTTCATTATCTTTCAAAACTACAGCTTCTTATAGGAAAGAAATCCTGGGAGGTTCATGCCAACAAGCGACAAATTACATTGACACAAGCAGCTTGTCGCTTGCTAGTGTGAACTTAGGGTTACACCGGAAATACACTATATCTAACCTTTGCTTGAAAAGCCATGTATTTGTGGCATTTCTGGTTAACTTCCTGGTGGCAGTTTGCTCAGCCCGTGCTAACATAAAAGTGTGTTTTTTGTTCAATGAGGCACAGAAGAAAAAAACAGAAAATATGTCATTAGGAGGAAAGAAGAAATAAGCTTTGCTGCGAGCTCAGTGATACTGTGTAAGTAGATTTGTGTGCTGAGTGCTTTTCACTTCCTCTCTAGCCAAGTTCTCAGGCAAGCAGCACCTAATATGCTCAACATATACTACTAAATAAAGATTCACCTTGTGACAGCATATTGCTTTTGAAAGCAACCTCGGCATTAACATGATCATGATAAAATGTGTATGTATAAAACGTTCTTTTTATTATAAGCAACTTCCTGCTGTGACAAAGTGAGCAAGCTTAATGCAATTACTTCTTTTCTCCACATACTCTGAACTAGCCGGTTCCACTTCTCTGCTTCAGCTATACTAACACTTCACCAAGCTTGCTTCCCTTTCCTAAGGACTGGCTGTTGGCCATTGTGCCAATCGTCAGAGCACTTTTTTTTCACAGCTGAAACTCATGTCAGAACACGGCTGTTTTATTGTATTTTTTTTTTTTTTTTATCCCCAGGGATCTTGCTTTCTGGCCCGCTTCCACAAAGCGTCAGTCTAAGGCTTTGATAAGATGCTCCATTCTTTGGTCTTCCCTTAAGCTGAAGCTGAAGTGGTGTTCAAGATGGTTTCTCACTGTGCTGAATCCAAAGAGACGTCTGAACTACTCAGGCTTGTGGAACCTGGGCGAGGGTTCTCTCAACATAGCTGCACAACATATAGACTGTTGGTCTGTTTTCTCTTCTTCCTTTTTAGTCTTAAGCTTTGTAGTATTGCAGTGCTGCACTGGGACATTGGTTAGAGGTAACAAATTGCATTTATTACATTGTATAAAGTCACTGCTGATGGATGTTACAACGAGGCCAGACTGAAGGCAGAAACATGCCTACAGCTTGATGTACACCTATTGAAATGTGCTTCAAAATAGCTGCAAAACTGAGCACAATACATTATTGATTGGCTCTTATAAACTATGTATAAGCAGTGTAATAACACCTAACAATACATCTGGATTTCTTCTGTATTTTGACTCCATTTTAATAGTGATGGCAGAATAAAATCCATAATGATGTTTCTTATAATGTAACAATGAGCGTGAGAATAAAAAGCAAAATGAACACAAAGGAACTGAGAGGTGCATGAATTTCTCCTCTTGATGTATGGGTTTAAAATGTGTGATTTAACTTTTAGTAATGTTGTAGTCTCAAGACCATCTTTTCACCTTTTACTCTGCCTTGTCTCAAAACTGGCAAGAATTCTACTCGAGCTCGAATCGGATTTTGGACTAGAGCGCCACTCTTTTTCGAGGGAGACCTCATGATCATTTTGTTTCCACCACCGTGATAATTCGAAACTTTTCCATTTTTCATACTCTCAAAATAATTATAGTTATTCATTTAAAAAACAATAACATGAATCACTTATTTCACATTGAATTAACTGGTGCTACGTATTTTTTTAGGTCTCAGTTTAACCTCTTCCAAAGACTCAGTCTTGACCACCCCAAAATCCCAAATCCTTGTTCTTGACTCTGACTCGGCTGTTTAAGGTTATTGTCTTGACTAAGATTCAATATAAGTGGTCTTGTCCCAGGTACTACATTTTAGTTTGTACTGCACTTGTTTTAAATCCAAATAATAATTTATATTCAACACCTATATTTTTTTCTTACATTTACAGGGGTTAGACAATGAAACTGAAACACCTGTCATTTTAGACCACAATAATTCATTAGTATGGTGTAGGGCCTC
>JAOTRJ010000053.1:11187869-11199124 GCA_028564905.1 Leptodoras praelongus
GTGTGTGTATGAGCCCTACAATGGATTAGCGCCCTGTCTAGGGTTGGTTCCTGCCCTTGCGCTCAGAGTTACCGGCTGGACTCCCCCATGACCCCGTAACTGGGAATAAGCGGTACAGATAATGACTGACTGACTATCTCTGTCTCTCTCTCTCAAACACACACTCCCAAGTGCTATTTCCAGTCTTCAGTAACCCTCTAAGTGCAGTTCCCGGTACAGACACCAGGGGGTGCTGTTAGGTAAGTAAGTGCTTACCTAACAGTAAGTAAGTAAGTAACAGTAAGTAACTTCTGTATTGAATATACCTTTAGAATTTATTTTTAATACTTCTCTCTCTCTCTCTCTCTCTCTCTCACTCACTCACACAAACACACACACACACACTCTCCCAAGTGCTACGTCCAGTCTTCAGTACCCATCTAAGTGCAGTTCCCAGTACAGACACCAGGTGGTGCTGTTCGGTAAGTAAGTGTACAGGTAAGTCTCTCTACAGCACTGCAGGTATTATATTAGTGCCAAGTTCCAGAAGATCCACATCGTTATAATAAAGTTATAATAAGAAAGTCCTCTTAACGGTACAGAGTCAGTGTTAGATCAAATCATTTAGAACCACAATGCGAGCATTAGATATCTTTCCGGAAAGGAAAGACAACTTTCTTGGGAAACTAAAGAAAAAAAAAAGGAAACCAAAAAGAAACGTTCAAATAACGTTGTAGGCAGCAAGAGCAGCTGGTTGGACAGAGAGAGAGAGAGAGAGAGAGAGAGACAGACACACACACACACACACACACACACACACACACAGAGACACACTGTGTGTGTGTGTGTGTGTGTCAGTCAGTCAGTCAGTCACTCCACTCCTCCGGACACACACAGCTCAGCTCCCGGTACAAACTTTCCCCATTTTCTGGATTAACACTGGATCCCTTTCTGGATCCTTGGAAGCTCCTTCCAGCGGGAACGTCTTACAAACTCGGTCTTCCACTTCTTTTTTTGTTGTTTGTTTTCTTTCAGCGCACTTTTCATCTGTTTTTTTTTCCCAACTCGAGCGGTTTTTTTTATAAAGAAGCGGAATGTTTGTTTGCGGTGAATGGAAAATCTCTGCACAAAAAAAATAACCCGAAACTTTCCTAAACCCAAACTGCCTCCCAGAACTCCTTATTGATGCCAGATCTTTTTTTAAAGAAAGAAAGAAAACAAAAGCATTTCAGCGCACAAGGGATGCAGATCTGTGGTGTGAGGTTTATTTGTTTTGAATCAGCTCCCTGTTTGCAGTAAGGGTCTGCATGCTAGCCGGAGTTAGCGTTAGCGTTAGTGTCTGTAACACAGTTTGTTTATAGGCCCGCGGATCACTAATGCTGAGTGTGTGTGTGTGTGTGTGTGTGTGTATGTACGTGTGTGTACTTTGCAGGGCTAGTGGAATTTATTTAAAAGTATATTTATGCAAAATATAAAATAAAACGCACCGGGTTTTTGCTTTGCATTTCGGGGTTTTTATGTGTCAGACGTGTCGAGGAACAAGTTCTGGGTCTGGATGTTGGATTGTACCAGAAAAATCGGCTTAGTTTGTTGTTGTTGTTGTTGTTGCAATATCCGAATAATCGAGTTACTCCTGCGCGGTTAGTTGCACGGAAGTGTAGGATAAGTTAGATTTGACTCACAGTAGACTTCTGTTTCCCCTTTAGTGATTTCAGGCATGTTACATCAGACTCAAATGGCCGATTAATCGATTAATCGGTGCACAAGTGCTAGGATTGCCGTCTCCGTGACTGATCTACTGATCCATGCAGGAGTTTGGACATTTTTTTTTTTGAACATCTTTCTCCCCTCTTCAAGTTGGACTGGTTTCTCGTTTCTTGTCTTGAAGATGCGACAAAGTTTCATAAACATGGTTTAGACTTTTTTTTTTTTAAGTATATATAAGGGACTTTTCTGCTCTTCAACCCACTGATGCTCTGCATATCCTTAAATATGCCATTTGGATTTAAATCGCATAAAAGCTGTAAAACGGAAGCCCAATGAGCGACACACAGCCAACACTTACTGACAGGTAAGAGCCGCTTTCCTTTCAAGTCACTGCAAGTGTACATGTGCACATATAGTATTACAGTGGCATATGAACGCTGTTCTGTACGTGGAGTTTGGCTTGTCTTCATTGGATTTATGGAGCTGCATGTTAAGGCACTTCATCACTGACCTGCACACTTGATATTGATGAGGACTGACAACACCAGGAAATAAATGTTGACTCGTTAAAATGAGTTTGCTTACTGAACAGATGAAGTGGTATGAGTTTAACTGCTAAAAGAAATGAGTAATGCTCTATATGTAGGTAAAGAAGAGGTATTGGAGATTCATTCATTCATTTGTCTTCAGTAGCTGCTTTATCCTTGTCAGGGACAGGACGGATCCGGACCCTATCTCAGGGTACGCTGGGGGCACAAATCAGGAACTCATCCTAACTCTGACAGTCTCATAATTCAAAGAAATGCTCCAGAACATGAAAATGATACCTTGTACTGAACATTCACTGAAGTACCAGAAACATGCATAGCAACGCCACCTATGCACATCATTGGTTGCATCCACCAGTGTGCATATAAAGCGGTAGATATCTTGGGAAGCTTCTAAAGCTGTTTCAGCCATGAGAATGTCAAGTTATCACAATTCTGCAATTTTCAGCATGGTTTAGTAGTTGGAGCTCATGAGATGGGTCATAGCATTTCTGAGGTATAAGCAAAACTTGCATTTTCACAACAAACTTAAGACAGCAGTGTATCTGTAAAAAAGACTCATGACCAGCGTCGGCTGGCAAGAATCATTTCATGCAATAGGTATCCAACAGTGACTCAAATAACATCGGAATTCAATCCTGGACCTTCAGCAAACATCAGCGTGAGGACTGTGCAACGTTCCCTCCAAGATCCCGTGGGGCACCTACCAAGTATTAACTGTTATACCAGTTTTATCTGATACTTCAGTGTAATTGGACTATAAAGTATCAATTTTCAGGAAACTAGAATCATTGAGTTAGCTAGTAACTAGTCAGCCAGTGAAACAAGGACACATATTGTAACTAATGCAAAGCACAACAGCACAAATCTCTAGGTGTTAAGAGCAAGTGAGTGAGTGAAAGAGTTATAAGTTTGAGATGATTTGAGTTTTGTGACATGGCGTTTTATCCTGCTGGAAGTAGTAGGCATCAGAAGATCGGTATACTGTGATCTTAAATGGTTGGACATGCTCAGCAACAATAATCAGGGGCTCAAAGTGTGCCAAGAAAATATCCCCCACATCATTACACCACCAGCAGCCACTAACCATTGATACAAGGCTTTCATGTTGTTTACGTCAAAATCTTACTCTACTATCTGGGGTGACACGGTGGCTCGGTGGGTTGCACTGTTGCCTCAGAGCAAGAAGGTCCTGGTTTTGATCCCCAGGTGGGAGCGGTCTAGGTCCTTTCTGTGTGCATGTCCTCCCCTTTTCTGCATGTGTTTACTCCAGGTACTCCAGTTTCCTCTCACAGTCCAGAGACATGCAAGTTACGTGAATTGGACATACGAAATTGCCCCATGACTGTGTTTGAATGTTGAACTTGTGTACTGTTGAAAGAACTTGTGTATCAATGTAACATTGTCATGTATCACCAATGATGCAAAAATGATGTTAAAAATCACTAAACAAACAAACCCTACCATCTGAATGTTGCTGCAGAAATACGAGGCTCATCAGTTCAGGCAACTTTTTCCCTTTTTCTGTTTTCCAATTTTGGTGAGCCTTTGTGAATTTGAGCCTCCTTTGCCTGTTCTTAGGAGTGGCCCCTGGTGTGGTCTTCTGCTGCTGTAGCATAACCGATTCAAGGTTTGGAAGCCTTGTGCATTCAGAGATAGTCTTCTGCATACATTGGTTGGAACAAGTGGTTATTTAAATTACTGTTGCCCTTCTGTCAGCTTGAACCAGTCTGGCCATTCTCCTCTGACCACCGACATCAACAAGGCCTCAATTTTCAACTTTCATCCTGAGATCTGGCGCTCACTGGATATTTTCTCTTTTTTGGGCTGTTCTCTAGTGATGTGAAACCCTAGTGATGTTTGTGCATGATAATCCCAGTAGATCAGCAGTTTCTAAAATACTCAGACCAGCCGGTCAAGTGCCAACAAATATGGCAAGGTGTTCAAAATCACTTAAGTCAACTTTCTTCCCCATTCTGATGCTCGGTTTGAAGTTCAGCGGGTCGTCTTGACCGTGTCTACATGCCTAAATGCATCAAGTTGCTGCCATGTGATTGGCTGATTAGATATCTGATAGTTGCAGAGCAGTTGAAGAGGTGTCCCTAAGGAAGTGCCTGGTGAGTGTATGTTTTTTTTTTTCTGTATTGAACATTTACTTAGAGTCTTGGGTTTTTGTATTTGCTACAGTATATAGTTTTGTAAAAAGTTTCCTCTTAAGGAAAATGTGTGAATAATGCCTGTGTTATGAGTGTTAGGGTTGTTTTTTTTATCCTTACTGGCATAACAGACAGGTTTGCACTGGGTGTGGTGAGAAATTAAATTGACGTTGTTCTAGTTGTTCTTCACAACAGACTCTTTTTCAGAACTCTGTAACTTCTTGTTTGTCTTTTTCCGTCTTTCGTGGCATGAGTTTTAAAAAAATGTCCTAGTGTCTGACAGTATGCTCCTTCATTTACAGTGTTGAAGACGTACTCTCTCTTTAAAGTGAAACGGTCCAAACAGTTTGAACAGTGTCGTTCTGCTCTGTATTGTGAATTACATTTTTGTTTGGTTTTTAAGATTCGTACTTCCAGTTGCTAAACACAATGCTGCTTATGCAACTGCATGCCTCAATCATCTCACACAGGCCTCAAGTATGAAAAAATCCTTCGAAAGGACAACGATCAGCTAAGCTTGTCTTACTTACTTACTTGTCTTGACTTACAAATTGAAGGCTTTGTTTATATTTTTCTGACTTAATTACTTGAAGAAAACAGGGCAAAGTTTATCATCGTCGTTTTACCTTTCAGTTTCTCATCCCCTACCCGTGCATATCAGTAAATACCAATATACATTTATCAGTTGTCTGAATGAGTCCCTGGTTCAATCCCGAGGTCTCTGGGGTTTCACATTCTCCCCATGTCTGCATGGGTTTTCTTTGGGTTCACTGTTTCTTCCAACCTCCCTATAAGATGGAAAAGTAGATGGATTGGTGTATATATATCCTTTGTGGACCTCACACGGATGACTTGTGAACCTCAGGCATATAGGCCTATAGATTTAGGGTTATAAAAATCATTGGCTGAGAAACACTGGTAAGCAAGGTTCTGAGAGAAAATCTAATTCTTCTGCTTTCATGCGCAGCAGATCCCTGAATCCAGTTCTATTACTTTGCTTGTTTGTATGGAATGGTAAGGGCAAAATCTAAGCATAATATTGGATTATTTGGCATGTCAAACCCAAGTGGTTGTTAGGAACAACAACAACAAAAAAAAAAACATGACCTGGTTCCTGGAGTGTAAAAATAGCAATGTTTTTGCACTATAGCTCTGATTCTCTTTGCAGAATAGACAGTTCTTACTGTCCACATATCCCAAACCAGTCCTTCCACACTGTTTTCTAATTTCTCTTGTTTTTGTTGTTTCCGTACAAAATATTGTAGCATCAACCACCACGTCCAAACTAGGAGAGTCACTTGATGGATAGCTCCTGCATTTATTTTTGTGAGAAGCAGGAATTGGTATTAGGAATGCTTCATTGGAGATCTGTCCAGCTGAAAGATAGTGTAGAGTGCAAGTCTGTGAGTGCTTGTGTAGCTTACACATCATTAGGTCCATCAAACATCAGCGAGAAAAAGTTTGTAGCGTCAGCGATTCTGACATTTTAAAAGTCTTGTATAACCTAATGGTGGGTTGTGATTCCACCACAGTTAAAAAAAAAACATTCACAGACCCACTGGGTGTAGCCTAATTCATGATCCTGGAGTGAAGGTGGTGCAAAATATCCGTTATAGAAATATATAAGCGTTGTTGTAGAATTGACTGGCTCGGAGGAGAGGAGAGTTTCTGTAACAGAGTAACAAGCCAGGACTGGGAAACTGTATAGGCTCTGTGTTAGCAGACGAGAGGGGAAATTAAATGTGCTCCATTTTTTTTTTTGATGAAATAACTTTTTACTTGTTTTTTGATAGCCAAACAACTCTCTTTTTTTAAATGAGGGCTGTGTAGCATCTTTATGTTGCTTTGCTGAAATTTGGGAATGTTTTCTTTCTGTTTACTCTGTCAGATTAAAATTCTCTTTCATGGCATGACTTCTTAGTTGCATCAAAATTTAAATGTGCCGCATCCAGGTAGCGGTAAGCCATTTAAGATTAAAATAATCAAGTTATTAGTTCTAGGCTCCAAACTCACAAGAGTGTAAATGAAAAGCTGGTGTGTGCTGGCCTTACACTCTGTTGCTGCATTCACGCCTTATTCCAGTCTTTCTTTTTTTTTTTTTTTTTTTTTGAGTCAGAGTAATAGAATCCTATGACATCCGTTTTCATAGAATCGCATGATCAGCAAACAGTTTTCGTTCCCACTTTGTGAGCTCAGTAAGAAATAAATCTCCCTTCCCTTTCACTTTGTGTGAGCAACTGTCCTCCATCCTCACAGCGTTTATTTTTCAATAACAACACACCCAAGAGTGTTTTATGCAAGTCTGTCACTTGCTTTATAGCAGCTGTAAACATTCTTTCCCTCCTTAGCCTCTTTGATTTTCTCTTACTCTTACAGTTAATAAGATAGTAAGACAAAATGCTATAATTTGTATGTTATTTCCTTGGGAAAGAAAATGTATTTTAATTGACTTTAGGTTCAGTGTTATTTGTGATTTTGTTTAGAGTTATTTTATTATGTACTTCACAGCCTTAACCCACACACCCAGCCTGTACAGCCGGGTTAACAGGCTTACAAATGTAGCAGCTTTGTTGCTGTTTTATGATGTGGAAGTCAGAGCTAAGAATGTGTTTTACAATCTTGTTGCTTAAAACCAAGTGTAGTGGTGGACCCAACAAGCCAATGGTTTTGCCATTCTGCAAAGTGTGTAAACAGGCTGAAGGAACTGATATGCTGCAGTTCAGTCACAGTTAACTAATAAGTAATATTACAGGAGTAGCCATATCAGACATTTGAATAAAATGTCACCCTGATCTATTTTTATACAAGGTCACGTACACTGAAGTACCAGAAAAACTGGTACTGGAGCCTATGCAAAATACATAGCAATGCCACCTATGCACGTTACTGGTTGCGTCTGCCAGTGCGTATATAAAGAGATAGACATCTATGGAAGCTTCTAGAGCTGTTTCCAACACAAGAATGGCCAGTTATCATGATTTAGAGATTTTCAACATGCTTTAATAGTTAGTTAGAAGCAAAGTTTGGATTTTCACATATAAGCATCACAAGGGTTTACTGTGACTACAAGTGTTCGGGCAAAAGCTTGAACGTAGGACAGCAGTGTGGATGTAAAAAGACTGGGTGAACGTGACCAGCATCGACTGGCAAGAATAGTTTCACACGATTAAACATCAGCGTGACTGTGCAATATTCCCTCCAAGATCCTGTGGGGGACTTACCAAATATTACCAGTTTTTCTGGTACTTCAGTGTATATACACACCTGCAGAAGCAACCAATGACGTGCAGAGGTGGTGTACTTCAGTGTATGGCTAACAATACAGAGGATGCGAGACCTAAAAATGTAACATCATTTACATGAAACTGTTGGATTATATACATTATAAACACTACATAACACAGTTCTATTCCAAATATGCAAAGGCAAGATTAGAAGATTAAGGAACACAGCAATTTTTTTAACCACCAAAAAAGCAACCCAAAGAGTGTGCCGGAATTCAGATAACACGGGGAGAGCACAACAGCACCACAGCTAGACATGGTGCTGAAGTGACTTCCTGACTTAGAGAAGTGCAGTGAAAAATGGTGAAACACAAATACCCTGTTTTAAATACAAATATAAAACTGCTAGTAATTATATAATAATATTGCACTTTTAATTCCCCAAAGTCAAGACAGTGTCTAAACATGTAATACCAACTAAAAACTGCAATTTGATAAATTGCTTGAACTACTATATCAGTTATTTAACTGATAAAACATTTTCAGTGTTTTCACAGACAAACCTGTATATACATATATAAATATATGTATATACAGATATATAGAATGTGATGCCTGCAATATACTCAGAAATGTTATACAAGTAACACTGTTCTGAAAGGTTCCACAATTAGCAAGTTTAACTGGTAACAGGTAAGATCTTCACGATTGAGTATGAAAGGAGCATTCATTAAAAGCTTAGCCTTTGCAAGCAAGGATGGGTCGTGTTTCACCACTTTATCTCAACTTCATGACTGTCAGTCAGTTCAAATACCATGTTTCTCAGTACAATACTATAAAGAATTTAGGTCTTTCACCATGTCCTGTTCATAATATCATGAAAAGATTTATGCAGCCAGGGGAAATCTCAGCAGGTAAAGACCAAGGGTAGGAACCACTGCTGAATGTGCGTGACTGTCGAGCCCACAGGTGGTATTGGACATTGGTCACAGGGGCTCAGGAGTGCTTTGGAAAGTCATTGTCACTTAACACAGTCCTTCATTGCATCAAGAAATACAACTTGAAACTTGATCTTTAATGTTTTGTAAAGAGGAACCCATATATTAAGTTTGGGCAGAAACACTGGCGAGTTCTCTGGGCCCAAAGTTATCTGAAATGGACCGAAATACAGTGGAAACATGTTCTGTGGTCAGATGAGTCAGTTTCAGCTTCTATGAATACGTTTCAGCTTCTAGCAGTTTCCAAAGATGAAAAGACCATCCAAATTGGTATCATTAAAAAATGCAAAAACCTTCTGCTCCATTCAGTAACTTGCAAAATGGCCTCAAAATTTATTCTAAAGACCATGCTAAAATTGTGCTTTGTGATCATGCCTAAAAAAATCAAGACAGGGTATTTGTTTTTGCAAGATCGCCCACCACTAATACAGTCTAAAAGAATCACCCAGGTTTGTGATAATTGTCCTCTTCTAACAAACAAAGCAGCAAGTGGCTAGCTGGTGTTTCAGACACTAGGAGATACAGTGGTCTTCTCTCCACACTTCACACATGGGCCTCTTTATTTTCTTTCACTACATGTTTAACTCTGAGGTGACTGACTGTATAAAAAGAAAATAGCGCAGACGTAAATTAGAACTATTAAAATGATGCATTAAAACCAAACCAGAATACCCTAACCACATGAAAGAAAATGCACAAATAAATGGCAGCGATTATAGAAACCCGTAGCACCGTACAATAGTAGTGTTCTTTACCCTGCTTGTTTTTTGGCCTGAAGGAGAGCCACACCTAGGAGCACCTGTAGTCTAGCTAACAAAAGTACTCCTGAAAGCTTCTCCACACGCCTAGTAACCTGAAGTAGAGCGATGTAAATAGAAGCGTGTAAGCTTGGCAGCAGGTGAGTCATGAGCTGTGTCAATGTGCTTTTTGTAATTCTGGGTGTTGCCCGAGCCTGCAGCAGCAAGGGTCAGGCACTACACCGGGTACTTTTTTCTTCTGCTTGGTCTCTGGGGAAGGAGCTGCATGTGTGACTTCTTTTACTCAGTGCAGGATGAAAGGCACTCTTATAATAACTAGGTACATGAAATTCATTCAGTCACAGACTGAATTACTTACTTAGGTAGTAACCTGAAACAATGACTAACTGTAGTAAAAAGCAATGTGGTTTTTTGCCACCTTAGGGTATAAATTGAAGTTCTGTCTATTAGACTGTATGTGGATTTGTTTGGATATGAATCATTTTTAGGTTCAAGTTGCAATTGGAGTGTTACTAGATGGGAGAGGTTAGAATTGGATTATACACACTTCATACATGATGTGGTGGTGTGATTACTGCCTGATCTGAAGCTGAGTCACTTAATCAGAAGTTGATTATCTTCCTATAACTGCACATCCTGAAGTGTTTTTTTACTTCAGCAGGTTACCAGTTATTACAATTTTTTACTTTTATTGAATGACACATTGTACTTGAAGCACCTTTGATGCGAAGCACCTCATGGGACTGGATTGTAGCTCGCTCACTCACTCACTCACTCACTCACTCACTCACTCACATTTAGCACCTGGTAATTCTCGACAAGGGACATGCTGTTGTGAGTCGCGTCGAGTGGAATGCAGTTGCATTGTTGAACACCACGAGGTTCCAATCTGTGCAGCCCAAAGAGTTAAAAACTGGTATACCAGTTAATACTTGGTAGGTCCCGCATAGGATCTTGGAGGGAATGTTGCACAGTCTTCACTCTGATGTTTGTTGAGGCTCCAGTATTGAATTCCGATGTTACTTGAGGCAGTGTTGCACGCCTATCACATGAAACGATTCTCGCCAGCCGACGCTGGACACATTCACCCAGAGTCTTTTACGGCCACGCTGCTGTCGTAAGTTCGAGATTTTGCCAGAATTCTTGTACTCACCCATGTACACCCTTGAAATGCTCATTTGTGAAAATCCAAACTTGTGAGATGATATGACCCATCTCACAAGCTCCAACTATTAAACCCACTGGCAGAGGCAAACAATGATGTTCATAGGTGGTGTTGGGCATGGAAGGGGTGGCTCAATGGTTAAGATGTTGGGTTACTGTAGAGAAGGTCAGGGGTTCAAGCCCCTGCACCACCAAGCTGCCACTGTTGGGCCCTTGAGCAAGGCCCTTAACCCTCAGCTGCTTGGTTGTTTAAAGGAGATAAATGTAAGTCACTCTGGATAAGGGTGTCTGCCAAATGCCATAAATGTAAATGTGTTGCTATGTATTTTGCATAGGCTCCAGTACCAGTTTTTCTGGTACTTCAGTGCATAGAGAGATGCTGGTCACATAATCGCATTCTTTCATGACCCTGGGAGATTGCTGTCCCATTAGCGAGATGAGAATCCTCTGCATTTGAGGATTGAAGTGACCGATAGCCTGATGGCTCCGGATTGCAAAAACAAACACACGTTATATGTCGTACCATAACACCATCAAGTATAATGGTTAAAAGTCCTATAGCTATTTCAGCTCCAGAATCCGTTACATTTCATTAATTTTTTATTTTTTTTCATTCAAATTATTTAGGAGAAAATATAAATGTATTTAGGGCGGCACGGTGGCGCAGTGGATAGCGCTGTCGCCTCACAGCAAGAAGGACCCGGGTTCGATCCCCGGGTGG
>JAOTRJ010000053.1:11323673-11335925 GCA_028564905.1 Leptodoras praelongus
GGCTGGTCCAATTTAGCCATGAAACCTCCCACACTAAAATGACAGGTGTTTCAGTTTCATTGTCTAACCCCTGTAGTAGAAACTCAGCCACATACACACATCTGGTCAGCAATAAGTGCAGGAGTATGGAGAAAAAAAAACTCATTTAAATATGTCAGATCATTTAGGGATATGTGGGGTTAATTGTATTACATCCTCTCAGGGGAGAGACTCCTATTGTTTTATTCAAAGCACTTTCAGCCGTTCACTAGTCATTTTATTCAGCTTTCTACTCATGCTACCTCCATCTGGTCCATTCATCATAATTTCATGAGGTTTTTTAAAGAAAAAAAAATATTTGTTATTTCAAGCTGTCTATATATCTCTATTAATCCTGGAAGACACTTTACATTTTTTAAAATGTAGTTCTTTGGTGAGAACTTGCACAACATGCTTGATTTGACTATGCTGTATGGACAGACATGTTGCTCACCTTTTGGAAAACGAGTCCACGACTATGATAGTCATTTTGTGAGATGGATCATGGTGAAAGTGACCAAAATTTCTGATGTCAGAAGTACTTTCTATCGGCAGCGCAATTGGAGATTGTTTGGGCAATACGTCCTCTGTTACTCCCTGGCAGACTGCATGGCAAGCGACATCCAATACAACTGAAATTCAGCCCCTTTCAGAAAATTGAGCAGCAGAGGTCACATTGTTGTTGTTGTTTTGTTTTTTTTTAAATGACCTCACAAGCTTGAAACATAGTGTCTGCCACACTGTATCTGGGAGAAATAGTGCAGTTTAATGTTTAATCGACTTGAAAAGTATCAGTGGGTGAGTTCCAGTTGTACTTTGAGAAAATTGTTTAATTGTTTTTGTTTTTTATATCTGTAATGAAGTAGAGAAGAATTTGGTGGCTATAGCTATAGCGAGCTAGACACCTATCAGCCATAACATTTAAAACCACTGACAGGAAAGTGAATAACATTGATTATCTCAATACAGTGGCACCTGCCAAGGGATGGGATATATTAGACAGTAAGTGAACACTCAACTCTCAAAGTTGATGTGTTGGCAGCAGGAAAAATGGGCAAGTATACAAAAAATGTGACAAGGGCCAAATTGTGATGCTAGATAACTGGGTAAAAAACAACAGGTCTTGTGAGGTGTTCATGTTATACAGCACTTAGTACCTACTAAAAGGTCCGAAGAAGGGCAAACAGTGTACCAGAGACAGGGTCAATGGCACCCAAGGCTCATTGATGCACATGGGGAGTGAAGGCGAGCCTGTCTTGTCTGATCCCATATTGCTGGAAAAGTTAAGGCTGGTTATAATAGAAAGGTGTCAGAAAGTACAGTGTATCACAGCTTGCTTCGTATGGGGCTGCATAGCTGTAGATCGGTCAGGGCGCCCATGCTGTACACCACTGAAAGCATGTACAGTGGGCAGGTGAACATCAGAACAGGACCCTGGAGCAATGGAAGAAAGTGGCATGGTCTGATGGATCATGTTTTTTACATCCTGTGGACGGATGGATGTGTGCTTACTTGTGGAAAAGATGGCACGAGGTTACATTATGTGAAGATGGCTAGCCAGCGGAGATTGATGTTTTGGGCACTGTTCTGCTGTGAAACCTTTGATCCTGGCATTCATGTGGGTGTTACTTTGACATGTACCACCTACCTAAACACTATTGCAGACCAAGTAAAATCCTTCATGACAACTGTATTCCTTAATGGTTATGGCCTCTTTCAGCAGGAAGATGTCTCCTGCCACACTGCAAACAAGATTGACTTGTTTACTTGGCCTCCAAACTCCCGAAATCTCAATTCAGTGGAGCATTTGTGGGATGTACTGGAAAAACAAGTCTGATCTGTAGAGGCCACGGCTAGGACTTAAAGGATCTGCTGGCAACATCTTGGTGCCAGATATCACAGCGCACCTTCAGAGGTGTTGGTGAGTCCATGCCTCAATGGGTCAGAGCTGTTTTGGCAACATAAGCGGGGGCATACACAATATTACATTTACACATATGGCATTAAGCAGATGCTCTTATCCAGAGCGACTTACAAGAGTGCTTAGTCATTAACTTGGAATATCCAAGGCTAAGGCTGGTAGACCTGCATTCAAGCTGCTTTGAGCTATGATTAAACATTATGAGTCTCAGAACCCAAGTATTCCTAAACTACACAAAACC
Organism: Leptodoras praelongus; assembly: GCA_028564905.1. Classification (NCBI taxonomy): domain Eukaryota; kingdom Metazoa; phylum Chordata; class Actinopteri; order Siluriformes; family Doradidae; genus Leptodoras; species Leptodoras praelongus. The sequence goes on from JAOTRJ010000053.1 coordinate 11,325,854, forward strand.
AGTGAAGAACAAGACATAGGGAATAAAATAACTGCTTTAAGTACTGTAACAGCTTTGAGTTAGTGCTCATTCAAATGCTGTTGAAAGAGGTGGGTCTTCAGTTGGCGTTTGAAGACAGTGAGTGACTCTCACTGTCCTGTCTCAGCTGTTTGGACACTCAGGGGGAGTTTGTTCCACCACTTTGGTGCCAGGACAGAAAAGTCTGGATGCTTGCCTCCCATGTGTCCTGGATGACGGTGGGTCGAGTGGAGCCATACTTGAGGCATGAAGGGCTCTGGTACACATCGAGCTTTGACCATTGCCATCAGGTAGGGAGGGGCTGGACCATTTTTGGCTTTGTAGGCCAGCATCAGGGTTTTATATCTGATGTGAGCTGCTACAGGAAGCCAGTGAAGGGAGCGCAGCAGCGGTGTGACATGGCTGAACTTGGGAAGGTTGAATACAAGTTGAGCTGCAGCATTCTGGATCAGTTGCAGGGGCCTGATGGCACGCATCGGAAGACCAGCTAGGAGGGAGTTGCAGTAGTCGAGTCTTGAGATGACAGCAGACTGAACAAGTACCTGGTTGGCCTCCCTTGAGAGAAATGGTCGAATTCTCTGAAAGTTGTAAAGGAGAAATCTGTACGATTGGGTCAGGTTAGCAACATGAGCTGAGAAAGAGAGCTGATCATCTACAACTACCCCAAGGCTACATGCTTCTGAAGAAGGAGTGATTATGGTGTTCTCAGTCATAATCATATTAGGCAGGTAGGTTCAATGTTATGGCTGATCGGTATAAACTCTTGACCCCTGAAGATACTTTTCAGCTTTATTTTACTGCAATACACAATGGAGTGCACAGGTATAGAGCGTATTTCAGTAACTATCATATCGTGTGAAGATGTTAAGTAGTAGTGTATTATGGGCTGTTTCAGGATTATTTTTGATAATCCTAAATTAACATGGACCAAATGAGACGAGCCTCCAGGCCTTGTATTTGACACGTGCCATAATGATTCCTTCTGATTAGCTTTTTGGACTATTAATTATGCATGGTTCAAGGCAGTTTGGTTACCGATTGCATTCAACAATTCCATGCCCTGTGCGCTACGGTAGTACGGTAGTACATAAGAAGAGGTAAAGCTCATAATAAATATTAAACCGAAATATTGTGATACACAAGCAAATTTCATGTCTGACTGTGTGATCTAGCTGCGACATCTCTCACACCGTTGATCGCTAGGGTCGATGTGGCTGATCTGGCAGGCTAGGAGGGTGTCCGCTTCCTCCCTCACTACTCCACATGCCTCCCTCCTGAAGTGCCGTGTTCAGTGCAAGAGGACAAGTTTCTGGATGGATGAGCATTGTTGGTAGCATCAAAGTAGCTGACACCCTGCTGGAACCTCCAAAAGCTCATTTGTTTAGGAAACATAGGGCAGTCAAGCTTGTCCTCTCTCAATAGTATGTGTATGTTGTTTAAATAATGAGCGACTGAATGAGTCTCTGTGGCTCTGCCTGCTTGCATATTTTGTCTGTCTATGTGCCTAAATCTAATTAGGTAGAATAGCTTTTAAATAAATCAATATATAAATCAATATATCAAATCTATTTTATTTCTATCAAGTGACCTGTCTGTCTGGAAACTAAATATGTTTATTAGGTTGGAATGAACTAATCAACTATCTCTCTGTCTGTCTATAATGTCTGTCTGTCTATCCTACTATAGACCTGTTATTGCCTGCTTAGCCCTCTCCATCTATAAGGCTGTGAAATCAATCATTTGAACAGGGTCAGCAAATGGTACTGATAATTAAAGCACTCCATGATGCGGAAGTGCACAACAAAGAGCAGGAGCCTGCATACACAAACGCAGAACATTAATCTCAAGTTTACTGACATTAGCTTTGTCATTTCCTTCCTCTCATTTCCCGCAAATAATGCCGGCTTTACATATCAAATAGCCGAAGCAAAGCGTTTTAGATTCACTAGTCTCTGAGCTGAGCATTGTTAATCCTTTTTAGCCCAATTTTATTTTGTGTTAAAGTATCCCATGAGCCATACTGTATTTTTTCTACTATACACAACCTCTCATTCTCGTTAAGGGATATTCCCTTCTTCACACAGAACAGAATCAAACAGGAAGTCATGCAGACACGTCAGTAATACCTTTTTCTTTTTTGACATATTGCATATGGCAGTGCAATATCCATCTGAAATGGCGTGCCTGTTTATCCTTCCACTTAATTTTCACTTATGATTGAAAAAGACTTTTTCGGGTCCACACGGATGCCATACCTCCAGTCGTCTGCTAAGAATCATCACAGTCCATTTAATCCCGCGATTGCGCGCAGAAGCAAGTCAGTTAAAGCACTAACCGGACCGTTCATAACGTTCTCTATCCCGCTGTCTTCATGGCATTTCTCAGTTGCCTTTCTTTTCATGGTGGTATTGTATCAACAAGTTGGTTGATAGTCTGATAAAAAAAATTATAATTAGATAAATGACAGGAAAGCAGACCCCAAAAGTAAATGACTTGGCAGACACCTTGTTTTGCCTTTTATCATGAAAGGTGAACTGTTCCTGGAAAAAGAAGACAACAGCATTTCATTAACTACTAAATACCAGCAGATTAATTACATTGACAATGACAGATGGCTCATTACCGGATCATTAAGAGTGTTAAAAAAAAAAAAAAAAAAAGGAAAAACCTATAGGAACTTTTCAATTAGTGTCTGTGGCGCATAGATAATAACCAATTTTCTGTGGATTTGAATGAGGTCTTCTCATTAAGACTCAGTGGAAATAAAATGTATATACACTATGGTAATGTGGTGTCTTTCGTTGTGGATGGTGCAAAGTAGTTGAGGTAAAAACGCTCTGCTGACACCGTCTTCTTCTTTGTAAAGGAATTTATTAACACAAATATCAAATTAAAACAGAATTAGACAGGCATCGTTGACGAGCTTTCCGCACAGCTCGGAGAACACCGTAGTCAGATCCGTGCTCTAAGGAGAAAGGGAGCGGGCCCTTGTTCTTATAGACTGGGGAGAGACCCCCACAATGTATGGATTCCTTTGTCTTAAGTCAAAAACATACAGGGGTTAGACAATGAAACTGAAACACCTGTCATTTTAGTGTGGGAGGTTTCATGGTTAAATTAGACCAGCCTGACACTCTGTCAGACAAACAAGTTAGCAGCTTGAGACTTGTACAGAAGTCCCCTTTGTCTTACCGTCTGCCTCGTTGTTGTCTAGGAGAAACGATTTGTTCATTCAGGTGCTCTCGAAAGAGGTGGGTCTTCAGTCTGCGTTTGAAAACAGCAAGCGATTCCGCTGTTCAGACACTCAGGGGGAGTTCATTCCACCACCTTGGTGCCAGGACAGAGAAAAGTCTGGATGTTTGCCTTCCATGTGTCCTGGATGACCGTGGGTCGAGTCGAGCCGTACTTGAGGCACCAAGGACTCTGGGTACGCATCGAGCTTTGACCATTGCCATCAGGTAGATAGGAGCTGGACTGTTTTTGGCTTTGTAGGCCAGCATCAGGGTTTTATATCTGATCTATAGAGCTGCTACAGGAAGCCAGTGAAGGATGCGCAGGGTGTGACATGGCTGAACTTGGGAAGGTTGAATACAAGTCGAGCTGCATGAAGGCATGCATAGGAAGACCAGCTAGGAGGGAGTTGCAGTAGTGAATAGAGACTGAACCTTTGAGTTTAATGAGATCTTTTTTTCTCAGGAAAAATAAGTTAGAGACTTAAACAAAAGCTTGAGACTTAAACGAAAGTCCCCTTTGTCTTTCCATCTGCCTCACTGTTGTCTAAGCGAAACGGTTGAGATATTAAAGTGATCTAATATTCCATTCTGGGTTATAAGGCATAGCCAAACATGCACAAGCCTAATCAATTCAATTTATATTTATCAGAGTCTTACTGTCAAAATGTCCATCAATCATCAATCAAAACTGAGAAGAGCCCTCACACACACTGTACAGCTGAATGTGGAAAAAGTTTTAAAAATGTTTAATTGACCTAATAGAAAGCCATTAAAAAATAAGATATTTAGACGACAGAACGGACTGAATGGATATTTGATTATTATTATTATCCTAACAGGCAGTAGTGTGAACAGAGATCAATCCTCAGACTACTGGCTCGGTTTGCATGCTCTAAGAGTGTGTGTATGGGACTTAATACACTGAGCTTTATTAACACCAAAGCACCAAGGGTGAGTGATCGCTCCATCTGGTGAGGAAATGACAGAGAAGAGTTGAAGTCATTCATGATGGTGGGCAGAAGATCGTGCTTCAGGGTGACTCAATATCATACTTTTGTCAACATCATGGCATTTGATCTTCACATCTCGGTGAAGAAAAGTACAACTGCTAGTCCTTAGGTAGAAGTGAATACATTTCTCTACCAGCTTTGATATTTTCCATGAAAACAGATTCTCTCTTGAAAAGACCTTTCAGTGTCTAAATGCCAGTTTTACCTGACTTTTTAACTTTTCACTCTATCATCATGGAGCCGTCCATCATAGCCAAGGGAGCAGTTATAAAACCAAAGTATTGATGTGCTCCTCTACAGTTCAGCTCAATCAGCAGAGCCTCCAGATGCAGCCTCCATCAATTCGACAAGACCAAAAGTGTGATTGAGCTTTTGTGTGTCAGAATATACGGGTTCCTGAATGCAGCATGCCCAATTATAGCAGGACCAAAATAAATCCTTTTGCTTTAGCATAGCCAGGTTTGTTTTCTGTGCTCTTTTGAGACTTTTGTTCAGACTAAACCTCGAAATGTAAAGGGTTGGACCACTTTAAGAAATTGCTGCATACCTCCTGCAGTTGCATTATAATAATATTCTTTGTTAGCTGGCATAGAAGTGAAGCATTTTATTTGCAAGAAGGTTTTAAAATGGCATTCATGAATGTTTAAGGGTAATTTCACAACCTATACTTTGAAGCTTTTATCTTGGTTCTTATAAGGGCTAGCCTTGCATGCTGTTTTTTTCCCCAGAATAGTCTAGGCTACTCAGATAGATAGTTCCTCATTTGCTATTATACACTGCAAAAATCCAAATCTTAGCAAGTAAAAATATCTTTATTATAGTCAAATGTATCTAATGTTTCCTATTATTAACTTTTTTACTGAATTTGATTATCCTATTTGAATATAATGATGCTACACATTTTAAACATTTATTCTAAGAAGGAAGAAAATGATCTGCCAATATATTAGAAAATTTAAAGACTGAAATTAGAAAAAAGTCTAGAAATCTTATACTCGTATAATCTTATACAGTTATACTCTGGTTTAGTTATAATTATAATCTGGTTTATTTTAATCTGATAACAGGAAACACTAGATAACTTTTTAAGATTTAATTTTTTGCACTGTAAAATTTTTTTTTCTTTTTATATATATTTTTATATATTGTTTTTTAGTCTTTCTAACTAGGAATCTAATTGCATCTTATAAAATATTTTTAGATATATTTTTGTACATGTTTATGTATCACCATAAAATGCTGTCAATAGTGATTTTTTTATATAATTGTGAAGATGAGATTGTCTAGAACTGGGCAATGCCACTACCATGATGTTGGGATAAACTAAGACGTAGCAATTAGAAAAAAAAAATGTCTGTAATGTCAACTCTATGTCGAAGACGATAGAGAAATTAGCTGTAATTTGAAAATAAGATCACTCAACCATGCTTTGGAAAGGGTGCATGGATGTTACATAGTGGAAAGGGTACATGCTGTTCCTTGTGATTTTCGGTATGTTGTGAGGCAGTAGTTATTCCACCAAGGATAAGGAGTGCGATTTTGGATGGACGTTGTGTCTGTCAGGTTCTGCTCTACTAACATTTGATGTAAATTCAAAACTATTTTTCTCACACACACTTTTTGGCATGGTCATGCAAATAGGTCAAGTCCTGCTGTTTCATTTGAAATGCATGCCACCTGGCTGTGCTGAAGACTTGGTGAGAAATTCATCCTAGAACAAAGAAAGTGAATTCAGATGAGACATGCATCCATCAGGTTATAACTCTTAAAATATATTATAATATAAGGGATTAATGGCACCTCAGTGGTACAGCTGGTACCATTGCTGGTGTAACAGCTGCATGGCCCCTGGTTCTATCCTGACTATGTGGTATCACATACACTGCAGTACCAGAAAAACTGGTGTACAAGTTAATACTTGGTAGATCCCCTACTGGATCTTGAATGCAACATTGCACAGTCCTCATGCTGATGTTTGTTGAGGCCCCAGCACTGAATTCACCCAGAATCTTTTCATGGCCACACTGCTGCCGTAAGTTTGAGGTTTTGCCGGAATTCTTGTAGTCATAAGACATCCTTGAAATGCTCATATGTGAAAAGCCAAACTTTGGTTCTCACAAGCACCAACTATTAAACCATGTTGAAAGTCGCAATAACTTGCCATTCTCATGGCAGAAACAGCTGTAGAAACTTCCATAGATGGCTATCGCTTTATATACACACTGGCAGATGCAACCAGTGAGGTACATGAGTGGAGTTGCCATATATTTTGTGTAGACTCCAGTACCAGTTTTTCTGGTACTTTAATGTATTCTCTTTGTTTATATGTGTGCGTTTCATCCAGGTTGAATTAAATTAAACCTGGATGAAACACATTTCTGCAGGTGGTAATGTGTGCATAAGTGTGTGTGTGTGTGTGTGTGTGTGTGTGTGTTGCTTTGCAATAGACCAGTATCTCATCCAGGGTGTTCCCAGAATAACCTCCAGAGCCACCTTGACCATGTTAAAGCCCTCAGAAGCTGAATGAATGGATGGATGAATGAATGAATGAATGATAAATAAAAGGTGATTGCTCACTAAAAGCATCACTACATTTATTCTACCATAGATTTATAAATTGTATGTGTCTCTGATGGAGTTTTTCTCCCATCGCCCGCATTCTAAAGCAATAATATCAGGAGTAATTCTTCATGATGGGCTTATGGATGAAACTCTCATTAGTTACAGTTGCTTGAATCCCTGTCACTATCAGATAAGACTAGAAGCTTGGTCCACCAATGTAAACATAATTTAGTGGCTATCTAGACACTGAGCCAGAGTTCATGGAGGAGGATATTGTCATGACCAGAGAAAGAGTCTGGCTGTTTTGCCAGCAGTCACATTTCATTCCATTTTCCTGTTCCTGCACCAGCAGCTCAGCTTTGATTACATGCTGCTACAAATACACGTATATAGAGACATAATGTGTTTTACATGGATTCTCTGAGTTTTAAGACAGGCAAGCAGGATAATAGCAAGACAGATTTCTTTGTGTGTGTTTATCCCCACACGGATAGGAATATGTCATATTTTTGACCTTGCTGGGACATTTTGTAATTTTTAATAAAAAAGAATAATAAAAGAGTCAAAAAGTTGCCTTTTGATTGGTGAGATTGATTTTTGGGGACCAAAAAATTCCCCACATAGATATGAATATCTGATTTTGACATTGTGGGGACATTTGGTGGTTCCCCATGAGGAAAGTTGGCTTTTTTGTTTTTTCAAACAAAATAAAAGAGCCAAAAATTTGCCTTACTAAGGTTAGGGTTAGGATTAGGCCTAGCGTTAATTAGCTGAATTACTAATTGTGTCAATGGAAAGTCCTCAGAAGAATAGCAAGACAAAATTGTGTGCATTTGTATGTGTGTGTGAAATGCTTTGAGGTGAAATGTCAGGACAAATGTCATCAAAAACAGACATGTCAGGGCACATGTCAATGTCCTGACATGTCCTGAATTTCCTGACCATGCTTATGTTTGATTTCTTTTCTTTGCCTTTTCATTACTGAGGTTATGGTTATGGTATGGGTTAGGCTTAGTATTGATCAGCTGTCTAAATCATTATGAGACATAGAAAAATAAATGAATACGTCTTATGACATTTAAGGGGTGGCTCTGCGGTTAAGGTGTTGGGTTACTGAATAGAAGGTTAGGGGTTCAAGCCTCACCACCACCAAGATACCACTGTTGGGCCCCTGAGCAAGGCCCTTAACCCTCAACTGCTCAGTTGTATAAATGAGGTAAATGTAAGTCACTCTGGATAAGGGTGTCTGCCAAATGCCATAAATGTAAATGTAAAAATGTAACAAGAAGGAATATTATCGAATTCGACAAATTAAAAAGGAAGTTAACCTTATGATTCATTATGTTGTGATAGAAAGAGTTTATGAAAACATTTGCATTACATTTATGGCCTTTGGCAGACACCCATATCCAGAGTGTCTTATATTTATCTCATGTATACAACCGAGCAGTTGAAGGTTAAGGGCCTTGCTCAAGGGCCCAGCAGTGACAGCTTGGTGGTGCTGGGATTTGAACCCCCAACCTTCTATTCAGTAACCCAACACCTTAAACGCTGAGGCACCCCTGCCTCCTTGAAAACAGATTTCTGGGTGTGATAATTGACCATAAATTATGTTGGAAACAGCATATTAATAATGTAAAAAGTAAAAGATTCAGGATACTCAGGAAAATCAAAGATATTTTGAATCAAAACTCACTTTATATACTGTATCGTACATTTATAGTTCCACACGTGACTTATTGTGTGGAGCTGTGGGGAAACACATATAAAACCAATATTCATGGTACAGAAGAAAGTAAACTATACCTGGGTGGGGCGATCTGGGTCCTTTCTGTGTGGAGTCTGCATGTCCTCCGTGTGGGTGTACTCCGGATTCCTCCCACAGTCCAAAGACATGTATGTTAGGTTGATTGGTGTCTCTAAAGTGGCCCTAGACCACCCCAGAACCCTGTCTAGGGTTGTTCTTGCCTTGTTCCTGCCGGCTAGGCACCGGCTCTCCCATGACCCTGAAATAAGAAGCGGTTAAGATAATGAAACTTTATATATGTACGTTTTATGCATATAAATTTTGCATAACATAAATAAAAAATAAAATGTTAATGACATGTCCTGACAAAGATAGTGAAACAAAGATGTGTGTGTTTGAATAAGGTACATGACCACAGAAAAGAGAGAATTGAAGCGATATGTTCTATGTCAGCACTTTTGTCACCACCAAATATTTCATTGAGTTTCAGTTTATTTTGATCCATCATCAACAATTACAGCAGTTACACACCAGCTGACTTGCTTTTCTGTTCATTTGAAATTCTCACAGCAGTTCTCCCACCAAATACGCTGCCAGCAGTTACAATTCTAGACAGGACATGAGATCTCTGCTTTATAGTTATGTGCTTCATCTAAGACACAGCTTGGGTACATGTCCAGTGAATGTAATTATTTATTTCTCGACTGATTTAGGACAGACTAATGTTTATACACTGAGAAAACCGGAATATGTGCTGAGTGAGATTTAAGAGTACACATTACATGTAGTTTCGATAAAAAAACACTGAAGTGCCAGAAAAACCGGTCTTGGAACCTATGCACAATACATACTGTAGCAATGGCAGCTACGTGTTAGACATCTGTGGGAGCTCTAGAGCTTTTTCCGGTGTGAGAATGGCAAGTTATCACGATTTGCCTGTACCGTTTTTTCACCCCCCAATTTTCTCCCTAATTTAGTCATATCCAATTTCTCCCATGTCACACGACGAGCTGCCAGTCACGGAGGGTGAAGCTATTACATGCTTCCTCTGGTGCTCATGCAATGTCCGGTGTAACACATACAGAGGAAAGCGCTCCCACCCACTTTCTGTATACATGAGCTTACAGACTCCCGTGACTAGACACTGTCAGACCCTGCCACCCTGAGAGCACGGCCAATTTTGCTCTCGGAGCTACTGGATATGGGCAGCTATTGCATCATCCAGACTCAAACTAGCGATCTCCAGATGACAGGGTGAATACGTTGCCGTTACAGATTTTCAACACGGTTTAATAGTTGGAGCTCATGAAATGGGTCATAGCAATTCAGAGGTAGAAGCAAAGTTTGGATTTTCACCTATGAGCATTTCATAGGTGTACTGTAACAACAAGAAGTCCAACCAAACCTCAAACTTGTGACTGCAGTGTTGCTGTAAAAAGACTCTGTGAACGTGACCGGCATCGGCTAGGAAGAATCGTTTCACATTATAGGCGTGCAGCACT
>JAOTRJ010000053.1:11336025-11347701 GCA_028564905.1 Leptodoras praelongus
AGCCCTACGATGGATTAGCGCCCTGTCTAGGGTTGGTTCCTACCCTTGCGCTCAGAGTTGCCGGCTGGGCACCGGCTTCCCCGTGACCCCGTAACTGGGAATAAGTGGTACAGATAATGACTGAATGAAACTGACTAACGTGTCCTTGGGATTTTGTAGGTGCTATATAAATTGAACTTATTTAACTGTTATTATTATTATTATTATTATTATTATTACTATTATTATAACTATTATTATTATTATTAACATGTTTATTAAATGTTTATTAAATCTTTGACTTGCATTGCCTAATCACTCAACCTAACTAGTTCTAGGGGGCGATATTTTTGTAAAAAAAATAGTATTGAAGTGGCTCAAGGAAGAAAGTAAAACAGAAATTGGTTAAACGAGGAATTACTCTAATCAGCCATAACATTAAACCACTGACAGATGAAGTTAATAACACTGCTTATGCATGGGTACCCAAAGCTTATTGACTGGCCAGCCTATCTGGTCCAATCCCACAGAACAGCTACTGTAGCACAGATTTCTGAAACAGTTCATGCAGGTTATGATAGAAAGGTGTCAGAATACATTGTATCACAGCGCATCATACAGATTGTATGGGGCTGCATAGCTATACACCACTGAGAGTACCTACAATGGGCACATGAGCATCAGAACTGGACCATGGAGCATGATGGTCTGATGAATCACATTTTCATCATGTAGACTGCTGGGTGTGTTTGTGTCGCTTGCCTGGGGAAAAGATGCACTATGAGAAGAAGGCAAGCCAGTGGAGGCAGTGTGATGATCTGAGCAAAGTTCTGCTGGAAAACCTTGGGTCCTGGTATTCCTGTGAATGTTACTTTGATATGTAACAACTTCCTAAATGTAGTTGCAGGCCAAGTACACCCTTTAATGGCAACAGTGTTCCCTAATGGCAGTGGTTTCTTTCAGCAGGGTGATGCACTCTGCCATTCTGCAAAAATTGTTCAGGGGTTCAAGGTGCTGACTTGGCCTCCAAAGTCCCCAGATCTCAATCTGACTGAGCATCAGTAGGATGTGCTGGACAAACAAGTCAGATCCATGGAGGCCCCAGCTCGCAATTTACAGGCCTTAAAGGATCTGCTGATAATGTCTTGATGCCAGAAACCACAGCACACCTTCTGAGGTCTTCTGGAGTCCATGTCTCAACATGTCAGAGCTATGTTAGTGGTGCAAGGGGGAGCTGCACAATATTAGGCAGGCAGTTTTAATGTTATGGCTGTTACATTTATTTTGAATAAAATGACAGGAGAGAAATGCATTCGATAGCATTATAGGTGACATTTTTTGCCATTTAAAATGTTGTCAGAAGCAGCTAGGTAATGAAACAACAACTCCGTAAATCTTGTTATATAAACCTCTCACGTTTCCTTTTAAAAAAATAATAAAGCATTTGCTACAGATGAGACACCAACTGGTCAATGAACTTGCCCAAATATCCTGAAGATATTTGAGGGAATTTTACCACCATACAAAGAAATTCAATCCCTACTTACAAAATTTGTTGGCCGAGCTGAACGATGCAGCATTCTACCTCAAGCACTAATGGAATAGAAACAAAAAGGGTGACTTATACAATGAAATAGTGATGAAAACCTCACATTACAGTGACACACTTTATTTAGATACATATAGCTACTGTATGTCACTACATCTGTTCCCATCAAGAGGGATCCTAAAGCCAAGACTGACCTGTAGATACACACAACTGTGTCATTATACCTGTTCCCATCAAGTGAGATCTTAAGTAATGCACAGGCTTACCTGTAATTGGCACATGTTTTTTTAAAAGGAACAAAAATTGGCTTTTTCTGATTTTCTTTAGCCTAATCAAGTAACACTGAGTAATCTATATTTTTATTTAGATTTTATATATCATAAAAGAGTCTTTAGAGCTGGCAGAATCACAGAAGAACTAATGCATTTCTGCCAGCACCTGAAAAGCTTGGAACTATTCTCTGGTATGTAATATAATGGATTGGAAATGGGTTTGGGCAGCGCTGTGGTTCAGTGGGTCATGCTGTTGCCTCACAGCAAGAAGGGCCTTCAGTTCAGTTCCCCAGCTGCTCAGCCAGTGTACTTTGTACTTGTGTAGAGTATGCATGTTCTCCCAGGGTTTCTTCTGGGAGCTCCAGTTTCTTCCCACAGTCCAAAGTGAATTAGAGATATGAATTAGAGGTATGATTTAGTCTGTCAGGATGATGCACAGGTAGTCTGTCCAGGGTGTTTCTCTGACCACTGAGGCCTGGGATAGGCTCCAGTGCCCCCTAAGACCCAGTATTAGGAAAAGAAGCCCAGATAATAAGTGAGTGGAATGGGTTTCATAAATGTTTCTTTATCTGTCTATCCAATAAAGTAGGAAACCAGTCATCACGCATGGCCTTTAGGTTGGTTGGGCATCAACACCAAGCATGGTGTCGCAAACAGCTCAGCTCTGCAATGCATAATATTATCAGGTTGTTGTTGAGTTGAGTTTCCAGGTCTGTGCATTTATCATTTCATTTTCTTGTATGCTTTTGGTAAAGATTGATGTGCTTGATTGAACAGCAATACTGATCAGTGGCATTGCCATTTCTGTCTGTCGCAATCACATATCCTGTGATTAGAGCAGAGCTGCCAGTTCCTTGGACAGTTCATTGAGCAGTGCATCTTGTGTCTCGGTTTGTGTCACACAGGTCTTTGATTGATTAATTTATTGATTGAATGGCTGGTTGGTGGGTTGATTGATTACCAAGGAGCTGTAGAGTTTCAGATTCCTGAAATCGGGCATATTTCAGAGCATGGTTCATGTACATGCTTTGCAGGATTACTGGAAGGTAGGTTCTGTGTTATAAGCCCTGAGGAAGATTATGCATAGAAAAAAAAATCATGGATATAGCTGGAGCCTTCTCATACAATAGTTATCAAGACATAGATGAGCTAAATGATATTAAAAAAGAAACCCACAGTATGCCAGACAGGCTTTTTATTCCACAGATAAAGCCGTCAGGTGATGAATATGAGATGCTAACAAAGGCAAAAATGAAAATGTATATGAAAGACAAGCCCAATGAAAGGGGCTATTATTATCCTGGGATGTGTGATTCTTCCTGGGTGGAAGATGGGTGCCCTTGTGATTTCTGTGTAAAAAGAGGGAAGGACATGTAAAAAAAAAAAGGAAAAACAAAAAGGCATGGACCCACCTATGACTATGATGGCAATTTAAAAGTATGTGGTGGTCTGGTAAAACTGGTCAGATGTTATTGTGGTAGAATTCTGAAACTGAACAATTATATTTTATCGAAATAACCCGGAAAAAATGTAATTCTCTCTGCCTCATATATTGCCTCTGCTGCCTTCTTGCAAAGGTCATCTCAGGTAAGGAGCCAAGGAGTTCAACAAGCATGGTGGTAAAAAAAAAAGTCAGTCTGACAAAAGATGCACAAAAGCAAAGTGTGATTTCCCTGAGCGCCTAAATGTCAAGATTTTGGATAACTGTGTGCCATTGTGAAATGGGCATAAGCCTATCAATTCAGCTTATAGTCATATGCCAGCTGTCGAAATGTCTAAGATGCACCAGTGCCATTATATCTTCATCAGAACAGAGATATGGGTTTATATGCTTATACAGAAGCTGGTATAAGGGTGCATACATGTTTATGGGCCTGTTTAAAGAGAAGTCTGGAGTCTGTGGCAAATCATAATACTCATGATCATACCTGACTGCAAAGTACTGAGTCTCATTAAACCTGGCATCCTTTGTCATCCTATACCATATGTGAGAGAATGTTGGCCATCTTCCAGAAGTCTTCCACAAGCATGCTTTGGCCCCATCTACACTACAATACAATGTTTTGGAAGTGAGGTTTTTTTCCTTGCACTTTGCGTCCACATGACAACATCGAGAACTCATCCTCGTCCACACGGAATCCTCAAAATGAGTTAAAACGCTGTCGTATGTATGCCAGCCCAGTAGGTGGCAGAATAACTTTGCCCCTCGAATATGTAAAAACACCACATAACACCACCATAAGCATGCATACAAAGGCTTTCTTCTCCAGCATGGTGTATAGGAAAACAAGAAGAAATTTAAATAGTCATGCACAAGGCAGGACTGTGTCATTTCCATATTCGCCCATCACCAATGTAAGGGCTGAGTTTTCAGAAAGTGGCATGTTCAGGGCCATTGTTGTGTGGCTGCAAGGCAGAATGTAACAAAACTTTTAAACAAATACATTTTTACCATTGATGTGTTAACGGCCCTTTCGAAGTTTCTATGCCACCATTGATCGAGGTATCAAACAGGGACAAGGCACATAATGTTTTACAGCAGGATGAAATAAAATGAAAACAATACACACAAACAGCAAATCGCCTGCTGGGGGAGATCACCCAGGATTAAAATTTGAATGGGGCTATAAACCAAAGGCATTATGAGCCAAGGTGTGTCATCCTGGAGGATTTTTAAACAGAGCCCTTAGAGGATGAGATGTGAAATATCAATAAACAGGGAGTTGCACTTTTGGGACGTACCAGATGACCACGCGTGTGTGTGAGAACCATCTTTCTATCACTATATCACTATCTTCTGCTCTGATATCTTTGACCTTGTTGGGATATTTTGCTGGTCGCCATTAGGAAAGTGTTTTTGGTTATAGTTTTTAACAAAAAAAAAGCCTTTTCATTACTGTGCATAAAGTTAGGGTTTGTGTTAACATTAATTAGCTTCAGTAGTATCAGAATTGTACTTTATTGACAAAGTATGCTTGCACATACATGGAGTTTGGCTTTGGTTATATGGAAGCTTGTGCATGCATGGAAGACTTAAGGTGTTAAGGTGTAAGCAGTCTTATGTCAGTCCTATGTGCAAAAATGTGGAAGTGTGTAAATATCAAGTGTGAACTGTCCATTATGTAATAAATGACAAACAAATGAAGATGTAATTTCCAGAAGACCAATGTCCGATGTAAGAAATTATGTGTGCAGTTATATAAACATAGACAGGTGAAGGGAAGGAGTTATGAGGAGCAACAAAGGAGGTGTGTCCAGTGCTTGAGTAAAATGTGTATGTGTATACAGTCAGTTATCCATGAGGCTGATGGAGTGTGGGAAGAAGCTTCTCTTTAGCCTGGTTGTTTTTATTTTCAACTGGCTGAAACGCCAACCTGATAGAAGGTGCTGGAACAGGTGATGACCAAGATGAGATGGGTCGGTGATGATATTCACTGTTTTTTTCTGGTTCTGGAAGACTGCAGATCCAGCAGTGTGGGCAACTTGACACTGATGGTCTTTTCTACAGACTGTAATCTGCTGCAGTCTGTTGTTGTCATGTTTGGTGACTGACCAGCCCCATATTGTGATGGATGTGGTGATCACCAACTCTATGATGTCTGTGTAGAACTGTACCATCACTTCCTGGGGTAGGTTGAACTTTCTCAGCTGGTGCAGGAAGTACATCCTCTGCTGGGCTCTCTTGATGTTGGAACTGATGCTGCTGTCCCACTTCAGGTATTTTGTGATTGTTGTCCCCAGGAACTTATAAGACTCCACAGCCATCACAGCTCTATCTAGGATGGTGAATGCTGGCAGGGCCAGGGGTCTCCTCCTGAAGTCCACTGTCATCTCCACTGTCTGGATTCAGCTCCAGGTTGCTCCGGCTACTCCAAAGGACAACCTGGTCCACCACCCTTCTGTAAGCAGACTCGTCACCATCACGGATGAGACTGATGACTGTGGTGTCATCTGTGAACTTCAGAATGTGGACTGAGGGATCCATAATAATCTGTGGATCCGTGAGGTGTTCTTTCCCAGCATCACATGTTTCATGTCAATGAGGAAGCTGGTGATCCACTGTCATGTGAAGGCTGGCATGTTGAGATTGTCCAGTTTGGCCTGGTATGAAAACTGCATGGGGACTAGCAGTGGGTCAGTGAGTTCCTTGAGGTGAGAACTAGCCTCTCAAAGCATTTCACGACCACAGATGTCTGGGCTACTGGACTGTAGTCATTTAACCCAGTGATGGTTGTTCTTTTGGGGATGGGTATTATGGTAGAGTGTTTGAAGCAGGAGGGGACAGTACATAGCTCCAGTGATCTGTTAAATATATTTGGGAAGATGGGTGTAAAGCTGGTCCATGCAGGTCCTCAGGCAGGAAGGAGAAATTCAGTCAGGAGCTGTTGCCTTCTTCACTTTCTGTTTTTTAAACAGTCAGTGAACGTCATCCTCACAGATCTTCAGGGCTAGCTGAATGGGTGGCTGAGTGTTGGAACAGTGTACTCTCAACTGGAAACCACAGCCACCTGGAGGACTGAATGGGGTGCAGGAAGGGAGAGAGGACAACACCCAGGGCAGAGCACCATCCACCACTGGATGGCAGACACACAACACTTCACACACACACATACAGCAGGTTTATAGGACAATTCTTTCTACTTCAACCTTACCTAACTTTGCATGGAAACCGGAGTACCCAGAATAAACCCACACAGACATGGGGAGGACATGCAGACTCCACACAGAAAGGACCCAGACCAGCCCCACCTGGGGATTGAACCCAATAAGTTTTCTTGTGAGGCAACAGTGCTGTCCACTCAGCCACCGTGCTGCCCCTTAAACTTCTTGGTGTTAAGCTTCTGGAACACGCAGCAGAAACTGTTACGGTCATCAGCTAGCTGACATTCTCCCATTTTTTTAGCTGGTGATGTTCTGCAGGCTCCAGCAGATGGTTGATAGCTCATTTGTGGACTCATACTGTTCAGCTTGGTGGAATTGCTATTTTTTGCATTCCCTTGTTCAGGGTGTTCCTTGCCTGATTGTGTTGTGAACTTCTATACGCTGCCTCTTTGGACTGGCACAGCTGCTTAAGTTTGGCATTAAACCAGGGCTTGTCATTATTATATTTAACTCGAGTCCTGGTGGGAACACAGATGTCCTTACAAAATCTGATGTAAGATGTCACTGTGTCTGTATATTCATCCAGACTGCTTGTAGCACTGTCAAATACACACCAGTCTGTTAATTTCATGTTCTGTGTTAATTCCATTCCTGAAGCCTTTCTTCAGCCTCATTAGTCCACTTCTTCACAGTAGGGAGAGGTTTGAGTTACACTTGAGTTTCTGCCTGCAGGTTGGGAAAAGATGAACTATACAGTGATCAGACAGGCCCAGTGCTACATGGGGAACAGAGCGATATGCAGCTTTCAGCACAGTGTACAGTGGTCCAGAATTTATGTAATGGATTATGTCCTGACAAGTATAGCAATACAAATGCGTGTGTGTATACATTGTTTTTATATCTTTTGGTCCCCAAACATGGATAGGAATATCTGAATATCTATATTCATATATATTCTTGTATATCTCCCTCATTGGGGAAATTTTGTGGCCTATGAGGAAAGTATGTTTTTTTGTTATAGATTTTGACACACCTGTCTGACGGTGTGAAAATGTTGTTGCCATTTATCACTGGTCTATTTTAAGAGAAACGACTTCCTCATTATTCACTTGACTTTATTTGATAAGAGTGAAATATTAAAGGTGATTGATGTCTTTTCATTTTTTTTATTATTGGGAACTGCACAGTTTATAATAATAACAATATATAAGATACAAAGTGTCCGTCGCTTTAGTCCTCTCGGTTGACTTTAAACTGATGTAACATACAAAAATATAGCAACCCAAAAAGAGCTACAACTTCTTCATTCTCCATTGTTCCTTTCAGTCTTTAGTAATGTTAATGATAGCTAACAAGCTAGGAGATCCTAACACTGAACACGAGAGATCAGAGCACTGTGCACGAGAAGCAACAACCAAAACGTACATTAAAAAGTTAATATACCACCCACTGTTCATAGACCTTTCAATACATTTATTTCAAAAGTGCATACGGCGTACAAAATTAGTCTGAACAGTGTTGTTTGATTTATAATGCTAAATAGAGCCGAGTGCTGTAATGAAGGCATGACCCCGATTCTGTCCGCTGCTGCTGATGTTGCAATGCGCTCCAAATAGAGCCGTTTTAGTGACCGAGTTCTCTTGGGATTCTGTACTGTGTGTAGTGTGTAGGGAGCCGGGATACAGCTTAGGGATCCTTGTGATTGGATTGCTGCCTAAAACAAGTAATGCAATTTTGGAATGCTTTTTTTTTGAATGTCTGTGTTCACTGATGGTACCACTGGTTCACATAATTTAACTAATTTTTAATCTGCATTAAAATTTTTAGTGGCTTTAATTTTTTAATTCTTTAATGTGTTGATGTGTTCATTAACATGTTAATTTGACAGCATTCATTTGAAGTAAAATGTAATAAAAATGTGCCTTTTCCTTGCTGAATTTAGGGTTTGGGTTATGCACAGCATTAATTAGCTGCATTAATAACGATGTCAATGGAAAGTCAATGGAAGATCTGCATCATCTGTGGCAAACACACTGTGTGTCTTTACAATTTATATTTTCTTTTCCTTTACTATCCAGTATGTCTGTTCATTGAGTATGCTGACCTGATGTTTATAGCTAAAAAGAATTAAATACAGTGACAGAAGCAGGGAAACATCAAATTTGTTGGTGCCATGTAACTGTTGTAGTGGTGATGTTATAATGAAGTGCCTAAAATCTAATATCTTTCAAGAGCTGGACAAAGAAACTATTAGGGTTGAACAATGCATTAAAGTGAAGGATCTAATCAGTGGTATAATAAGGATGAAGAGGGACAATTACATGCACACACACTTAAATTAATATAGGCAGCTGCATTCATGATTTCTATTTTTTTTAAGTGTTTCCAGGAACATAATAGTTTTTCTTTGAAATGTGCTAAAAGCAAAAAGGAACCAAAAAAACCCCCAACAGACTTATGTTTCTGCCCTACGTTGTTTTAAATACTTTGTACTTTGATTGGTTAATTCCTCTTCCTAAGGCATTTCAGGGGTGGGGATCATAAGAAATTAAATATCCCATGTGTTAGACATTGGCAATGACAGGTTATGGATGTGTCAACAAATCTGGCTAAATTATATTAACCTCATTGTGTGTGAAACCACAGCTGTTTCACTGACTGTCACTAGCTGCCTTTACGTATACAATATTTATTCCACCCCAGATTAAAACCCATTTAAATCCAATTTACCTGATTACATGGTCATTAAATAAAATGGTCCAATAAGATTTACCAATGCGTTTACTGTATATGCCCAAAGCTTTTCATCAGAATATAACTTTTGTGACCTGTGCTGTTATGCCTGTTAATACAGTTTTCAATTGTAAAATTGAGATGGTTACATGAGGCTTTATATTCTGATTGGACTACCTTCATTCTGATTACACTGAAGTAACTGAAAAAAACAGTATATCAGTTAATACTTGGTAAGCCCACCAAGGGAACGTTGGCAACGTTGCACAGTCCTCACGCTGATGTTTGTTGAGGCCCCAGCATTGAATTCCAATGTTGCTTGAGGCAGTGTCTTTTCACGGCCACACTGTTGTCTTAAGTTTGAGATTTTGTCAGAAATCATAAGTAAAAATCCATACTTTGCTTCTACCTCCGAAATGCTAACTCCAACTATTTAATTGCATTGCTAATCGCAAAAATGTGATAACTTGCCATTCTCAAGGCAGAAACAGCTCTAGAAGCTTCGGTATTGTTGCTATGTATTTTGCATAGTTTTTCTGGTACTTCAGTGTAAATATAGCCATTGATAGGCTGCACGAACCCATAGTTCGGGCTAGGAAGAATCAGCTCCAGCTTCACTTCTTCATCCCATTATCTGTATTTTATTTTATGTTCACTGGGGATTCTCTTGCACTTGGCTCCACAGTAAATAACCTGCTTTAATATTTTAATCAATAGCAAATAATGTGATTTGACTGCCAAAAATGTAAATTTTAAATATAAATATTAACATTTATGTTTTTGAACGAGAAAGGGGAGCTTAGCTCTTCTAGCCCATTTATACAAGCTGCCTTGACTGTCATGGCAAAGGTGACTATGCAGGGTGTTTGCGTGGAGAAGCTGAAGCATTGGGTGAGCTCCTGGTAAAGCAAGCTTTCTTCTTGGTACTGTAAATGGTTAGAAAATCATATGCTAGGCAAAGGAACATGCAGCTTCTTCTTGCTTAGCAAGAAAGGCCAGTGGTTTACTTGTCTGTATGACACCCTGGTACACTAGCATCAGATGATGTTAAAAGAGACATTCTAGTTGAATCCACAATGACCTTCTGCTCCAGATTTTACATTATGGTCATCAATGATGTCTAAGTTGAAGTTGTTGGAGGGAGGAAATGATGGAGTTGTTCTTCTCTGTCAGCAGTTTTAGATTACTGAAAGGCTTTTCAGCCCTAGGACATTATCAGAACAATATTCATTGTCTGCCATTGTGGTCCTCCACAATTAGAAATCAGACCATGTTTGAGTTCAGAAATTCAGCCGCTGTGCTCAGGGGCATCCCTCAGCTTTGTGAAGGCTGATTAAATTCCAGTCATTGACTTGGTGGTTAAAGCAAAGGGAGTTGGATTCGCAAAGCTGGTTTGTGATAGCTGTCTCTCTAAGTCGCCATTGTTAATTAGTAGAGGATGGAGTTTCAGAGCAATGGCCTGCCACATCAGTCAAGTTCTTCGCTCACCCAGACACAAAGACTACTGAATCATATGAACTAGAACAGTGGAGGATGCTTCTTCAGGCATCATTTAAATAGACCCTTATAATTTGATTGTGGCTGTCATTTTCTGGTCAAATACTAACATCATAAATCAGGGATGTCATAGTATCCACACACTGCAGCCTGTAAACAGTTATTTTAATTGTTTTATATTAATTTTCACATCAGAGGTTTGAAGCCAGGGGCTATAAAATAGGCTGTCTCAGTTTTCCAAGATGCTGTCATGGAACTACAGCTTGTTTTTTTCGACTGACAGTGTCAGGGCTATAATTGCTCTAGCAATACACATTAAACTAAATAAGGAATTCTGCATTTGTCAATAACTTTTCTGCTTGTTCAGTCTGTGGTATCCACTTACTGTCTGTTGGACTTTCTTCATTAGGAATGAATGAATGAATATTATCTATTCTATCATTTAACACTGATGACCTAGACTATGAAGGTAAATTGAATATTTATAGTACAATCCCCATTTCAATGAAGTTGGGACATTGTATAAAACATAAATACGTGAATTCAATGCTGGGGCCTCAACAAACACCAACGTGAGGACTGTGCAGCATTCCCAGATCAAAGATCCCAACCTGTAAACACACTGTGCTGTGCACTTGATGTACAACTTCAGGTGCTCAACAGTCCAGGGACTCCGTCATCATATTTTGCACTTCATAATGCGCCACTCATTTTCAATGGGAGACAGGTCTGGACTGCAGGCAGGCCAGTCTAGTACCACTCTTTTACTACAAAGCCATGCTGTTGTAACACGTGCAGAAAGTGGCTTGGTATTGTCTTGCTGAAATAACCTTTCAGCGTTAATGGTTCCTTCACAGATGTGCAAGTTATCCATGCCATGGGCACTAACACACCTCCATACCATCAGAGATGCTGGCTTTTGAACTTGCTGATAACAATCTGGACAGTCCTTTTCCTTTTTGGCCCGGAGGACACGACGTCCATGATTTCCATAAACAATTTGAAATGTGGACTCGTCAGACCACAGGACACTTTTCCACTTTG
>JAOTRJ010000053.1:11410098-11421367 GCA_028564905.1 Leptodoras praelongus
AAATAGTCATGAAAATAAAGAAAACGCATTGAATGAGAAGGTGTGTCCAAACTTTTGGCCTGTACTGTATATATACAGCTATACACCCTATAGTACAGCCCTTTAAAGCTATTTTATATTCTTGAACGATGAAAAGCTGTATCTGCCTTGATCATATAGAAGGTCAAGAGTGTATAGCATAATGTAATATGCGGCTAATTATGCCTTGGCGGCGGTTGTGGGGTGATACAAGGCATCAGAAGAACTGGATTTTAAAGAATATTCATTAATATGACAGTTCGGCAATTTTGTAGGGCTTCGTTCTATCTAAACAATTGAAGTATTGAAATCGGATAAATTACCATATAAACAAGCAGGGGGATTTATAATTGCTCATGTGTCTTTCTTTGTGTATTCTGATTCATGTGTATGCGTGTTGGTCTGATGATGCGTCATTTGTTATTTTTGAGTTTTGTTCGGATTATTTATAAAAAGCCTTGTTAAATATCAGAGGTTGCACCCCCTGAGTGAAGCAGTTAGATAACAAAGTGCTCCTGGCAGGACCTGCATTTGCAGCACAGCTCAGAATAATGATGTTGGTATATGCTATAATGAGTCTTTTCACAAATCATTTCGCACCTAAGTCAACAGGACACACACACACAAACACACACATACACAAGTCTTCCCCTGATATAATTAGTAATACTATCCCTACCCAAATCTAACCCTAAACATAACCTCAGTGACCAAAATTAAATATTTGAGATATACCGAAATGACCTGAAGACGGCTCTTCACGCAAGAAATCCTAGAATTGAACGGAAATGAATCCTTAACCGAAATAACATTCGTGACAGTAATGCTCTAAAATGTAGCCTCACCGTTGTCTTATCTGCAGCTGCAGGAAATGTTTGATGGATGTTAATTTAATTTAATTGGTGTTCCCGGCTATGAAATGAAAGGGTTGAGAGAATTTTCCCAGCCGGGGTTGTAAATGATTAAAATCAGTGTCTTTAGTAGTGACATAAAAAAAAGTGCTGCTGTTTATGTGTTGTTTGTTTAGACAGAATGTGTTTGTCTGTTATTAATACTTCAAGATCAAGACATCAAGATTGTTTATTGTCACTACACCAAGGACAGTACAGCAGTCCTACTGGTGCAATCACACATACTATATAATAGATAAACACTGTCAAAGATACCTGGCTTTAAAAAGACAGTAACACAATACAGTGCAGGCAGTATGCCCTACAATCCAGGCAGTAGGGTACTGCACATTAGGATGTAGACAAGTATGCAGGTAGAGTGGAATTGTACATTAGAATTAAAATAAGGTACAGTAGAATATGAACATACAAATTGGTATAAGGTGCAGTCAGCCTGGTGTGAGGGAACTAGCGTTGTTGCATTTACATTTATGGGATTTAGCAGACGCTGTTATCCAGAACGACTTACTAGAGTGCTTAGTCAAGCTACTCTGAGCTATGATAATGCTAGAAATTCGCCAATACATACCTAATAAAAAGTCCCAAAAAAGTGACCCAAAAGTATTAATTAACTACACAACACCAGTGAAGAACAAGACATACTTAATACAATAACTGCTGTAAGTGCAAAAAAGCTTTGAGTTAGTTACTCTTGTATGTGGAACGGCTACTGGTGCCTTGAATTTCCCCCAGGGGTTCAATAAAGTATCTATCTATCTATCTATCTATCTATCTATCTATCTATCTATCTATCTATCTATCTATCCATCCATCCAATAAACAGTTTATTCTTATAAGCGTCTCCACTGTTCGGACAATCAGGGGGAGTTTGTTCTACCACCTTGATGCCCGGACAGAGAAAAGTCTGGATTCTTGCCTCCCATGTGCCCTGGTGGTCATCAAGCCATCAAGCCATACTTGACGCACAAAGGGCTCTGGGTACACATCGGGCTTTGACCATTGCCATCAGGTAGGGAGGGGCTGGACTGTTTTTGACCTCGTAAGCCAGCTTCAGGGTTATATATCTGATGTGAGCTGCTACAGGAAGCCAGTGAAGGGTGCACACACAGCACAGTATGGCACAGTGACAAAAACCTGGTCTTGGATGAAGGTCGGACCACATTTTATGAGTTAATTAATGCATAAACACAAGAACTCCAGGTTCTTACAGAGGGTTCTGAAACTTCTTGCAACTGCCATTGTGATACACTACATACATAAATCTATGTGGATATATCTTCTAGTTAATGATACAGTGAAATGACACAGTGCAGAATCATATGTTTCTGTTTTTGTTGTTTGGGGTTTGCCATGTCTTCCTTTCATAAAGGAATTTTTGCAGAGTTTAATCTGAGACCCATGAGTTCCACCCCATTCTAACATATTTGGGATTAAGTAGAATGCTGTCTGCAAATCAGACCTCTTGAAGAGCTGTCGCCAAACAATGACTCCTTGTACATAAATACAGTTAAATATTTTCCTATATTGGGGTAAATCTAAAGCTGTAATTGTTCCATTAGTTCCCTCCCAGTCCATACTTGCTAATGAGCTTTAATTTCTCCTGTAGGTCACTTACCCAAGCTTCTCAAAGATTAAGAAAATGGCCTCGCAAGGTCATCAGAAATGTGCAGATGTCTGTGGGGATTAAGAACATCCAGGAAGAATAAGAAAGCTCAGGCATTCCTATAGTCTCTACATGCTCAAATGGAGAGAAACCTGGGCACTTCTTCCTGGGCAGAGTGAATAGGAATGAGGGCAACTGGGGAACCATACCTATCATGGCCTTAGGCCAAAAGTAGCAGCCATCTTACCAGGCCATTATCCAGACCCTGGAAGGGCTCTCTATTAAGTTCCATGGCAACAAAGAAACTTGTTTAGTGTCAGGGGGACAGAGACCTCTTTTCCTCTGCATACAGTGAGAATGCAGAGCCTATAGACCATCACAATTTCCTGGTGGATCATTACCTTTCTGCTCCTGGGGAAATCCACTTGTGTACTTGTTTATCAATAAAAAAAATGGTCCAGTATGGCCAGGAGAGTGCTGTGTGTAGCTGTGGTGGCTAATCTGCAGCTAACCTGTCCATGACTGATTGGCGAGATGGGGTGAGGAGGAATTGTAGCATAAGCAGAGGTGTACAGGTAAAGATGCAGATGTAAGAGGTGTCGAACACAGGTCCTGGAGTGACATGATCTTACAGAGTCCTATATTTTTAGCAGCAGTTTTATGCAAATTGGCGTACTGAGCGAGCTGAGCAGATGTAATTAGCCTAATTAGTAATAATAATAATGGTAAGCAGTATGGGGGTATTTGTGACTTCTTTGGTTAATTAACAGCTGCTTTTATTGACATTTTCTCAATACTGCATTTTTGGTTGATCATACACCTGACTATAATCCTACAAAATCCCTGTAGTTGTGCAAGTGCTGGTTTGAAGGCAAAGGGTAGTAACATGAAATATTACGGAAAGTGGGGTTTAGATGTAGTTTTTAATAAAAATAAATAAATAAATAAATAAGTCGCCTTTTCATTACTGAGGTTAAGATTAGGGATAGGGTTAGCATTAATTAGCTGCAGTAATAATTATGTCAATGGGTGGCTGAATGGGCAAATCCCCACAGCTATGTTCCTTCCCAGAAGATTAGAAGTTATAATAACAAAAAAGAGGAACTAAAAACATGGGGCATTGAAAGACATTGGAATATTAAGCAGAAGGTTGTGAGCTCAAATCCCACCACAGCCAAGCTCTCACTGCTGGACACCTCAACATAACCATCTGTGCTTTTTGCACATCCTATTCTTCCCATTTTACATATATATCTATGGCATTTGGCAGATGCCCTTGAGCAAGACCCTTAACCCTCAACTCATGCTCAGTAGTGTGAGATAAACTGAGATAAAATGCAAGTCTATATGGATAAGGAAGTCTGCCAAAATGGCATGAATGTAAATGTTAAATTGGAGCAGGATGTTCAAAAATTACAGATGGTTGTTATGGTTAGGTTGAGTGTCTTTTGAACATATAATGCATGGCCAAATTGACTTTTTTTTTTCTATCACATACTTTACATTTACATTTATGGCATTTAGCAGACGCTCTTATCCAAAGTGACTTACAAGAGTGCTTAGTCATCAACTTGGATTATCCAATGCTAAGGCTGGTAGACCTGAATTCAAGGTACTCTACGCTATAATACTGCTAGGTTTTTAGCCATGTACTACCTATTAGACATTATAAGTCCCAGAACCCTAGTATTCCTAAGCTACACAAAATCTGCAAAAACAAGACATATGGAATACAATACCTGCAATAATACATACAATACAATAAGTGTGGTAACAGCTTTGAGTTAGTGCTCATTCCACTCAACTAACTCAACCAGATAGCAAACAGACCACACAACTAGCAGATTTTAACTAAAAGTACAACAATCCAAAAGCCTACCTCAAAAGCAGAAGACAGTTCCAAGCTACAAGATGCAAGATACTTGGACTCCGTCTATCCACATGAAACCTGGTATATTTGTAGCCCCACATATATGATATGGAATATAAGGTTTGTTTTCTTAAGTGTGCATGGCTCTTCATGCTAGTGCCCCCTGAAGTGGGGTAGGTGCAAAGCACTTTTTGGGCTGTAGCTTGAAATCTGTTCGCCAAAGAAAAAGAATATTGCAAGTTGGCATGCCACTAAAACATTGTTTGGACACATGCCAAAGTTTGTGAAATTTCATCTTTGAGGTGCTGCAAGAGACACATTACGGTATCTCAAGAACTGTTTAAGCAGCAATTCGGCATGCATACTTCTCATCATTGTTGCTCTTTCTCTCTGTATTCGGCAGTCATATTTCACACTGCTATGTGGTATGTCTATGCACATAATATGCATGCTTGGGTATTTGACCACAAGAACTGCTAGGACTTTGCTTATTTTCTTCCCAGCTTCTGATTGCTTTATGCACCCAAACTGCAGTGCAGTTGTATTCCTTTTCATATTTATGTCCTGCACATACATTTCCTTTCACAATTCTGAGCTTGGATTACTGTCTGGTGGATTTTTTTCCCCAAATAATTTTCATGTATCTACATGGATTTGCTCTGTTCTCCAGTTTTCTTTTACAGTCCCAAATACATGCTGGGGGGGATTTTTATAAGCTGGTAGATTTTTGTAAGCTGGCAGATTCTCTAAATTACTCCTAGGTAATGAATCAGTGTGTGCATGGTGCCCTTTGATAGACTGGTGCTCTGTGATAGACTCCACAGCTGTGATAGTCTCTTTGTGGTGGACTGGTTGTATTCTCACCTTGCACTCAGTGTTCCTGGGGTAGACTCTGGATCTCCTGTGACCGTACTATGGGTAAAGCAGTTACTGACAATCAGTGAATGAATTCTTGAAATGTGTCACTTAAGTCAGTCTTGAGAGGACCTGAAGGATTTCTTATTTAATAACTGATGTGTGTTTTACTTTTTCATATGTGCTGTGACTGTTTAATATTACAACCTCTGACTCACATTTGAGATTTTAGAAGCAGTGCAGTGCTTTAATAAGAATAATTGCAGAAATGATTTTAGACACTATGGCACTACAAAAGTCATAAAAACAAGTGGAACCAGAGCTAGGCCAAAAAGCTTAAAGATGCTTAAAGTCCAACTCAGCAGCAGAGGAAGATTTGTGACACAGCAGTTGTGTCATTCATCATACTGTTGCTCATACTCCCTGGAGTAGAGAGGAGCATGCTGAAGGAGACCACATCAGGCAATGGGGAAAACAACCCGAGCTGAAACACATTCCTCCATGCCATAGTTCGATTTTCTGCATTAGAACTGAGATAAAGAGATACCCCAGCTAAAATGAAAAAAAAAATTAACCACCAATGCTTCTATGGTAAATGTGCCTACTGAACTTTTGCTGCAGTAATGCAGTGCTCTCTAAAGCAAGACTGGGCAGTTTGAGTTCTGAAAAAAACACAGTTGCCTTGTGGTAGATATTTGGTAGAATGTTTCCCTCTGCTGTTTGGCTCAGTTTGGCAGTGCCAGAATGGTAAATATTTTATTACAGTTACTATATACAATAACTTTGGTGCCTGTCTTTATCAACAGAATGCAAAGCATGCATTACTCCATTCTTACTTTGCTGTCAAGCCTGCAGAAAGCTTTGTTCATTAACCATGTCAAATGCATAATATTGACATAACATGATTCTGTTTGATCCATTACATGCTTATGAACCATCTCTGTAATTCTGCTCCCATGCATCTTATTCATTCATCTTTATTAATTAAGCACTTCATGCTGGTCAGGAATCTCAGGGATAACCGTGAAACACAAGTACATTGCAGGACAACATGCACACATACTCATTCACACCTACAGGCAGTTTAGCATAGCCAATCCGTCTATGAGCATGTTTTTGGGAAGTTGAGAGGAAACTGGATATAAGGGGAAAACATGAAGACTGGGGGTCTTGTGATACGGCTCCCAAGCTATTCCTGTTTCTAGAAATGGTACATTACTGGACTGTACATTGATGGTGTAAACCCAAAGTCATTATGTAAGCTCATATTATCATCTCTGGTATGGTCTTTCTATGTTTTAATGCTAAGGCTAATATTTTGAATAAGCAGCATTAAATTAGCTAATTTAACACTGGTCATGGGGGTAAAAACTGACCAGAGAGAGAGGAAGATCGGCCTTTGCAACAGCAACAGCCCACAACATGAGCATCCCTAGGTAACATTAAGTAGGGAACCCGCAAGAGAAACAAAATAGAAGCCAGTCTGGAGTCAAGTGGCCAAAGGAAGGATGGAGAAGCTTCAACCAGGGTCTATAAATAATACTCTAGAACATGCTCAACCTCTAATCTGCACATCCTGTGTCATGCCATCTATTTGAAAGGTAATGAGAGATTTGGAGAAAGACCATAGAGCCACATGGCATAACAAAATCCTTCAGCTGATAAAAGAATGGCAGCTTTTGTGGAATTTGTGGATGAAAGCTAAGGACTGAGAAAAATAGAGTTTGAAGAACCTGTGTAATCAGTTCAAAGACATGCCTGAGTGAGCTGAAAGGATTAGGAAATGTAGAGAGCAAGGTTGAATCCTCCCTTCAGGTGTGCATGAGGCCTGCTGGAGGAGAAGGAGACCAAGATACTTCAGGCCACTGAACAGGAGTTGGAGGAATACATCAAACACCAGCTCAGGGACAGTCAAAAGGATAGACTCGGGGCACATACGTTATGAATGCTGATGGGTGTTGCCTGGCACACCCAAGCCATCCCATCAGCATGGAGCAAAGCAATCAACATCTTCATTTCAAACGAGAAAGAATCATGCAACATCAGCCAAGTCAGAGGCATCACCCTGCTAAACATGGAAGGAAGATACTCTTCTTGGCGGTGGCAAAGCACCTGACCAGCTATCATATGTCAAATAATTACATCTACTGTACACTATTTGCCAAATGACAGGAATTCCAGGATTTCCTTGCTGTGTGGAACACTCAAGCATAATCTGGATGGAGCAAATCCAGTGAAGCATATCAGATCTCCACTTACTTTGGCTGTCATATAATTGTTGGCATATGTTTGACCTAGTAAATGCCTATGGGTCTGTTCCATGCCAGCTCATCATGGTTGCTCTAAAGTCTATATGCTTGTCATGAACTGATGGCTGTGGCAGAAGCGAGTGCAGAGTGGTGTTTCTTAAAATAATCCAAATATAAAAAGGAAACAAGAAACAGGCCTCTAGGCAGAAACTCCAAGGCATGAAACAAATCCATAGCATGAAAGACACAAAACAAAAAGCCTGTAAGTCCAAAGTCTTGTCCATCCAAAATATCAAGGCCAAAGTCCATGCACAACACAGGTGGTGCATGATGCAGGATTCCTGCAGACAGGGACGGCTGGTTTAGGATGTGGAACAGCACCTAAGATGTGGGCCAAAGCCACAAAGAAGGAAAGGAAAGACTTGGTGATCTCTGAACTCATGCAGATGAAAGAGGAGACAGAGATGTGAGCCAACAGCAGCAATAGAGCTGGACTAAACAGTTCCATTACATGGGCAGATATGTGGAGGATGCCCCAAGTGAGACTGAGCTTCCTTATAAGGGCCACATATGATACTTTTCCCAGACTCACCTCTGGTATGGCTCAGAGGAGACCTCTTTGACTCTGCAACTCTGATCCATATCCTTTCTAGTTGCAAGGCAGCATTGCCACAGGGCTGGTATTGATGGCACCACGACCAGGTCCTGCATAAGCCAGAATCCTGGAGGCAGGCTGGCTGGAATCAAAGACCAGCCCAGTAAGATCACCACAGCTGATACAGTTTTACAGGCAAGAGGGTGTGGCTCAGAGCAGCAGCATGAGGGAATATCTCTTCCTGTTCCCTGTTGCTCCTCCTGAGACCTGACCTTGACTGCCAGGTAAGTTCTCAAAAGAGATCACTACAACCTCATTAGGGCCAGATATTGTGCACTGGTCCACCTCTACTAGGATGGCCATTATGGCTGAATTGACTGTTCCATAGAAAGAACGGCTGATTTCAAGACAAAGAGTACAAATAGCTGTCAGCAGGGTGGA
The DNA here is from genome assembly GCA_028564905.1 of Leptodoras praelongus. Classification (NCBI taxonomy): domain Eukaryota; kingdom Metazoa; phylum Chordata; class Actinopteri; order Siluriformes; family Doradidae; genus Leptodoras; species Leptodoras praelongus. The sequence goes on from JAOTRJ010000053.1 coordinate 11,418,641, forward strand.
GGACATTCACCTATCCAGTGGAAGTTGGGTGTAGAGGCTATACTGGAATATTCCCCCAGTGGTGACTGAAGTCTCTTGGCTAACAAGCTCCAAGCTAAAGAATGGTCTCTTAGACCTGCCAGTGACGGAACAAGGGATCATCTTGCTCTGACTCCTAAGAAAAGACAAGATATGGGGAAAAAGATTCTAGGGCTGGCTGCAGGGAGTTGTAAGAAGATAGAGCTCATTGCTCTAGCTGATGACCCCATAGGCAGAAATGGCCAGCAGATGGTCCCACCTCTGCTCACATCTATTTTCATGTGATTTTGATGTTCTTAAATGTTCATATCGTATCACATGGAACGGCTCCTTTGTGGCCTTAGAAACAAGTTAGGTTAGGTCTTAGAAACATGAATTTAGGTCTTAGAATTACATGGGTTAGAATTGAATACCATAATGATTCATCTTGTGCTGGACTGCACTGTGAGAGTCTTAGGCTTCCCACAGGGTGACAAAATCTGCTGTTTAACAAACAAGTCAGCGAAGTAAAAACTGTGTTTAAAACCTCAGATTATAATTGTACAAAGCACATAGTACACAAAAAGAGACAATGCAACTCTAAATAACCCTTGGTCAAGTTGTACTAAATATAGTCCTGAAAACTGATATTGGTGTCCTGTTTACACATCTCTCTATCACAAAAAATTAAAATCTAGAATTTTATATTTTGCTTAAACCCCTAGAAGTGAAATATAGACAATTGCATTTAATAACTTCTAATTCCACTGCAAGACACCCCACGTATTTCTACAATTACAACCTCATCATGGAAGAAGAACCCTATTGCCAAAGAATTATAGGTTTACAATGGAAAATGAGTTAGCACATTGATTATTAGCCACATCAGTCTCTGTCTCACCATGCCTAGTCATGCCAAGAGGTTAAACACAAGCCTTGTTGTTGTCTAGGCACTCCAATGACTTCAATTAATTCAGTCAGTTCTGATGTGTGAGATACATTTATTTTCTTAATATCATTTAATTAAGGCATTTAATTCCTTAATTTGATTAAAACATTTAAGTCCTTGTCCATTTGTATAGATTATGATCCTTTGTTTTGGTGATGTGACATTGCAGCAGCATTTGTTCATGATCCCAGACTGAACTGATTAGACTTGACTCCATTTTGCATTGGCGTTTAACAAGACTGACAGTTTTACTGCTGCCCTTAACCAAAGAGGTACATGGTTACTGCATCTGCCTATCTTTCACATACTGCACATATCATGGCCAGGGATATTGTTAAAAACATTACAGATTGTGTAATATTGTGTAACATTACAGACCATAGACCCCAGTCTGTAAGATTGGACAGTCAGGTGTCTTCCAGCCTTACACTGAACAATGACGTTCTGCAGGGCTGTGTGTTAAGTCCACTGATCTTCTCCCTGTTCACCCATGATTGTGTGCCACTTCAAAGATCCAACATGCAATAGCACAGTGATTGTCCAAATAAGTGACAAAGATTAATCGGCCTACAGGGACGAGATCCAGCACCTGGCATTGTGATGTCACCTTTCCAAAGACCAAAGAGTTCATTGTGGACTACTGGAAAAGAGCTGCACACACTCTCCTGCCCATATTAAAGGCAATGTCTCCAGTTTTTGGGTGTCCAGATCTCTGAGGATCTTTCCTGGATCATCAGAACCTCCTGCCTGATTAGGAAGGCACAGCAGTGTCTTTACTTCTTAAGGAATACTTACAAACCTTTACTACTGCACCATCAAGAGCGTACTGACCAACTGTGTCACAGCGGTACAGCAGCTCCACTGTGGCTGACAGGAAGGCCATGCATAGGGTGGTGAAGACTGCTCAGCGCATCATTGGCACCCAACTCCCCACCATTGGAGACCTTCACCACCAGTGCTGTGTGCGCAAAGAATGCAGCATCATCAGGGACTCCTCCCACCCCAACCACACACTGTATAACCTCCTGGTAGCATCTGTGCCAGGACCACTTGGCACCATGCCAGTCAACCAGTGGGGTTTCTTCCCCACTTCAGTGACTTTGTTGAACTTGGCACTACAATGTTCACACTGTGAATGTAGTTTTTGCCTACATTACCAAATTTATATATCAAATACATAGCACCATTCAATACAATATGAATTAATGAATTCATTTTATTGTTTTTTAGTAATGTGTATAATTATTTCAAGGTATGAAAAAGGTTTTCATTGGCACTGTGGTGGGGAAAAACCAACACGTGTCCAACATGTGTCACTACTAGTTCGGGACTGGTTCAATTGCTTACAATTGTGAGATGAGACAAAATAAGTGCAAAGGTGGTCTCGAGACTGGTCTCAATACCAAAACCCTGTTGTTGTTGTTGTTGTGTCACCAACTTCTTCTACCATAAATGTATTTTCCCAGCATCCACCACATCATCAGAGCACTTTTGTTTCCATTTCCAAACCTCATCGCATGATTGACTTTCTCAATACCAACTACACACAAAGCAAAATGAGTTCATATCTATAAAAAAAATCATGGCAGATGGTCAATATGTAAACATAATCATTCTTATGGATACTGACTTTCATTTAAATCTTTCATCTCCAGAGAAACAGCCTTTGCATTTTTCTGATTGACAGCTGTATCTCCTTTGGGAAAAAAAAAAGTTAAATAAATAAATAAATTACATTTGGATATAAAATTGCATGTCAGTTGTAAGACAGTCTTAAGCTA
>JAOTRJ010000053.1:11541069-11552533 GCA_028564905.1 Leptodoras praelongus
ACCCCACCCGGGGATCGAACCCAGGACCTTCTTGCTGTGAGGCGACGGTGCTACCCACCGAGCCACCGTGTCGCCCGTTTTTGAAAGTTCAGTTTGTGTGTTGATGGAAAAACTTATCGATGTAACCTTGTGCTTGTGATGTATAGCCACTGATGCCAAAATGGATGCCAAAACCAATAAACAAACAGCTTGTGATTGTTGCATGACCTGGATTATATCTGATGACCTTATGAAAAGGATAGGTCTTTTGGAACCAGTTCAGCTCCTTCGAATTTAGAATTTGATGCAGTACGTCTGCTGAACAAAAATGCATGTTATGTTGAGTAGAATCCCAGTTGAGCAGAACTCTGGATGAGTAGCCCCTGTGGATTCTATTTCATTATTATGTCCTGGAGAGTGCAAATTTTATTATCTATAATTATCTGTTGAGTCTTAGGAAGAGTATGTAATATCAGTGGAATGAGTGGTGATTACTTTAATGTGCTCAGTCTTGGAGTTGATCTACTGTAAATGTTTGCCATTCACCGCTTAGGGTTCTCCGATTTTTTAATCAGTCTGGCTAATCTAACACACAGACACTCAAGTCAACTCAACGTGTTCAGCCTGCCTTTGAATCTTACAACAAGAAATTATTGTAATGTTCCAACACTGTCATATTGAATTGAAATGCTTACTTTTTATGGATGTTTCCCAGGTTACAATGGAGAATTGATGAATAGAATAGTCTAGTGGTTCATTAATGCCATGCTTCTTTGTTGTCTTTGATCTGCATATAAGCAGGGATTAAAAAGCTGTACACGATGTGTTTTCATTTACACAGTGGGAGAAAAACACTGTAGGCAATCTTAAAACCCAGATAATAACAGTGCCTCAAAACATTGCTAGTGCTGCTAAATGAAAATAGCCTTTTATTACAAAGCAATGTGTAATATGCTTGTCATGAAATGAGTTTGTTCTCTTTTTTCTGTCTCTTTTTCTCATAGGCATCAGAGTTAGGGATGCTTTCTGTCTACTACACCTACATCTTCACATCGCTGGTAAGAGTCTTTGACCTGCTGCTCTCCTCCGCTGAAATAATGATGTGCAGTTGCAGAATTGCTGTTTACAGTATACATATCTCATTAACAGTTTCTGTTTCTTACATTCTTTCTGTGTTTCAGTCAACGCTGATAGAAAACTGATAGAAAACTGTGGTGTTTAAATGTACTATTAGTCTGGTATTGCATATATTAGACTGGCTTTGTAATGCCAGTATGCATTTAATTTCTCATGTAATTTCATATTATTTTTTTTCTCTAGCTTTGTACAAGCTCAAACTCAAGCTCAAACCATCCAGCATTTCCCATGAACCATATTGAAGAAGTGATTCACTTCTGTCTGACTTGAATAAGCTTCATTTCTAGTAATACTTATCTTCTGTTCCTGCATACCCTCTGGCCTCCCTGTTTTAGACAGTCATTCTAAAGTCTACAATGTGATTTGCCAAAGATATGTCTTCATTATGTCATTGTTGCCTCTTAGAAATGGCCTGTGAGAGATGAACAGTGGCCAGTATTTCAATGAAGCAGACAGGTGTTTTTTTTTTTTTTTTTATTCCAGTGTGTGTGATAATGAGACACCCATTCGTAGAAGTGGAAACTAATCCCATTTACTCACATCACAGCCATCATGCTGACAGATTTGTCCCAGGTTTTTGGCCCATGTGTATGAATGGGTAGTGAGCTCTAAAATATTACTCTACATTAGAGCAGTAAAGCATGTCTGCTGCCCATGGGCATTTCTTTTGTTCATAATGCATATTGCTGTTTTTTAAGGGTATTGGCATTAAAGCTTTATTCCCTGTGCGATAGTTGTTTACATGCCTTTGTATTACAGCTATAATCTCTTAAAAAATAAATGCTAGTAGTAAATGATGTCTTTTGCACTATTAGTTGCTCAGCCAAAAGGGAAAGAAACTGAATAGTAAGGGCTCAAAACAAATAAAGGCAAGATGGATATGCCAGTTGGATTAAAAAATGGGCATAAAATAATGGCATAGGGATTACTTAAATTCCCAGATTAAGATAAGTACAGTCGTATTTTGGAAGTACAAGCGTGGGCAAATTTTGATTTTCACAAAGTTTGCTGCTTCAGTTTTTATGGTGCCAATTTGCATTAGGTCTAGATTATTATGAAGAGTGATCAGATCAGTTGCAATGAATTACAAAGTCATTCCTTGCCGTGAAAATTAATTTAATAACAAACCCCCAATTTCCACTGCATTTCAGTCCTGCCACCTGCAGCAAGACCTGCTAACGTCATTTCAGTAATCATCTTGTTTTCTCAGCAGAAAATGATAATGAGGACAAGGAAGCTGATATCACTCTGTCATGCTGATTGAATTAGAAGTGCAGACTGGTTGCTTTAAAAGGGTCCTTGAAATCATTGTCTTCTTCTATTAACCATGGTTACCCCCAATGATACATGTGCAGTCATCATTGCTTTACATGGTTTCGAAAAGGTTTCACAGGCAAGGACATTGCTGTTTGTAAGATTGTACCCAAATCAACCATTTATTGGATCTTCAACAACTTCAAGGAGAGAGGTTAAATTGCTGTGAAGAAAGTCCAGCAAGTGCCAGAACCATCTCCAAAAGAGGATTCAGTTATGGGATCTACCAGGGTTTTGGAGAATGGCCTGGTGTCAAGAAGGGAAGCAAAGCAGTAACTTCTCTCCAGGAAACACCATCAAGAACAGACTGGCATTCTGTAGGAAGTACAGGGACTGAACTGCAGAGGACTGGGGTATGGTTATTTTCTCTGATGAAGCCCCTTTCAGACCGTTTGGGAGATCTGGAAAAATGATTGTCTGGAGAAGTAAAATTGAGTGCTACCATGAGTCCTGTGTCATGCCAAAAGCATCCAGAAACCATTAATATGTGGAGTTGCTTCTCATCCAAGGAAGTAGGCTCACTCACAATTTTGCCTAAGAACACTGCCATGAATAAAGAATGGTATCAAAACATCCTCCAAGAGCAACTTCTCCAAAAGATTCAGGAGCAATTTGGTGATGAACAATGCTTTATCCAGCATGAAGGAGCACCATGTGTTAACTCAGTCCCTTGGTGAGCAAAACATTTTGGGTCCATGGCCTGGAAAGTCCACTGATCTCTGTCCAATTGAGAACCTGTGGTCAATCCTCAAAAAGCAGGTGGACAAACAAAAACACAGAAATTGTGATAAACTCCGAGCACTGATTAGGCAAGAATGGGTTTCCATCAGTCAGGATTTGGCCAAGAAGCTGATTTCTGGCATGCCAGGGTGAATTGCAGAAGTCTTGAAAAAGAGAGGTCAACACTGTAAATATTGAGTCTTTGCATAAACTTGATTTGTCAATAAAAGTAAAAAAGAAAAACTTATGAAATGCTTCTAATTGTACTTCAGTATAGCCTAGAAACATTATCTACAAACAAGATCTAAAAACAGTGAAGCAGCAAACCAAAATTTGTGTCAGTCAAACTATTGGCAATGACTGTAGTTAGTCAATTTCAAGTTGGTATTAGTTGGTATTATCACTTTTATATTAAGGAATAGCTTTCAAGTAATTCTCTACTGAATGAATCCTATATATGATAGTTTCTTCTTTCTTCCCTTTATTTATTTGTCCTTCCCTTTCCTTATGTGTCCTTCGTCATCTATTCCTGTATGCCAAGCCATATTAATTTTGCCTCTTCTGGGATCAAGGGCAGCATAAACGTCAGAGTTATTTCAGACCAAAGCATATCAGAATTTATTATAGTTATGTATTTATGTTGTAATTTGTTTTTGTTGTGAAAAGTTTTCCTATAGAAGCATGCATATGCCAAACTAAAATGTAAACATTTGTTGATGCTCAGTAATACAGAAAAAGACTGAAACGCCATAAGTAGGATATGCTGGCTTCATTTGGCTTTCAGAATGCCCTTGTGTGATCAATAACAATTTCCTCGCACTAAAGAACACAATGAGAACACATGCCAGCAATATTGGATATACAGTCAACTCAGAAATATTGCCTCCCTTCAAAAGACATAAAAATCGCAAAAATTATTGTTCAAAATAAGCACTAAACACACTGATTTTGCTATGCGAACAACTGGAAAAATGAATTACCTTTCCCATAATCCCCTAAAAAATAAGTATATCATTCTTAATTGCATACTAGCATACTAGTATATGTACAAATGCATATCTTGATCAATGCATTTGCTTGCATTTGTATATCAAATTCAGCAACTGGCCAATCACAGTGAGGTATTTGAGTTACTCTCTTGTGTGACATAGACACTGTGATTTGGGTACATGAACAAAGAGAGATTTTATCAGTGATAACCTAAATGTTATTAATTCCTTAAAGTACAACAACACATAAATAAGTTTATTTTCACAATTTAAAGAAAAGGGACAGGATTATTATTTACGGATTATGGAATACTGCACTTCCCTTGTCGGTGGGCCATAAAGAGATCACTGCAGTGAGATTTGTATAAGCAATAATGCTTTGCCATGTGATGTAGTGTTTTCATTACTTGTTTGACTGGTACTATGAAACATATTTTCTAAACATTTTATAAAGAAAGCAAGATTTTCTTTGGACTCCTAGGGATTCTTAATACATACACAATTCTCTCCCTGAGTGTTTTCTGCCCGGTTACTCATAGCACCTATTATATTTATTGGAGTGTATTATTAGACATTATAGCAGCATGGTTTTATTCCAATTATTAACTCAAACTAGAGTTTATAGCAGTCTTGTTTACCCTTCAGCTGTTGACTGTTTTCTGATCAGTTGGGGAACACTTATTCTGTACCACTTGTTCTGCCGTGCCACCTTAAACAGATTGCTGATAAGTCACTTAGGATGAGCTCTGGCAAATAAACTGATGCCAGTGTACATGTATTGGATGTAAACGTACTTTGTCTTAGATGTGTGATATGGAATTACATTTGCATTTGGTAATTTGGTAGATCATAATCTCTAAGGTGTTTTAGAGTTAGAGTTTAGAGGGCTGGATATCAATTGTAATATTAAGCTTTTCAAGGAACAAACCTTTCTAAGGTGCTTGTAGCAAGAACAAACAAATACTGACTAAACACAAAGGGAGCAAGTGCAAAAATGGATTATTGCTGTCACTAGAGAGATTCCATCCATGGTTCTGTGGTTCTCACTTGAGAAGATTCTGTGCAAAGCAAAGTTTACTTCTTGCCACCCTGTTGGTTTACATACAGTAACCGTGCCTTGCAGCAGTATCTGAGCAGACTAGCATATAGTGATGACTGAGACCCAACAAGGAGAAATCAGGACCAGATGGACTGCACTCAATTTCACCTGGTTGATGTATTTTGACCTTATACCCAGAGTACCCATGTAGCTAATCCTAATGTACACAGTCTCCTAATCCTCAGTCTGCAAGAGATACATCTGTCATGATTATCTCTGTCCAACTGAACACTGCTTCCAAACCAGACACCTTCTGAAAGGTACTGCATTGCCAGTGAGCCAACACTTGGGCTCCTTTCACTGACACAAGGACATGCGCCAGTCCTTGGGGTCTGACCTATGCATCTGCCATCATTAATCCTTGCATTCTCAATAGACACTGATGCTTCACTTGGTTGATCTTATTGGCAGGCATAATACAATCTATCCCATGTTGGAAGGATGAGGAGGTTAGTGTTCTAAATAAATCTAGCTTCATGCTGAGGAAGTACAGTATGTGATGCATTTCGGGTAAGGAGGATGGATGTGTTCTGGATCAAGATGTGTTCTACAAGTTGACAAAAGCCATTTATCAGTAAAAGCTTAGAAACAAAATAAGACAAAAACACAATAACTTCTTTTCTATCATAGCTGTGGCCCAATAGGGAAAAAGCTTTGGTCATGCCTGGTAGTAAACAAATAAATGAGGAGCATTTAGATGCCTGACAGGATTTTGAGGTAATGGGTTTATCAGCTAGGGAGGATTAGTGTTGTAGCCTAGCCCCTTTACTTACATATACCCAACATTAGCTATATAACAAGGGGCTAACAAACAGGTCAGTCTTGATAACTAGCTACATTAACTAGGTACCATGATACTGTAACAATTTCACAATAAATATTTACTTTTACATTTATGGCATTTAGCAGACGCTCTTATCCAGAGCGACTTACAAGAGTGTTTAGTCATTAACTTGGAATATCCAATGCTAAGGCTGGTAGACCTGAATTCATGGTACTTTCAGCTATGATACTGCTAGAATTTTAGTCATATGCTACCTATTAAACATTATAAGTCCCAGAACACAAGTATTCCTAAACTACACAAAACCAGTGAAGAACAAGCCTATCTAGAGAGGAAGAGGAGTGGAGATGCGCAAGATGGCATATGATGGCATAATGTTTATCTTATTCAGCTCTTAGCTGACATCCTATCCCAATAGGAGCAGTTACCATCTTATGCATCTCCACTCCTCTTCCTTTTTAGATAGGCTGGGTGAAAACAAGTGAAGTAAGTGGTTGATGTCTTTAGATTCTTAGCCAGTCAGGGCATAAAATATTACAAGATTATAGCCACTAGCAATGAGTCCCACATGAGTTTCCACATATGGAAACTGGGTACTGTCTGAGAGGTTATTATTATAATACTATTTGATTACAGGTGGTAGTGGCACAGTGGGTAGCACTGTCACCTTACAGCAAGAAGGGCCTGGGTTTGTTTCCCCAGCTGGGTGGCCAGAGTCCTTTCTGTCTGGAGTTTTACATGTTCTCCCAGTGTCTGCATGGGTTTCCTCCAGGACCTCTGGTTTCCTCCCATAGTCCAATGGCATGCTGTTAGGCAAATAGGAGATACTAAATGGCCCTAGGTGTGAGTATGTGTGAGAATGTGTGTGTATGTCTGTGTGTCTGTCCTGCGATGTACTGGTGACCTGCACAGCAGGTTTCCCCACTTTTCTCCCAATGAGTACTGGGATAGGGATAGGTTTCAGCACCAATCAGAAAAAACCCAAACAGTTCAGTTAGCACAGCGAAACAAATGTCTTTGTTTTTCAACATTATGCTCACAACATGATATTTGATGGCAGCCTGCTACATTTATAAATTACCCAAGTAAAGGTTCTTGCTGCTCATTTATCAATGTCAACACATACTGGCTATTCCTATTCTCAGTTTTTTCTTTCTCTCTCATTCAGTGTTCCTTTTATGAAGTCCTTAACTTTCCCTGTTCTTTCCCTGTTGTTTTGCATTCCCACCCACTGTCACACATTCACACACTCCGCTTCTTTCCCGCTGTTTCACTTTTGCCATTAATCCACTGCCACTCTTATGTCCACCTGTACTTGTCTTTCAAAACCTGCCATATACCTTCATTCCCTCTTATCCCCAGACCTACCACTGAACAACAGCCAGTGTCTCGCCTCTTTGTTTATGGCTTCAACTGCTTCTTTACAACAGGCTGTTTAGAAACCATAAAGTGGCTTCTCCTTTTATCACATGGAAAATGTTGTGAAAGCCTTTTATGTCTGCCTACCTTTTTTCTGAAACACTGCAGATATTTTCAGACATAAAACGGATGTAATAATAGAAAGTACAATAGAATCAGGGTTTTTTTTTTCAACCCCAATTTCAAAGAATTTGGGACATTGTGTAAAACAAATAAAAATGGAATACGATGATTTGCAAATCCTTTTCAACCCATATTCAATTGAATACGCTACAAAGACAAGATATTTAATGTTCAACGGATAAACTTTATTGTTTTTGCACATGTTCACTAATTTTGAATTTGATGCCTGCAACACGTTCCAAAACAGCAAGACTGGGAAAGTTGACGAATGCTCAAAAATCGCCTGTTTGGAACATTCCACAGGTGAACAGGTTAATTGGAAACAGGTAAGTGTCATGATTGGGTATAAAGTGAGCATCCCTGAAAGGCTCAGTCGTTCACAAGCAAGGATGGGATGAGGTTCACCACTTTGTTATTTCAGCAAGACAATGCCAAGCCACATTCTGCTCGTGTTACAATAGCGTGGCTTCGTAGTAAAAGAATGCGGGTACTAGACTGGCCTGCCTGCAGTCCAGACCTGTCTCCCATTGAAAATGTGTGGTACATTATGAAGGCTTCAAATTAAAAATTTGTGAATATTTCCAAAAGACAATGAAGTTTGTCCATTTGAACATTAAATATCTTGTCTTTGTAGTTTATTCAATTGAATGTGTTTTGCAAATCATTGTACTCTGTTTTTATTTATATTTTACACAATGTCCCAACTTTATTGGAATTGGGGTTGTAAATTATGCCAAAATTCATGGGGCAGCGGTAGCCCCGTTGGTTAGCTTATTGATTGGAAGGTCAAGGGTTCAAGCACCAACAAGCAAGGACCCCGCTGCCCAACCCAGCAGGTGCAATACAAACACAGTGCCAGTCCCAAGCCTAGTCATTGGGAGGGTTGCATAAGGAAGGGCATCGGGCATTAAAAATCTGCACCAGAATAAGATGCAGCAACCCCAAGGAATGGAAGTAAGTCATAAAAAATGCTAAAATTCCACAGAGGAATTGGAACCGGTGATGTAAATAAGTAAGCTAATACACTTTATAAAAATATCTCGTATCTCTTTAGGCTCATATGCATAGAGAATATATGCAGTGGCATTGCTAGGCCAGTCTTAGCAGGTTTAAGCCCCTACAAAATATAATAACTCTGCAACAATATTCTTTAGCCACCCTCTGAATAAATATGCTGCTGCTACATGTGTGAACAATGTTTGTTTGTGTGTGTTTTCTCAGAATAGCATGTAGGTCAGAGGTTAGTGCATTGGCCAGCAGCACTACATAGAACAGAATCAAATAGTAGCCTTCAAGTTCCTCTAAGCTCCGCTGCACTGCCTTTCTTTGCCCACCCTAACACAGAGGAACAGGAGAGGATATACACAATTCAGTAACACTGTGTCAGTAGTGAATCAGTAAATGTCTGGGAACTGTAAAGCCTAGAATGCAACTGAAATAGGTCCTACCATTTATCTGACATCCCACTCCCAACTGATCTTGAACCACCACCCCCATGTGTAAGCCAGTGTCCCAATATTGGGTCTTTGTAGTGCATTTTCTGTCCCTAAAGAATTCTATCTTGGTGCAGTGGCAGCCCAGTATGTTAGGACCCAGGGTTGCCAATCGGAAGTTTGGGCGTACGATCAGGGCTGCCACTTTTGGTCCCATCAGCAAGGCCCTTAACCCACTTCTAAACCCAGCCACTGAGTGTTGCAATGCACACACAGAGCCGGTTCCAATCCCGGTTAATGGGAGCGTTGTGTCAGGAAGGGCATCCGGCGTAAAAACCTGCACCAGGTTGAGAATGGGAGCAAGCCATTAAAAGGCTTGCTACTACTACTACTACTCCTAATAATAATTGCTTGCTACTACTACTACTCCTAATAATAATAATAATAATAATAATAATAGGTATAGAGTAAAAGTAAGAAGTGCGTGCATGTTCCATCAAGGCACGACTGCACATCGTAAAGCATAGTCTTTGGTCAGGATTTCTAATCGGTGGTCTTATAACAATAATGTTGCCTGCTCACTGGTGGCTGATTTACTGCCACTTGCCACCAATGCCAGCTGTTCTGGCAGTGAACATTTTTATTACAATCGCAGAATGTGAGCGCTGTGACGACACTCGTCTGAAAGCCACCAACAGCGGGATGTCATATCACTGTGGCGGCAGACAGAATGTACCTATAATATCTGATCACAGACAGAAAGGGACACAAAATGGAAAGAAGTAGAGGATGAGTTTCAGCATACAGGTGTGTAGGCAACTAATTAGCGAGCAATGTCCATAGTGTTCATGTAGGTTATTTGCTAATTTGACTATGTGAAACTCATAAGGTTTTCCAGTTGCAGAAAGTACAAACCTGTCATAATCGTAAAAGACTGCTGGAATTGCACAGTGTAAAACCAGCATCAGGCAATAACATTTTAGAATTTGTAAATATATGAGATAGTGTATGTTCAGTGTCAACCTTAATTTTATCATTAAATTTGTTCCAACTATAATTAATCTTCTTCCATATTTTCCTCACTGCTTGGCCCATGCTTCCTGACTAATTGGAATGTAGTCCAATAAATGTAAGTGTTCTCACATAGTTATTTGTTTTGAAAAATAGAATAAAATACATACAGGACATATTCAGATCAAATTGCTTGCATCATATACACTGAAGTGCTGGAAAAACTGGTACTGGAGCCTATGCAAAATGCATAGCAATGCCACCTATGCACATCATTCATTATGTCCGCCAGGGTGTATATAAAGCGATAGACATCTATGGAGACTTCTAGAGTTGTTTCCTCGGTGAAAGTGGGAAGTTACCACGTTTTAGCGATTTTCAACGCAGTTTATTAGTTGGAGCTCGTGAGATGGGTCAAAGTATTTCGGAGGTAGAAGCTAATTTTGGATTTTCATGTATGAGCATTTCAAGGGTGTACCATGACTACAAGAATTCCATCAAAACCTTGAACTTACGACAGCAGTGCGAGTGTAAAATAGGCGTGCAACACTGCCTCAAGTAACATGGAAATTGAGTCCTGGGGCCTCAACAAACATCTGTATGAAGACTGTGTAACGTTCCCTCCAAGATCACATTGGGGACCTACCAATTATTACCTGTTTTTTATTACCAGTACTTCAGTGTAATTCCTTAAGGTCCAAAAGGTACCATGTACAAGGAAGGACCTAATCTGTTTGTATGCACACAAATGGCCAAGTATGTGTGTGTGTGGATCTCCTTTTCAACAGGCTACTGACAAGCAGCTACAGAAGGCTGATGAGTAATCATTGGCATCAGTTGGCAATCATTATAGCCCTCCAGAGATGAGTGTATCACTGCCCAGCAAATCATTAACAAATGAGTCTGATCGAGCATGTGCTGTGGGCAATGTGAATTCTTGCATTTGGCATGAGAAGGTCACTGATAATCAAGAGACATTCAATCCACCTGCTTATGCTGAATTTGTCAAAGGTTTTTGTATTGTGTAAAATTTGTCACGGGTAACCTTTCATTTTATTTTTTGCAGTGGTAGCAACAAGGTTAATGGTATGATCCTGAAGATCAGGGCTCTGAACTGGTTTGAGGAACAAAAAGAAAAGCGTGAAATGAATTGTATTTGGCCAGAAATAGAAATAGAACCTGGAAAACACAATCAATCATTCAGCCGTTCTAGAACAGAAACATTAATTAAGACTAAACATTTTCATACTGGTTAAGAACACTATTTTTCATTCCATGGAGCCCACTAGCTTATTATACACCGATCAGGCATAACATTATGACTTTTCTCTACACTCACTCACCATATAGCTGCACTTCATAGTTCTACAATCACAGACTGTAGTCCATCTGTTTCTCTACACACTTTGTTAGTCCCCTTTACTCTGCTCTCTAATGGTCAGGACCCCCACAGGAC
>JAOTRJ010000053.1:11837728-11848016 GCA_028564905.1 Leptodoras praelongus
CTTAAAATCCCTCTGACCACTGTGCAGGACTTGTATATGTCATTCCCAAGATGAATTGACGCTGTATTGGCCACAAACGGAGGCCCTACACCATAAAAATAAATTATTGTGGTCTAAAATGTGACAGGTGTTTCAGTTTCATTGTCTAACCCCTGTACATGTTATCTTCATAAATTTCATTGGACCAGCACCAAACAAAAATTCCAGCACCACCACCTTGCCCAATGCAGATTCATGACTCATCACTTAAGATCACTTTCATCCAGTCCCCCACAGTCCATGATTGCTTTTCTTTAGCCCACTCTAAACTTGTTCTTTTCTGTATAGGTGTTAATGATGGCTCTTCTGTATGTAAATCCCATTTGTTTTAGTCGACGACTTCTTTTAGTCGACAGTTCGGTCACAGACATTGACTCCAGTTTCCACCCACTTGTTTCTCATTTGTTTTGTTGTGCATTTTTTGTTTTCAAGACATATTGCTTTAAGTTTTCTGTCTTGATGCTTTGATATCTTCCTTGGTCTACCATTATGCTTCCCTTTTACAACCTTCCCATTTTGTTTGTACTTGGTCCAGATTTTAGATACAGCTGACTGGGAACAACCAATCTTTTGCAACAATTGGTGATGATTAACCTTCTTGAAAAGGTTTTATAATCCTCTTCTGTTTCAATTGTCTCTCGTGTTGGAGACTAATTAGCAGATATCTGATGCAGGTGTTTGTTTTAGAACTGCAAACTACAAGTTGATTCATAATATTTTCCTGAGAATTGAGTGGTTCCATATTTTTTTCCTCCAAGTGATCTAGAAAAAAGCAATTGTGACCGACTACTGATTATATTTCTTTCTTTTTTATTGCTTCTTCATGCTAGAAGGTTGGAATTTTGAGTTTTGTGGCATGTCTCTGTGATTTATTTTTTTTAAACTACTGGAAGAACATCCTCCAAGAGTGGTGATTCCATAATGTTTTGCCACGGGTTGTATTCATTAAAGCATACCAACCATCACAATTATATTAAATTCAAAAACCCCATCAGAAGTATTAAGTGTACAGTGAAACATTTACAAAATCCTTATTAAGAAATCAATAAATCAAATTGGAATGAAAGAGAATTTTGGTTCATTACCTGTGGTGTATCTCATAGTCTTGTTGCTTGTGCCCTGTATGGACGACAGGATTACACTCGGCGAAAGGGTTCAAGGTGCACACCTGAAGCACGAAGGCTGTTTAGTCGACAGAGCTCCTCCTTTCTCCTCCACACTAACCCACTCAAGTTTAATATTTAAGCTGAAGTTTATGAGACATTATCAAGGCCAGAGTCAGTCATCAATAAACCCCCAGTATTTTTATTACATTTTATATTACATAATATTGTCTAGGATCACATCTAAGGTAATCAAAGTAAATACTGTAATTGTTTTTTAATTAACAGGATTAGTAGAAATTAAATTATCTGTGGCTGCATTAAAAAATAAACAAACTGCGAAATATTGCTTAGACACTTTGCTTATTTATTTTTGTTGTTTGAAGGAACTGGCATTCACACTATAAATATCAAAACAGGTCAGTCTCGTTTTGAACTGTGGTTCAAGGCACGTGATCAGGTTTAACATTTTCCAAACCTGTTTAATAAATTGCACTTGATATTTTAAGGTACAATAAATAATCTAATTTACAACTCTAAAACCAAATTTCATGACAACGCATGCTTTTTTGTCAGCACAACACTCGTAGAACTTATATAACTTATAAGGAAGATCTGCTGGGTGCAGTTTGTTTCATTGCAACACTGTGTCAAAACGAAAAAAATATTCATTACAAAGTAAACCTCCTAAAGTATTTATGAAAAACTATAGCATCAACACAATGTAACCATTTTCTCCACAAATATTACACATGAATGGGTAACGGCAGGGTATGGCCAAAAGTATGTGCACACCTACACCTCACACCCGTATGTAGCCCTGACTTAAACTGTTGGCACAAAGTTGGAAAGACATAATTTTATAAGATCTCACTGTAGGCTGTGACATTTCAGTTTCCCTTCACTGGATCTAAGGCGCCCCAACCTGGCCTCACGCCTCCTCACCCAACTTAACACTGATATAAACTGCAACGCCGACTACATCCCAGCCCTCCTCACCCAACATCAGTACCTGACCTTGCTTAGTCTCTTACGGACGGAGTGAACACAAATCCCCACAGCAATACTCCACAATCTAGTGGAAAGCCTTCACAGAATAGTGGAGGTTAGTACCAGGGTGATTCAAAAATGATCTGCAATCTGGCTGTAGAATTTAATATAATCTTCTTTTAGAAAATACAAATACATAATCTTTCAACATCATCTCCCTGCAAAACACTCCATTTGCCCACCTGTCACCAAGTTCGCAAGTTCACATTCGTCATTAAAAAATGTTTTGGGTTGAACCCATGAATGCATCGCTATCTTCACCTCTGACATGAATCTTTGTTCTCGTTGGGCTTCTTTCAGGGGACCAGTAGGTGATAGTCTGAAGTGTGTGGACAGTATGGGTAGTGGTAAGCAGGCATGCATTGTCATGCAACAATACAACGCACTTGGATATCAGTCCTCTTCATTCTGTCCAAATTTTAGGCTTCAGCTCTTCAGTAACGAGCCCAGTTGATTGTTGAACCTTTTTCCTGATAATTTTCCAATACTGGCCCTTGAGAATTCCAGAAATCTGTAATCAATTTTCCAGCTGATGGTTGACTGTTGAACTTTTTCTTGGTCGGTGATTGAGGATGTTTCCGTTCTACACTCATAGTGATGAACCCATGTCTCACCAGTCACCACCAGCAGTGACTCTTTTTAATAAACTTTCACCTTTCTTAGAGTATTGGTCCAAATCTTGTTTGCAGATGTCCAAATCCTTCTGTTCGTGCTCTTCCATGAGGTGTTTCGGTACCCATTTCACACAAAGTTTAATCTGGAATGAATTAAAGGTTCATTTTCAATAAGTACGTACGGGATTAGGTGTTCACTTACTTTTGGACATACCTGCCTGCACCTGAGCTCAGTGTTCAAGTACCTATTTTAGAAATCCCATATAACTATTCATATTAATGCAAAGAAGGAAGACCAGATTTGCAGTTAGTATTGGTACACGTAATGTAGCACTCAAGTATGTTCAACTTTTCCAGAAGACCCCCAGAGCTCTGTGTAATGAAGCGCTTCCATCAGTTAGCAGTGCTCCTTTTTTCCAGCAAGCGCTGAGTCTGCCTCACCACACGCTCCACTTTGCGGAAGTGCAACTTCTTCCAGAAGCTGGAGTGCTGTTTGCGACCCCACTCCAGATCCTTCAGGAAGACCAGAAGCTGTTCGCGTACACGTTCCCTTTCCCAGGATAAAGAGTTCTTCCCTATGATGCTCAGAATGAGAAGCCAGTCCTCGGAGATGTCTGAGCCCTCGGTCACTGAAGCCAGCACCTTCACCCGTCTTCCACCTTTTTCCTGCGGAACACCACGGACATGCAGAGACTGCTTCCCTACGTCAGTTAACTGGTTCAGATACAGGCTAGGAAGATGGCAAAAGGAAAATATCTTGTTTAGACATGACTATTCCACTCAACAATAATTTAAAAAAAGTGTCTAATAGTGGATATAAAGACTCTACACCTCCTTGGGAAATGGCAGCATTTTGTGATTTAAAAAAACCCCTCAAAAGATAAATGAGACGTGTGTGCAAAGCTTTATAATTGGAAATGTGTTTGTATTCACAATCAACCAATTACATTCAAACTTCTGTTAAGTAGTCGTCAGTATACATGTAGCCTGAATTAAAGGGACTGGGATTAACTCCACATAAACAAATCTTCTTGGCTCCATTCCTGCTGAAAAAGAGCAAAGAGCTTACTATGTCTGAATGGAATCTCATTGCTGAAAGAATTTCCAAAGCATTACATACAGATCTGGGACAAATAAAGGAAAAATGAATGTAAAGTGTGTAGATAAGTTATTGGGCTGGCACAGTTCAACAGAACAGCTTCAAGCACAGATTCAAGTCTCTGGAACTGAACAGGAGTCATGAACAAGGTTCCTCTAAATAATTTCAACTATCAGTTATTTTCAGTGGTTTGTGTTTTGATGATGGAGGTGGAGAGCGCTGTCTAACAGATGGCTTCAAAATCTCTCGTAAATATTCACCTGGGTTGAGATCTGAGCAGTGTGAAGGCCATAGCATGTATTTTTACATTATTTTTAATAGTGAGATTCAGTGAGATCTCATGCCCTACAAGTGAATGAGTGCGGTGCCATCCTGGATGTGACCACGCCCATCAGGATAGAAATGTTTCATGATAGGATAAAAGTGACCGGTCCGAAGAACGTTGTATTGGTCTGCATTGATGCTTCATGCTAAGGGAACAAGTGTAGGCAAACTGCACTGAACTACCAGAAAAACTGGTATGACAGTTATTAATTGGTGGGTCCCCCACGGGATCTTGGAGGGAACGTTGCAGTCCTCACACTGATGTTTGTTGAGGCCCCGATGAATTCCGATGGTACTTGAGGCAGTGTTTCACACTTATCACGTGAAATGATTCTTGCCAGCTGATGCTTGTCACATTTACCCAGGAGTCTTTTTATGGCGATGCTGCTGTCGTAAGTTCGAGGATTTGCCGGAAGTCACGGTACACCCTAGAAATGCTCATACGTGAAAATCCAAACTTTGCATCTACCTGTTATACCTAATATGCTATAACCCATATCACTATTAAACTATTAAAATTGTGATGACATTCCTTTCTCGCAGCGGAAACAGTTCTAGAAGCTTCCATAGATGTCTATTGCTTTATATACGTGCTGGCGGACGCAACCGATGACATGCATAGGTGGCGTCCCTATGAATTTTGGTAGGGTTTTTCCAGTACTTCAGTGTATGCCATAAAAATCAGAGCCATTGGTTCCTCCTTTACACTTTTTGCCATCTGTATATCATGGAACACAATGAAGACCATAAACAACAAGTGGAGAAAATATGGCACAACACTGACATTACCAAGAACAGAACATCCCTCAAAATCCATAAGAAGACAGGGAGAAAACTGCTCAGGGATGCCACCAATAGGCCTACTGCTACATTAAAGGAGCTGCAGGAATATCTGGCAAGTACTTGTTGCTCCCTGTATTTGGTAACAAACTCTTGGTCTGTTGCAGTTGGGCTCTTGAGCAAGGTCCTTAACCCTCTGCTCAACCCAGCCACTAAGGAGTGCAGTGCACCCATAGTGCCAGCCCCAAACCTGGTTAATGGGAGGTTTGTGCCAGGAAGGGCCCCGGCATAAAGATCATAAATGCAGACTTGATCTGCTTTGGTGACCCTAAGAATGGGAGCAGCAAAAGTGGAAGAAGAGGAAGAATTATTTACATCACAAAAACCTGCCATTGTAACAGAGATGTGTAGACTATATAGACTATATATTAGTCATACTAACTGTAATGTGTGAATAGTAGGGTGCTCTCTGCAGGCGTCAACCAGTTTAAGTGCTGCACCATCTCCAATGTTGTTGTAGGCCACATTCAGCTCCTGTAACCCACCATGCAAGGTCAGCCTTGCAGCTAACTCCAAAGCAGCACCATCTCCAAGACCAGTATGCATCAGAGACAGCTTCTGTATAGACTGGTTACCCGACAGAGCATCCAGTAGATGGCTAGCTCCTTTGTCCAATAAAGCGTTATCACACAACCTGTAGCCAGAGATTCATTCTATTAAACTTTACATTTAACAAACAATCTAGCTTATTATCTTAAACTGTGATCTTACATTTATAAAACAGCAAGTTGCAGGTTAATTGATAACATACTTTGTGTACTGGCATTGTTCAAGCAGTTATTCGTGCTTAAAAAGTTTGCAAAAAGGCTCGTTACCTACCTCTTGAATCAATAACAAAACAATGTGCATTGAAATCTGCCTTACTGTAGTGATTTAATTTTACAGTTGGAATGGAGTAGCAGATCTCGCAGCAGTATGCAGCATTCTGGATCCAGACTGTTAAACTGCAGACTGAAGATAATATAAAAAGACAAACAGCTATAAAAAAAAACCCACACGCATGCTATTAGTTTGTGTACTTTCTCAGAGAGAAACTGAAAACCCAATGTGGTCAGTTTGCTAATAGATTGCTATTCTGTATGCCCAAGGGTCTTTTTGGAAAAGAACAGGTCAACGTAGAAGGTCATTCATTAGACATCATTAAATTATACTATTAATGATTCAAACAGGTCTTTAGTGTTTCTCTGGTTTTCTGGTTATTTATAGCAGAGGTTTTCAAGCTTTTTGTGTCCAGGGACCCCTTTAATGGTAAAATACACTGAAGTGCCAGAAAAACTCGTCTATGCTATATACTATATAGTAATGGCACCCATGTACTCGTTGGTTGCATCCGCTAGTGTGTATATAAAGTGACAGACTATTTGTGGAAGCTTCCAGAGCTGTTGCTGCCATGGGAATGGCAAGGTATCACGATTTGGCAATTTTCAACATGGTTTAATAGTTGGAGCTCATGAGATGGGTTATAGCATTTCAGAGGTAGAAGCAAAGTTTGGATTTAAACATATGACCATTTCAATGTAACGAGACTAAAAGTTATGACAGCAGTGTGGCTGTAAAAAGACTTTGGGTGAACGTGACCAGCGTCGGCTGGCAAGAATCGTTTCACTGCCTCAAGTAACATCAGAATTTAATGCTGGGGCCTCAACAAACATCAGCATGAGGACTGTGCAACGTTCCCACCAAGATCCCATGGGGGACCTACCCCCCCACCCCCCAGTTTTTATGGTACTTCAGTGTATATTCCACAGATACCCTCAAACTGATTTATTTCATGAACTATTAACATGTATTACACACACATTATATATATATATATATATAAACACATTTGTTATGCTCTGTGGACCCCCAGTAGTCCCTGGACTTCATTTTGAAAACCACTGATTTTTTTTTTTGGCAACCTCAAGCAATTATAAATACAAACCATCACCACAAGCCATCTCAAAGCTCTATTTAATAAACAGAACATGTCTCACTTGAGGCTTCTGGTGTTCTTAAAGGCAGGATATAGGATGCGTAGCAACTCTGGAGTGACGTGGCAGGAGGACAAGTTGAGCTCATCCAGCACAAAGCCAGGAGGTAAGCAGTTCAGCACTGAGCTCAGTACAAAGCACTTCAGTGGAGTCATGCGCACATTGGACAGGTTGACAATCTTGATGGACTGCAACACTTCAGCAGTGAGCCGAGGGTTCTGCAGCTCATAGAGCAAAACCAGTAAATCCATCAACTCCTCGGGTGGCTGCTGTTTACGGCTCTGCTTGATCAGTTGCTTCTTCAGCGTCCGAGTGATCTGGACCACCGTGGTGCTCTTAATGTCGCATCCAAGTTGGTCCATTATTCTTCTGTTCCCATAATGAAGGAGTCCTCCCATAAAGATTGGGTACAACTCAAAGGACCTCGTGTCGTCGTTTTGCTGCAGCTGTGGACCTTGAACTCCCAGCAAGCTTTGCTCCACCTGATCGAGAACATCTTCGTTGTAACTGTCTTCTGAGCGGAACATTTCTGCAGCCAGCGTGTTAGCGATGCGCCCCCTACTAAGGTTAGTTACCTTGTCGAAAAATTTGGGAAACAGTTTCACCAAGTTGAACAGAGCAAAGATCCTGAGAGGTATGAACTTGGAGAGAATGGTCATTAAGGTAGTGATGTCCTCACCAGCTTGGCCAAGAGCAGATGATACTTCCTTAGTCACCTTCTCCAGGGCAGTTTTGTTCTCACCAAGAACAACATAAAGGGCAGCCAGATAGTCCTGCATGGCTGGAACAGCAAAAACATAGCGTTTTTCATCCGACTCTGTAACCTTTCGACCATGTTCCACACAAGGCACCAGGAAGAAGTCAAGCACATCTGTACGAAACACTGCCAGCTGCTGAAGCTCTTCATCAGTTTTGGTCTTTCCACCGACCCACTGTTCAAGGTCAGTCTCTGAAAAGGACGTATGTTTACTGTTGACTCCATCGAAAGCCAGCTTCCCTACAGTGCGCACCACGTAAAGCATTAAGGAATTCTGGTGCTCTTGTGATGATAGGTCTCCTCTTATTGTCAGCACCTCTCCCCCAAAATTCAGCCTCAGGAAGCTCGTGTAGATACCAGTAAGAGTGCGAATGGGTGCCTTGGCATCAGTAAAGTGCAGGAAGTGAAGAGTGGCGCACGTGAGCCAGCAGTAAGAAGGTATAAAGCAGGCTGCTGCTAACTGGCTCTCCCGCTGCAGGTTGAGGTAGAGCATCTCAATCAGAGATTCTGCCTCTTTGCCTGGTTTTTCTCCACTTTGTTGTAACAGTCTGCTTGTGAAGTAGGTTCTCTGGCGATCAGGATCATTGAAGCCACAGATCTGAGCATAGCGGTGCATGTATTTCTTTGGAATATGATCTACAGCAGACAGCCTGGTTGTGACCAAAATGCTGGCCTGAAAAAGATGCAAGAAGGCAACAGCGGTGTGAGTGATTTTGGTTAAAGTTAGCTGAAGTATAGGCACTCTTTTCAGGTGTTTCTCCTATACACAAATCTGTAGATTTGAGAAGAGAACAGCAAAAAGAACTGGACATAGACAGAAAACCTGGTACTGGAGCATATGCAAAATACACGGCAAGGCCACCTATGCATGTCATTGGATGCACACACCAGTGCGTATATAAAGCGATAGACATCTATGGAAGCTTCTAGAGCTGTTTCTGCTATGAGAACTGAAATGAAATCATGATTTTGTGATTTTCAATACGGTTTAATAGTTGGAGCTCGTGAGATAGGTCATAGCAAGTTTGGATTTTCAAGGGTGTACAGTGACACTGAACTTATGACAGCAGCGTGGCTGTAAAAATACTCTGGCTGAACGTGACCAGCATCGGCTGGCAAGAGTTGTTTCACAAGACAGGCGTGCAGAACTGCCTCACGCAACATCGGAATTCAATCCTGAAATATCGGCGTGAGGACTGTGGAGGACGTACCAAGTATTAACTGGCATACCGGTTTTCCTGGTACTTCAGTGTATAACACAAAATATTTTTATGCATTACCAGGATTTTATTGAGCTGTTTTTGCTTTTACTGTTCCTAACAACTATTCTATGTAGAGGAATTTGTGCCAAATTGAAACTCGCCACAGTGACAAAACGTGAAATGCAATGCACACAATGTACTAGTTTTCCATTGTGATATGCAGAATATGTGGTAAAATGAAAAACAAAACCACTGTTACATGTGTTTTTCACATTTCTTAACCTCTTTTCTGAAAAGCAATACACGATTTGCATTTTCAAAATGACATGCTGATTTAAATACATTGATACACATACATGTGATTACATTTCATTTTGGGATGAATTGCGCACTGCTACTCATCGAGAAACACTCACCTTTTGGCCCGTTCACAGCGCCACACAGAGGAATACAATGCAGTTCAGCTGATCACATTTCAAGGTGCCATGTTTTCAATTCTGACACGAATTCAGCATTGAATTATGTAAATGCAAGTCCACACACATTGTTTTTCTGCTCGAGTGACATTAAATAAATGTAATGGATCTTTTACTTTGCATTTTGGCACTTTTTCTGCGTGTTTAAATGCAATCTCATGTGCATTGCATTTCAGCCAGGTGGGTTCGTGATGATGTGGATTTAATCGCGCATGTCATTTTGAAAGTGCAAATCATCATGCGTTATTTTTCAGTAAAGAGGTCAAGCGAAGTCAAAAACGATGCAATAGTGGTTTTGTTCTTCATTTTGGCACGTATTCTGCATGCCCCAATGGAAAAGCAATACTCTGTGTGCATCGCATTTCACGTTTTGGCACTGCGGCGATTGCTTTTCAATTTGGCATGAATTCCTCTGCATACTACGCAGGTATGAAGAGCCAAATAAGTCATTCATGCAACATGATTTGGCTGGGGGTTGGTGATAGGGTGCTTTCAGTTTTTTTGAAAGATGATTATTCTGTAACAGGGAAATTTAGGGCTGCACCATCTGAACGGTGCAGGAGCAGGAGCCGTTTGAATTTACATGCACGAGTGCTGGTCCAAATATTTTTTTCCCTTTTGTTTATATAGCCATGTGTTTGAAAGGCTGAGTTTTTCTTCATAGTATAGATTTTTATAGACACTTACAAATCATTCATTCATCTTCTTGGCCGCTTATTCCTTTTCAGGGTCATGGGGGAGCCGGTGCCTAGCCGGCAGCATAGTGCGCAAGGCAGGAACAACCCTAGACAGGGCGCCAATCCATCATAGG
>JAOTRJ010000053.1:12365453-12375763 GCA_028564905.1 Leptodoras praelongus
GTTGTTCCTGCCTTGCGCCCTATGCTGCCGGCTAGGCACCGGCTCTCCCATGACCCTGAAAAGGAATAAGCGGTTAAAAAAATGAATGAATGAATGAATATTTACACAGTTCATTTGAATCATGGTGTTTTTATTCTTCCTTATTTAAGGAAGAAGGGGAATAAGATAGACTGGCAAATTTATAACATTAGAATTTTTTGCTGGTGTTTTTCAAATGTAATGTTTAAATTCATTGGTTTGTACTGGATTTTAAAAAAGATTGGTTATGAATTTAGAAAGATGCTATAGATTTTCCAAACCCTGTTATTATTGTTGTACAAAACGATTCTATCATGTTTATGATAGATTTACAGAAGATTTTAGTCAAGGCTCGTTGCTGAAATTTGATTTGATGCCATGCAAAAGTATTCTACAAATAAATCATATTTTAAAGCTGTTATTATATGTTATTAATTAAGCATGAAACTAAAGACCTAGAGCAATGAAAATGCATAAAAATGACCGAACATAATTAAAATGGTTTGGATTCAGTCTTGACAAAAGAGTGCTTCATAATATTTCAGAACTGTACAGTATCACGTGTTTGTTAATGAAAACAAGAAAGTTTGGACATGGTGGAAATTCACAAACTGTCCCAATCCATGGATGAATTCAGACTAGTCTTAAAATATAGCCACAGAGGCATATTCAAATTATTTTGTACCTATTTTGTACTTATTTTGTAACCGTAAGTAAGCTCTTCCCTCTACCAGCAAACCGAAACGTTAATGACTCTTTTGAGTAAATGACTCTTTTGAACGACTCTTTTCATGGAGTGAATCGACTCGCGAAATGAATTAAAGTTCTTCATTTAAACTCTAGAACATTAGTCATTTTGTCAACCTTTTCTTTCCCTACTTGTCGTTTATTTACTCTCATGATATTTCTAGACGTCCATATCCACGTAGCGAATAAAAAAAAAGTTTAAGTCGTTTAAAAGAGTTGTTCAAAAGAGTCGGATCATGTGGCCAGGACCAACCCACCAAAATAAAAGCCAGAGGTTTGACGGAGAGGCTTGACAGTTGCTCCACGGCATTTCCAACTTCGAAAAAATCCGCATGGTACTTGTAGATTGCAGTATTTTCGTTATGGACCATAAACAGAATGGATTGTGTAAGTACACAGCATTTATAATATGTTTTCTTTGAGATGAAACTGGTTTGATCAGCTTCATTTTTTCATTGTAGTTAATAATAAAGGATGAATGAGCTTGAGTAAAATAAAACAAATTAATCACAATATACATTAGTATTCTTATTATTAGGGAGAAAAAACCTCAGTTTCATTCATGTGCACCTGTTTTAAAATGTAAAATGGTCCACCCATAAATATACTTTTTGTATATTTATTATTACATTATATATTACTTATTGATAGTATAATGTAATTCCAATACTAAGTTTAAGTTTTTATTAATTGTTAATTAATTACATTAAGCAATGTAATAATGTTAAAAAAAAAGAAAAAAAGAATGACACCATAATTGGATTGCTCAGCAGTTCTCAAGTACAGCCAAGGTCAGTGTCCTTGCCCTTTAACACAGCTAGTATTCAGTCTTCAGTACTGCTTGTGTTAGGTGTTATGAAACATGTTCATCTAAACAGTTTGTGAAAGTTAGTGGTACAAAAGAAAGAGGAATAGACCAGAGATAGACTCCAAAATAGTTCTGGGAATTGAAATTTTAAATGAGCTGACCCAGACATTTTTGTTCCCTTGTCAGGAAAAAAGAAACACTCTACCCCTTGCATCTTCTACCAGCATTTAGACATTGATCGACTAGGGTTAAAGATTTACTCCTACAATAACCCTGCAATATAATGTGTCATTGAAAATCACATTTATAGCAGGGCATATTCCAGTGTTCAGACTGTAGGCAAAGTTATATTTTCCTACAGACCTTTCAGAGTCAGTTATTCAGCATGCATGTGCTAACCAAACTTTGCAGGATTTCATTTTGTAAAATGTTGGCAAGCACTGCACTAAAACAAATTTTTTGTAAATAAATTAGTGACATGCAAACTTAGTTGGGAACAAAGAAGTTACATTCCGTTCTGAATGCTGTAACCGGGTCTTACTGAGCTGAACAGGAATCAGTTGTGGCACAGCCTATGTGATTCAAGTGATTTTTAATATGTTTAATAAACTCATTGTGCCGGACATGTGCCTGGCGTTATGCCTCTGTGGCTTGTGTGCATTTAAACCTTTCCTCAGGGAAAGTCATGCAGAGCCTTTCTTGGGATCTCTCCAACATTCTTGGTCTTCTTGGTCCTGTAGTCCAGTGCCAGAACCCTGGTCATTGCACACTTCTGTGGCACATCTTGAAACCAGACCTTCTCTTTCCCTGCCTAATACCTCCATATATTTCTCCCCTGATTCCATATTAGCTATTCATCGTTATATGTTGTTGTTCTTATATATAAAAATATTAAGTCAATAAGTCAGTAGGCAAAATGAGATATCGATACAAGAGCAAAGACCTGGTTAATTAAAAGCAAAACTATCATCTTTCGAAATTAATATTATCTTCATAAAAAAAGATTGCCTATACAATTTGCATTCACAGAAAAGTTATATGGGTAAGAGAACCTGTGTAAAAGTAACAGAGCTCCTATCTGAACTAACAGAGGGGTGCCAGCCACAAATGAGATATAACGCTAGTAAATGATTTGTAAGCAATAAATGTCAGGCAGGTCCTACTGAAACAATGCATAGAGACATTCAATTAAGAAAATCTCAACCAGATTCAAACTGGAAACTCCAGCAGCTCATAACTCATACCCATAAATCAAAACACAGTTTAAATCATAACATAAGAAATCATGAAATATGAATCATGAAATAGTGAAGTGGTAGGAAAGCTATGAAACGATTTTTATTATTATTAAACTGCTGTACCTTAAAAAAACTATTATCAACACTTTAAAATAATATGTAACCAATGTTATTCATTGCACAGCTTTCGTCTAAAAGCCTTATGTGTTAGCCTTTCCTGATACCAGGAAAGCTTCTTGGTTTCATGCAGGATGTAATTTGCTACCTGTGCAATGCAGGAAATAAACGTAACTTTTATCTCACTCAAAATTCTAACCCGACGTTCCAGAGGGGCTCGGCTATAAAGTTACAATTACAGCTTCTATTGGGTTAGAGAAGATGAGTTTATGCATTGACATAAACATATGTGAGAAGTGAGGTACATGTGTGAACAGGTACACGTGTAGCAGGTTTATTCCATGAGACCAGTAAGCTCACAACTGTAATCCATAAGACCAGTAAGCTTTTACACTCAAGCAATGTAATAAAAATATTTTGTCAGATTCTTTCATCATTGCTGAACTTTCGTCAGTCACCACATTTTCCCACCTTGATCCATTTAAATTTTTGGTGGTGTAACTAAATCAGACATTCCGTTCCATTTCCCTATTTTCACAAAAGCAGCTGCACCCACTTCCTTCTTAACTCTTTGCAAAAGAATTTGCTTTATTATAATCAAACCAAACTGCTCCTAATTGCTTTGGAGTACAGAAACAGTATAACAAGGGACTTTTTTTTGAATTACTAATCACTATAAATGCTTTGTACCAAGCATTATCTGTGATTTTAGCTGTTGCATAAGTTCCCTTCCTATGGACCTTCTTTCCTTGTTTGATAATTGCATGACAGATGAGTCCATGGACCATAAGGTTAACTATTAGTCACTCAAATTTAAAGTTAGCAATTAGTCGATTATTAAACGTCGCTCTGACTATGTTTCCCAACTCTTCCCACAGAGCTGCCAGCTTATCTATGAAGGTCATATGGAAAAATCATTCGTGAATTATTATTACATTTAGGAAGCTCTTAACAATAGGCCTTCTTTATGAATTCATAGCTCGCTAATGATTTCACACTGGGGTTTTTTACTCTGAACAGTTTATTAGCATTTAATGGAATCCAAGCTTGTAATCGCACTTTCAGCAAAATGCTCATGAGTACATGTAAAACTGAGAATGGGCAAATTACTTTAAGCTTAAGAAAATTGTTTAATCTGCCTGAGAAAAGCTGTTTATGACCTCCTGTCCCATATGCTTATGCACAAACATACCAGCAGGAAGTGATTCAGCACTGCTCCCTTCACCTTTCGTCACCAGCCATAATTGTACTAAGCCTAGCAGGATGTCTGTAGAAATTACATCACCGACTAAGGCTCATGTAAGATATTTACAATATGTATAGTCAATTCACATCACATTCAACACACTGTATTATCAACACATATTCAAGTGAGTGCATTGTTCAGCCTCTAGAGTACACAGGCTAAATGCCAATCCCAGTGCAATTAGATCTGGTCAATATATTAGAGCAATAAAGTAGCAATCTTGTCTTATCTTATTACCACAGAATTCATGAATATGTTTAAAGTGAAGGAAGAAGTTTTGACTTATATTTAATTGCTTTATAATTTATACCTTTAACTGAACAACATTTTGTCAGTTAAGTAAGATGGAAATGTGATAGTTGTAGTTCAGTTATGTTGAGTAAGAGCAGAGACGTGTATCTCTAATGATTGAGTGTCTTCTGTTGTTCCTCAGTGTTTATCCTCCAGGCTGAAGCATGCCCATTCTTAAGAACCTCCCAGCTCGGCTGAAGGGGGCCAAAGGGAATTTGGAGTTGGAGAACACTCATAGTGAGCTAATTCTCCGCAAGATGAGCCTCAACCACAACCCGTTTGCAGAGAACTGCTTAGATGAGGAGTGGCCCAGGCACAATGGTGGCTCACTCCTGGATGGGGGTGCTCCCAGGGACCGTAACCCATTTGAGGATGAGGAGGATGAGAATGAGGCCAATGAAGTGAGGCGTGGGGGCTCAGGAAAGGGTGGCTCTTTTAAAGGGACACTTGACCGCATCAAAGGCGTGTCGCCACTCAAGACCCTGGGCAAGCTAGGCAAGGGCCTGCGCATGTCCGGCAGGAGTAAAGGCAGCCCCACCCCTTCTCCACAGGGCTCCATTGGTATGCCTTCACCCATGGAGAAAAAGAAGAAAGGCCGACGGAGTTCAGAGGGAAGTCTTCTAAGGTACAGAGTCTAAGGAACACTTAGGAACATTTTGTTTCACATGATGTGTTAGCCTGGTCAGTGAAGTTGAGAGCTTTCCACCAGTTTATGAAATGGTAAACTATCCAGGTCCCTGATCTATTTGCTTCTTCTCCACAGAATGGCAGGGAGATGCAGAGAAAGCCTTCGTAAAGAGAGCTTGCCCAATGGAGACCTGTGCTCAGAGAGTGATGCCGATTCAACCAGTCGCAGACTGTCCCTCTTGAAGATTGTGGGTAGGGGCAAGAAGAGGGAGTCGCTGGTCGATCGCTCAGCATCCCCTGGGCCTGAAGAAGAGCCAGTAGAGGAAGTGCCAGTAGTGAAACCTAGAGAACCTCTCTCAGGTAAGCAGATATGCTGCTTCGAAGACAGTTGAATGAAGGAATGAATGTCATTTATATTGCGCCTTTCTCAAACCCAAGCATGCTTTACAGTCAACATACAACTTTAACACCAATCACACGCCGGTGAGATTATGGGAACCTATTAGGTATCTCTTTTTAAGTATGGCGTCTCATCTATGTTGTATTCCTGCTTTGTGTGTAGTGTTCCTGGGATAGTGTGTAGGATGTATAGGATTCCTGAAATTCCAGATCGGATCCAATGCAACGCTGATAAGGATAAAGCACTTACTAAAGACTGAACAAACAAAAAAGGCGTAATATTATTACTAAATACAATGTCAGAAGGTATGGTCATGAGTTTATTGGCCCAAACCAAAACTACTCATTTGTGCATGCATGCATTTGATTTAGAATGTTTCCCTGAAGAAGGAGGCAACAAGTATAGAGATGATTTGAATGGCTGGACCTGCATGCCTCAGTACTCTGTCGGCTCGTATTTGTGAAGCAAGTTCAGATCAGATAACAGGCATTCAGAGGGCTTGTTTGGGCAAGATGCAAAATGATAATGGCTCAGCAACCGAATGACTTGTTTTATTAATTATCCATAAATTGCATAGTGAAGTTTATCCATATTTACATCATACCAGGAGGATGTAACCATTAATATAATTAACATGGCCAACATTTAATTTTACTTTCAAGGTGACATCTATCAAAAATGTACATTGTGTACAGTGTACATGTGCGCCTGTATGTTTTTTGTTTTTTTGTGGTAGAGGGCATTTAAATAGCTGGTGACTGAGAGCAGATAGCGGTGACATGCATTCCAACTTCTACTCCAAGCATTTTCTATTTCCCGATATCCTTCAAAGCCTAATCACTCATACTCCCGCTGAACCAAAAAAGACCATATCAACTTGCCCTACTGCTAAAGCACAGTATGGGCTGTCAAAACTAAAAGATGTGAAAGGTCACACTTCACCTGTAAGTACAATATGAACACAGCAAAGAAAAGAGGAATTTGTGTAAAAGGGAACTAGTTTTTTATCTCTCAAGTCTCAGCTTTCTTTTAGTTGCTTTGGGTAGAGTGACACGCTGAATCTGCTGCTTTCCATTCCCCAGCTGACACAGCACAAAATTCCCTTTTATTTGTATGTTTAGCCACATTATGCTGATGGGAAACCTTCTACTGACCTTATATGGCTCACGCTGGTTTACACACTCTTAGAAACCAGAGTTCTGTAGTTCACCACACTAAGCTCCATTGGATTTTAATGGGAAATTAGTCCCTTGTTCAGTATACCACTGATTTACATTTCATGTCATTTTGAAATGTAAAAAGCTACTTGAGTATACAATGCATCTCTATGATGCCTGCTTCAGAGATATAAGTCTTAGGTTAAAGGAAACATTGTTGTGTTAAATGGCAGCTGTTCTCAAGTGGCAGCACATTCCTTGGTGGTTTTGTGGGGTGTGATTCTCAGAGCATTACTGGTATTTTTATTTTTAAAAAATGCAGACTTGACATGTTTTACTAATTAAGCATATTATTTCACATTGTATTAAATATTACTAACAGATGTGCTACTACTGTAACACTACTAAAGTTTAGTTGCATCCAGATTATGGATTTGATCATGAAAAAGGGACAGGAAAATGTGTAGCACCAAGAATGACATTGAAATCAAAATAATCTCAGAATCAATATCACTTTATTTGCCAAATGCACAGATACACAGAAAGGAATTTGGCAAAGATATGGCCTGGCAGTCATATAGTTTTTCTTCTTCTTCTTCCATTTTTTCACCATTTTTTTGTCAAAAACATCATAGACTTAGCCTTCACCAAGCCACATGAAACTTGGTGTGGTTGTAGCCCTACATATCTGGCACAGAATAAAAGATGTGCTAGATGTGCAGCTTTGTGCTAGAACCCCCTCAAGTGAGCTAGGCTCAAAACATTTCAGAGCAATTTCTCAAAAACCATTTTGCATGAAACTTTTATGAACTTTTTATGGTAAGTTGGCCTCTAGGACAACGATCATCCTAGGGCACCACAAAATATAACTACACAACTTAGGTAATAGGAAAAGGAATGTAGTTACAAGAGTGAGGACCTCTGGACTTGCTGTATTTCCCTGGTGCTCAAGGGGTTAATAAGGGTGGATAACCTTCAAAATGGTGAGGTTTTTTCATTAATAATTTGGGTTTTTCAAAGATTAACTGTTTTTAAACACACACTTGACAAAAATATGTTCAGGATGTGCCTGGGAAATAGTGACAATAATGACAACAATAGTTTGCTTATTTGGCCCTAAAATATAACTTCCATATCCATGGACTGTGCAGTATGAAGGGGAAAAAAATAGGAAGACATGAGCTAGTGTTGTATGATGTTAATTTGTATGTTGTCTCTGTTCTGTTTGATACATGTCACCAATGTTGTGTTTTATTGTGAATTACATGGCAAGGCAATGTCTTTAGTAGTGCACCCATCTGTCCTTGTTCACTGGGTTGGGCTCTGGTTAAATATGTTTGATAAGTAGAACATGTATTGAGGTGGTTACACCAGAGAGTAGTAAATGATTTCCAGACTTCATCCAATTGAAGCCAACGACCATCAACCATAAAACTATAACTGCAGCTTTGAGCCATACATCATTGGCCGCCATGGGAACAGTGTCAAAGCACAACTTTGGTAACCAATATATTCATAAGTGTGTGATAGCATGACTGGTTACACCCCACTGGCAGTCACCTAGCTCATACTTAAGAGGACAAAAATCACATTACTAAGCTAAGCCTTCATACACATTTAAATTACTTCCATTTATCAGAAATTATAAAATTAGTTAATATTTCAAGGGTAGTGAAAGGTGGGGTGGATGTAGATTCATTGGACACTGTACATGTCCACTGTAATTGAACTTTGGAGCAGGACCAGTGTGTCCTGATCTGGGTTCAAGTCTTCACCCAGGCAAAAGCTCTCCAGTAACAGGAGTGGCTGGTGTGCGTATAATCCAACAGCCAGTCCATGTCCAAATGGCTGAATCTACACAAAGGTTTAAGCACCAGTGGTATTCTGACAGGCTCAGTCTTGCCCAGGGACATTAGACACTACTAGGTCTTATCCAGCTCTGCCAGTGGGGGTTTTGAGAATGGTGGAGCAATGAGAAAACACTATCCTGCTCCCTTTTTAAGAAAAATATTTATCCACCCTGCACACCCCTGTGATGGAGGTGGGGAGTGGGTGTTGAAAAAAAATAGATGGAGTCTCAGATATCCTTTTTTTTTACTAAAGCCTGTTTGAGCCATGCCAGCGGAACAGTTGGTGAATGTGCAGTGAAGATGAATAATTTGTGGTTGATGGGATTACTGGGGTGCTGTCGGATATCTTTGGCCATAGAGTAGGT
The DNA here is from genome assembly GCA_028564905.1 of Leptodoras praelongus. Lineage (NCBI taxonomy): Eukaryota > Metazoa > Chordata > Actinopteri > Siluriformes > Doradidae > Leptodoras > Leptodoras praelongus. Next base: position 12,374,318 of record JAOTRJ010000053.1, read on the forward strand.
GTCCAAGTGACATGGATCATGCAGGTGGTCGAGCTATGTTACTGGAGATCCTACTTACCAAATTAATTTGGTCATATTCCACAAATGTAACACCAATTTCAAAAACACAGCTTTCCCACTGTTCCTCGTTGCCCTCAAAGAATACTGTTGTTTTAGGGGCATATATTTAATGCATAAAAATTCATACATGTACTTTGCAACAGGGTCAGAGGGCAAGTGCCTTTGCAAACAAAGACATAGTGTTCTTCTGAAATACAGAACCCTGCCTAACTCCCCATTTTGGCAGTGTTCCACCTTTTAATCACTCCAGGATAAACCAAGAACTCTTTCAACATCTGGCCATTGCCTCAATGTCATTTCAAGGACATATTTTAAAGGTTTCTGCTTAGAGGTAATTGGTGTTTCTAGAAACTTTCTGTTAAAAGTGGTGCCCATTCATTAAGCCACCCCACCCCCTCTGTGACGTTTTTGTCCTTGGGTGGAGGACTTTAGCCCGGATGGCTTTACCAGAGGAAGTGGCTCCTACTTTCTTACACAAGAACAGGGAGCACAGTAATTCTTCCCTGCCCTCCTCCTGTGTGATAGCAGTAGGACAGTCAGCATTGTCTTATATATTTAGACCTCCTTCCGACGGGTTGGCGAATCAACTCAAGCCGTCATAATTTTCAGTAGTGCTGCTGGAGGGGTGGAATGGTTTGACACTGTTTCCTCAAAAGGGACAGGGACGGATAAGCTGGGCGCCAACTTTGCTCCCCAGCATCCTCTATGCTAAAAGAAAAGTTTTTTCTTAGGAAACGAATATAGCTACTCAGCTATAAGAGGAACTCTGAATTACAGTATGACACTAACTTTTCCCAAGCAGATCTGTGACTCACATTTAAGTAGAAATACTAATTTCTATGAATGAATACATCCTCTTCCTATGCAAAGAGCCCTGCATTTTATGAAACTAACTTAGAAGCAAGAGGTGAAATTATACTGTTTAAAGATCCCCCAAGGAGCAAGCCAGTGCTAAATAATCAGACACCCCCATGTGTCTGAACAGAGTTTATATAAGCAGAACAGCAGGGGCAACAGGAATTCCCGATATATGATATGTTATATTAGACATACAACCGGTCATTCATACACATATAGCAGAAACCCTAGTGATCTGCCCAACGTTATTTACCTCCTTCTGTGACTGCAATAATATTGCAATACAATGTAAGTTTACGTCTAGCTGTATCTCCTGGAAGTTACTCTGATTATTCACTGTTATTGAAGAGCCTTTTCTAGAACATATTTTAATTGCTCCACCTTTATATCTGACTTCATAAATGTCAGTCAGTCAGTCATTTTCTGTACCGCTTATTCCCAGTTACGGGGTCATGGGGGAGCTGGTGCCCAGCCGGCAACTCTGAGCGCAAGGGCAGGAACCAACCCTAGACAGGGCGCTAATCCATC
>JAOTRJ010000053.1:12449200-12460623 GCA_028564905.1 Leptodoras praelongus
TATATTGTATTGTCACACAGCCTTCCTTCAGGCAGACCTTCTCATGAGTTTGTTGTTCATATACCTTCTAAAATTTTAAATCAGAAGAGTTAGATGACTGTCGAGTCCATTTTGCTGGACAGACCAGTGCACAAGTTCACAACTGTCCACAAACTGCTATAATGAGCAGCGTTTTGCTGGATGTAGTGTAAACCTTTTATGTTATTTTCTGAGCATGAATGGTATGTGCATACTTTTTAAAGTAAATACATTCAACTGCAAGATCTTGATGTCTTCAATCCCCATGATCCGCTAAATTATAAAATAATCTAGCAAGAAATATAGGTTCCTCTAGCTAAAGCTAATAATAAGTTAGACTCTACAGGTTAGGAAGTGTTCCTGAAGCAGTTTTTTACACTTGGGCAGTAGGCATATTTTTAGTGTATTCAGTGATGATAACGATAAAGACAGCATTATCTGAATAAATGTGCATATGCTGCATTAACTTTCCCTCAATATCCCTCCTTTATTAACCAAGTGCTTCTAACTCTCCCAGTGCACATTATCTCCTCTTTCTTAAGTCTGGGCTGATTTCGGGTGCTCTGTCTTTTTTTGCTTTTTTCCTTGGCAGTTAGCTTCAGTCTTATTTCTCTGCCAACCTTTTCTTCTCTCTCTCTCTTTCTCTGTCTCTCTCTGTCATACTGTCCTCTTCCCTTCTCTCCCCTTTCCATCTCCTAGGGTCAATCTTGACCCCTCTAAGCGTCAGAACTCAAACAAATCCGTCTCGGGCTGCCCTCTGCCACATGGATCGAAAACAGTTAGTAAGTCTTCCCATCTTTCCACCTTTCCATTTTCATTCCCCTTCTTGCACACCACACCCATGTTCAGTGCCTCTTCTGTGAAACTGAGGAGTAGAGCTCCCCCTTGAGGCCATTACTAGCTCCAGTTGATATACAGTATATGCAGCTTCTATCACGGTATAAAACGTTCCAGCAGTAAAACTGAAGCAGAAGAGTTCTAGGTGTGCTTGGTTACTAGGAGGCACTGCAACATGGACTGTGTCTCTCTGCTGTGTTTGTTTTCCTTCTTATTTTTCCTTTCATCACCAATCATCCACCGGTGCAGTGGCATGCTTAGACCACTTCATCTTATGATTCATCATGTGACTCTTTTATTAAAAGCTCTCTTGAACCATGAAAGCTAGCTGCCTATTTGAGGTCATTTTATTATTGTATAACTAGCTTAATGGGGATTCTTATGTCTAATAGAAACAGCCAGAACAGCGTACAGCAGTGCCTGTTAAAAATGCCTGGACTTTAAGTGCTAAATGTGTGAGGTTGCAAACATTTACTCAGATGAAATATACTGTGTTGATAGGATATCGAATGGAATATAGACATTAATTCATTTCATAGCAGTGATGAATGGGTTTAATGGAGAGCGATGCTCTCTATCAGCTGATTCCTAACTTCACACTTTGTCTCCCTCTTGAGGGTCACAGACGAACCTGAGAGAGTCTGCAGATCTCCGGTCACAAGGTAAGAGTGTGTAGAATTAATTTGAAAGCTTTCCATCAATCAAAACCAAACTAGCAGTCACATTAACTTAACTCGGTATTGAATATTTCTATATATATCTATATATATATATATAGAAAGATGCTAATGAGGACATGATCAGTTTTGTTTTAAACAAATCGAGACATTTATTTCTTTTAGCTCTTCTGTGCACTTTTACAGATGGTGAAGATTTAAAAGTAGCTAAAAAATGAATTTAGGAGCAGTTTTCTGAACACAGATTAAGTGTAGAAAATGTCATTTTTCTGTGCTGTTTATATCCAGATATCTGAGATCTGTGTTCACAAAACCGACTCTAACCATTAAAACTGATTCTCTCTCCTCCCCTCAAACGCCCCAGAAGCAAACTGTCAGGTTAAGAACACCAGGTAATGTTTTTTTAATATGTGACCTGTGCATATACCTAGAGCATCTACTCTGTGCACTTTGTGTGACGTGCACCAACTCTTAAATATCGAGCATTTTAGCTTAGACCGCCTTCCTCCATCTGCCCCCGTCCCCTTTGACCCGTGTGCACTTGCTAACTGCAGGTCTTGCTTGAAACGCGAACCCTTAAATTGGACATTAACTGAAAGGCCATTAAGGAAATCATTACTATTAACTTGGTGTGGTTTGAAGGTCGTGCTGTGTGCTTGAATTTCTGGTGTAGAACTTTTGCTACATGCCTGCTGGTTTTGTTTGTTGCCATGGGTGACTGAGAACAAACCCAACTGCGTTCATCCGCAGAGTCCATGCTGTAGGTGAACACAGTTATGTACCAATGCTTGATATTAAAGCATGTTTAGAGACCTTGCAGAAACCTCATTTGAATAATATATTTATGACACATGTTTAACAACTGTATGACGTTGAGGGACTAACTGTAAGTATCTCAGTTTTCAGTGAGCGTAAAGATGTAAGTATAAGTAGATGTATATTCTGCAAATACCTAAAATATACAAACTCGTTAAATTAAGAATATGTTACATATTAAGACACATGTTATTAACATAAAATGAAATGGGAAAACATTTTGTTCATTTTTTAGTATTCAAACTTTCAAAGTGAGATACATAAAAAAATATGAAAGTAATTCGCATAAATATGAGCAGTTATTTAAAATGATAGCCTTTCTGAATTCAAATTCAGACAATACCAAATGTTTATTGGATATCAGTGTGCTCTGAAGAACCTCCAGGTAAAACAGCGAGTTTATCAAATTGTCTACTTCAGAGCATATTACTTCATTCTTTTGTAAGATTTCTAACATTTACCCCCAACCCCTCCCTGCCTGACCCCACCCCCAACCACTATCCACCCATGTTATCCCCACACCTCTTTTCATCTCTCGTATTTCATGTCAACCTTCCACCTCCCCGAACATTCCCTTCCTCTTTTTCTCTCTCACAGTCGCCATCTATCTGGGTATCAAAAAGCGGCAGAGCCCCGGCCCCCCCGATGCGGCTGGGATGTAAAGGTGCAGAGCGCGCGGGACCCAGCCGAGGTGGTGTTAGCAGTTCGAGAGGCGGCGCAGGGCTGTGGGTGCCAGGTGCACCAGGCTGGCCCGTTCCTACTCTCCTGCACACATGGCGCTGCTGGCTCCCGGGTGGCATTCGAGGCTGAAGTAGGCCACCTGCCTACAGAGGTCAGCGGCGTCCGCTTTAAGCGCCTATGGGGGGCGCCGCTCGCTTTCCGGGACATCGCTACCAAAGTGTCCAAAGAGCTGGAACTCTAAAGGGCAACAGGGTTACAGAGGGGTATGAGTGCAAAGCATGGGACAAACTCCCTACACCACCTGCACTTTCTATGAGCTTGTACAGACTCTGAAAGAAACACGGAGAGCTTCATGGCTGCCACATACAGGCTCTGCTGAAAGAAATCTCCTCTCCACTGATTCCTACTCTGTGTCTTAGCTATTCCAATTTTGACAGACATTTATGATTACCACGGTGTCTCAGCCCTTCACGTCATTTCCTTTGAACAGCTGCTATTTAATAAATTTTAACAATTTTTTTTGTTCCTTTAAACCTTGCACCATCCCGAACACTTTGTCAGACGTGTCCTGAAGTTTTTTTTTTGTGTATTTTATATTTACATTTTCTGTGGATGGAAAACAGCCTAAACACAAGTATAAGAGCTGCCTAGTAGGAATGAAAAGTTGTATAAACCTGTGTGATTTGGGGATAGGTGACGGCTGCTCTTCTGAGCCACTAACATTGTAGCCTTTATGGCTTTTTTTTTTTGTCTGCGTTTCAGCAGTTGTTCTCAGTAATGCAACTTCTGTTGTTGTACAGTAGCACTTTAGGGTTGAGTGAGCATCTTTTCTTGAACTGTGTTTCCCCTTTAATGGTACACTGCAACAGTCAAGCCAAGTCAAAACACAACACTCCTTCTGTTCTCTGTAAGTATTATGCTGGTGAGAAGCCTCTGTTATACAGCCAAAAGAGGATCCTGCTAAACGGACACGAGACTGCGGCTTTCCGTTGATTTGGTAGAATCCGTCACCACCTTAGACTTAAATCTGTACATGCACTGTGCAAAACTGATTTGTTCAGCATTTGTATGAAACCCTGGAGTGTGCAAGTCTAGTTGTAGCCTTGGAGTCATCTAACAGCTGTGGATGTACTATATTTTTGATAATGTGACTAGGTTGGGGTGCTAAAACATCTGCCAAATTATCCTGTGATATAATTTCAGTACTGTTTGACATATATTACTTTGTATTCTTAGCTCAGTGGCCTCTTTAAGTCAATGTCATTATTACTGTGTGCTGTAGTGGGCTAATTTTGTGGTGTTATGATGCAAAGAGATGGACTGACCGTCCAGTACCAGCTATCCTTCATGAAACTATAGCTGTACAATTCCTATGAGCACTGTTCTGAAATGTTTTGCTAAAGCAAAAGGGCTATATAAAGAGTCTATTCTCCAAAATTTCATTGTGAAGAAACAAACTAAACCCAGACTGTAATTGTTGTAATATGTGCCACAATCTACTACCAAGATAAAAAGTTCAGACCTCTTAAAGCCTGTAAATCAATTGTCACAGTCCATTGCTTCTTGTTAATCTGTAGAAACGTGAAAGTGAAAGCATAATAAATAAGATCAACTTGACTTTATATTTCTTCTTATGAGATTATTTCTAATATTATTACTCCAATTTGAAATGGTCCTATTCTATTAGCAGATCATTTCTGTATAATTCTATATCGAAATGCTAAAATTCTAATAGAATAATATGGTTTTAAACCTGAAATTTGTAGTGATGCCTATCAGTCGATGTCTATAAATTAAAATATTCTCATAATAAGAAATATTTGACACATTCAGACATATAAATCAATTTTTTCAATGTGAAAGCCATGTTGTTTTGATATAGGCTTTACGGTAAAATGTCTTGGGTTTCTTAGGCTTGCAGTTTATTGGTTTACTGTGCTGGTGCGTTGATCCATGGGTTGTGCCAGAATGTGCCAGTTCATGTTTACAGTCAAGGAGCATTTACGCTTCACAGCTCAGTATGCTTCCTTGATGACTTCCTTAATGATTTAATTAGTGCACACCAAAATTCGGGGATTACATAGAACACTTGGATAGACTAATTAAAAACCTGGTTGTGGTTCCAGTCTAAAGGGCAAAGCCTAAAAAATTCAATTGGTCTCCAAAAATTTTTTGGAAGTTAATAGGGCAAACGCTCATGTCTTAGAAAGCATATGACAAGTCTCTCTATTCTAGCAAACTGTATGAATATGTGTGTGTGTTCATGTATGTGCTTGTGTGTGAGGAGATCAATGACTCTTCAATGAAAATAACAACACTGTGTGACTTTTGGTTTTTTAGTTAATAAACATAGATAGTCTTAACCCCTTAAACTAAAGAGACCTTTGATGGCTCCAGCTATACATTCCTCACTCCTGTACGTAAATACATACATTTCCTTTTGTTTTCACTGTAATTGCCAAATCATTCATAATAGTTACAAAATACAGACGTGCTTAAGGGGTTAAGTACTCACAACACTGTTACATTAAGTCACTGTTTCACAAACCGGTCCTCAGGGATCCTAGGTGCTCCACATTTTGCTGTGTCACGGCTCCCAATACACCTGAACACTGGAGAACGCTGTTCACTTGGTGCAGATGTGTTGGGAGCAAGGACTGAGGACTGGTTTAGTAAACACTACAATAAGTGCTGTTTTGACTGTGTGCTTCAGTGAGATAATAAAAAATTAAAGCCTCTGCTGGTCACGTGGCTTAACATGACATCAAAATAAGAAGTAGCCTTAGTTACCCCTTTTTTTCCTGTGTGCATTGACCTTCAAAAACATACAGCTTCAAAAAATTTTTGGTTTTTTTTTTTTTTTTACCCCATTTTAAGCAGGTTGAGTTAAACAAAATAAGTTTCTGGTTAAATGTAAAACTGCCTGCTGGCTTTGCATTGACAGTTTATCCTGAGGTAAATCATCTACTGTCTCTTCTCCTCTCGCAAGGCTATCTGACTGTATAAATATGTAAAATTGTGTAGGCAAATTATGATTTAATTTTGTTCTTTTTCAATGTTTTAGTTTTTTTTTTTGCCTGTACATGTACAGAAAGGGCAACAGCTGAGGTGGTTGAGGAATAAACACATTGACTTTAAAGCTTGTCTGTGTTTTATGCGTTCACCACTAACAGCAGAACAGTGTCCATGCCAATGTCACAAACACGATTTAACTGAAAAACAGGAGGTAACATGACGGGTAAAAGAAAGCAGCAACCCAGAAAAGAGTAGTTCCTCAAAAAGAAGGATTTATGTAATTACAAAGAAAAGACTTTGATAAAATTTATTTGCATGCTTCCAAAAGATTTGTCACTCTGTGTGGGGGAGTTGTGGTGCCATATCAAATGTTGGCCCAGAATGTCCCATGTGTGTTCAATTACATCTGATCATACGTGTGTTAAGGTAACAGCATCTGATTTACATCCTGTAATGCAAACTCATTATACTCGTGAGGGCATGTGCCCTGAAGATGGTGGTGGAGTCATCCTGGAAGACACTCCCATCAGGATAAAGCTAACTAAAACCATGTCAGCAAAAAGACCTCTGCAGCATAACAGAACTACCTGCTTTCCCTTCATTTGAGACCTGTCCATATGTGGCCAATGGTGAGCATCTTTGGGATGGGGTGAGGTGCGATGCATCAGTGATTATGTACATTTTTGTTGGTTGAGGCACAAAAATGGCAAAGAGTGCTGTTTCTATCATTTTTGGAGTTTTTTGCTTTTTGTATATTATATATACTGTATAAGTTTAAATAAGTTATATCTTAATTAGTTTACACTTTGTGTAATAAGCTTAGGCATGTAGCCTTTAAAATTGCAATAGATTTCTGTCAACCAAATTTAAATGAGTAAAATGAAGAATACCCAAATGATATATTACATATTGCATATTTCATAATGTTTTCGTCATAATAAGACTAAAATTAAAGTGGGCAGCATAACAAGACTGTTTTCTTCCCACTTTCCAAAACTGCTCTAAATTGCCCATAGGTATGAATCAGTGTGTGGATAGTGTTCCCTGAGGTGGAATCCCATCCATGAGATATTTTCTGAATCCACTGTGACCCTAACCAGGAGGATTAGAAGAGCTAAATGTTATTTAATTTACAGTACTGATTATGTATCAGTATTATAATACTTTTGATAAAAAAATACTAAAAATATAATTTTTCTGAAATGGGAGGAATCCATATTTTCATAAATCCAGAGATGATAAAGTTTGATTATTTTAATCCTGCTTTCAACAACAAATTCCCATTTTTGTGTTTTTTTTGTCACACGAGTTAGAATTATGAGCCGTAACACGTAGAGTTGATTGTTTCATGGGGCTTTTAATTACTTTGTACAACCAAAACAAAGGTGAATACAGCACAGTCAGAGTTTCCTGATCTATGCGGCAATTTGATCCCAAGATGTTACAGGAAGAATGGAAAAGGTGACAGTAAAAAGATGGGGAAATAACGTGGTTAATGAGGAAAAGAGAAAGTATGTGAAATAAGAAAGAGAGTGAGCAGCATGGAGTTTCAGTTCAATGGAGTGGAAATGTCAGGTGGGAGCCCTTCTCCTGCTTGCTTGCTCCTTAGATGGTAAGGTTACTCATAAGATCAAATACAAAAAGAAACACTACTTTCACTTTACTTCTGGGCAGGGATCATGCCATCGATGGACTCGCCCTTCTCCAGCTTCTTCTCCATCTCAACCATGAGCTTCACACCATCAACCACCAGCTGTACCTGCTGCACTTCAGAGGAACCCAGACGGTCAGCATTAGAGATGTCAAACACACCACCGACAGAAGCGGTATCTACACCACCTGGACAAGTGAGAAAGGAGGGTCAAGCTGTTGAAAGTATTCAGTCAGGAAATCTTGGTGGTTTACAGTAATTACGATGTATACCTGTGCCACGCTTCTGCAGACGGAGTCTGGTCAGGATCTCCTCAAATTTGGGGTGTGTGCTGAGCTTGGCCAGCTTGACGTGTACACCACCACGCAGGCCAGTACCCAGGTTAGAGGGGCAGGTCAAGACAAAACCAAGATGTTCATTCCACATGAATCCATGGTTGTGCTTCTTGAAGATCTCCTCAATCTGTGCAGAACAAGGATGTCAATTGATTGAGTTTAGTTTGAAGGGAAAAAATTTCATATTTTCAAACTTTGGACTTCTGGTTGTCTTACCCTCTGCAGACCAACACAGAACCTCCTGAAGACCTCCTTCATGTTGCCACCCTTCTGCATGGAAATTACACGCAGATGGTCCTCTTCATTCACCCAGACCAGGAAGGATTTGTTGTCATTGTGCCAGATGCCTCTTGCATCAGGCCAGTCACGAGCCATACCGGCAGCCAGCAGCAGTGGAGAGACAGGCTTGTCAAACAGGAAATGGTCAGCGATCAGCTGTTCCTGTTCTTTATCAGTCATGTCCTTCAGGGGGTAGTACTTGCCCTTGAACTCACCATCCAGGCTGGTCAAAGCTGTGAAATGAAACCCAAAGTTTACTTTTTACCTGTGGAAATGGCCTGTAAGTAGCTGGTGGTAGACTAATGGCTGAGACTCACCCTCAATGGACAGCTTCTCCACAGCTCTACGCTCACCACGGCTGTTGTGGGGGGGCAGGGTGTAACCCTTGATGCTGCGGCCAGTACGTACACGGCTGCTTAGAACGTAGTTGGGGTCAAGATCATCACCACCCTACATAACAAAATGAACGATATCATAAATCAATTATTGCTATACATCATTTGAAATGTCATTTTGAAATGTTGTGTATTTTCCATACCTTCAGGTTCTCCCAGTTCAGATCAGTATGGTGTTTGTCAGTGGGCTTGTAGCCACCATGACGGTCGGAAATGACAGGGTCGAAGAGCTCCTTGAAGACCTCATAGGACTCCTCATCACCAGCAACGCAACCAACGGTCATAATAAAAGGATGACCTGGGGACAGGATTTAAAAAATAGCATGACCCATTCAATGGAAATACCTTTGATAGTGAAATTTATCTAAAATTTGATGTCATTTGAATAGAATTTTATGTGATAATCTAAATATTGAGTATTGTAGTGACCCAAATTATTATGGTTGTAGTGTAGCTAAAATGTTCCCAAATGGAATAGTGCATTGCTAAGACCAACTATTTGTACAGGCCTTCTTACCAGGGTTGTCCACACCAGTCTGGATGCAGTCATCAACAGTGAAGCCGCTTGGGGTAGACTTTCCTCTCAGCTTGGTGTAAATGTCCTTGGTCAGTACCTTGGACATATGGTTGTTGTGCAGGGAGAGGTCAGGGTACTCCTCCTCCATAGCAAACTTCATCTTATAGTCATTGTGGCAGTTCTTAGTCATGATTGCACTTTTTAGATGATCTGTAAAAAAAGTGCATAGGTAACAAATGATGTAAAGGCCACTCTTTTTTGCTACCAGCTATAATTATTTCTAGCAGTTGGGGTGACATATTTGGGCCTTGTGTAAGCCTGGGTCTCACAGTAACTTCTTGTCTGGCTAACTGAAACTAACGTTTCATATTACTGCATCAAATGGTTGGGGCATGGTCCACATGCTTATATGCGTCAGACCAAAGCTGATATTTTTAGCATGCCTGCAAACTCTGCCCAGCTAGCATGTACACCTCTCTTATTTCAGCGGGGGATGGTGCACATGAATCTTTGGACCATAGTTAGAACTCTCTCTTTGTCAGATAACAAGACTTTTCCCCCAACAACTTACATTATTAATGACTGAAAAACTCATTCAAACTTCTGTTGGAACTGTTGGTACTGATGGAAAATCACTTGAAATATTTAGAATGAAAAATTCTGCTCCTGGCTTTGTTCTGCATATTATGTTTTTAACCAGGACACTTTAACACAGTCTACACAGTCACACATGCACACACACAGCTAATTCTAGCTTTAGATGGCAAGACCCACCCCCACCCCCGGCTGTTCTCAGATATTTTTATAGAACATAATTCATTCAGAGTTCGTATAATTCAGTTATTTAACAGCATGTTAGTTATTAATGTCTATGGATTACTCAATTATTAAATTAGATAAACTTATAGGAAAGGTCTGCATGTAAGTGCAACTACTGTCTTTTAGTTACAAGAGTGAGACATTTGTCAACAGATCTTGGGAATTTAAGGGGTTAAATGCTTGGAACATTTCATATTTCATTCAATGTGAAAAAAATGTTCTAAAACTGGTTTCAATATACTATCATTTTTTTCATCAGGAGTCCAGCAAAAAAAAATGCAGAACGCTCCAAGTAATCACAACCTCAACCCCATATACAGCGATGAATTCTGTTGAAAACTGTTGGATACCTCAATTTAAAAGGAACCTTTAACACTTAATTTAAACCTTTTATTTCTGTCTTTAGACAGTTAACAGTTCCAATGTTAACTGTGCCTTTAGCATAAACATTTTCCCCCAATTCCCACATGCTTCAATCACCATTGCTTTACCTGCAGAAGAGAACGAGGTAACAGTCCTTGGGATCAGATCCTGTTCACCAAAGCCAATGTAGGGTTTGCCCAGCTCTTCAAAATGTCAGACCTTGGTTTTATACTACAGTGCTTAATGCCCATTGGCTGCACAGTCCATGCCTGCTCTCAGTCTATTGGAAATTAGCCCTCTCTGTTAGGAGGCTTGGATTCTAAAAGGAAAGAACCTACATCACACCAGAGACAGGGTGACAACTGTTTCCGCCCATCTACCTTCTGTCTGTCCCAGTCTGGTTAGTGGCTAAGGGAGTTGTAGGAGAGGTTCCCAGAGAAATACATTCCTGTCTTATTCCTGTCCTGTCTTAAGATCTTATAACTGTTAAGGCATCTGTGTTGAAGAATAAATATGTTGTCAATATCTTGCTTCTAAACTTATGTTGAGTTACCTTGAAAACATCCTTTTTATTACAAACTCAGTAGAGGCTCACTGGGGATTCATTATTTATAGCATTTTCTTATTTGATACATGCTTCTAAGTAACTGAAGTAGGATGCAGTTCAAGCATGTACCTGACCAGTTGAGGGTTAAAGACCATGCTTTAGGGCCCAACATTGGGTTAACTCAACCTTAACTCAGCTGTGTATGAGCTAACACTGGGTGGCCATACACCTATGTGTGTAGATGGGGGAGAAATTAAAGGACAAACTATCAAAAGTTTGTTTGAAAGGTAATGCAGCACCACACGCCACCTGGGCAGCTTCAATACATATTGGCATCAATTCTTCCAGTCTTTGAAAGTTGACTGGAGTGATGAACATATATACAGTACCTATATATACATATATATATATATATACAGTACATATAGTGTATATATATATACAGTAGCTATATATACACAGTGTATGTATAT
>JAOTRJ010000053.1:12591788-12609374 GCA_028564905.1 Leptodoras praelongus
GCACCAAGTCACACTTCACTAGTTGTGAGAGCTGGAAAAAAAACCATTCCAGTCCTTCCACATCCACCCGATAGGCCTGACTTGGCTCCAAGTGATTTCTTCTTGTTCCCCAAATTAAAGCACATCCATATGCGTAAGCACTACAGAGTACGGAAATGTCATTCTCATTACTTTCCAGACAGACCTTGTATAATGAGAGAAAAAAGAACTGACCAGTCTTGGGCATGGTTGCTGGCCTCCTGAGGGGGCAGGGGGCTGGCTAGACGGGACACCTGAATCCATACAGCATCATATAGATCCTTCTTACTGGTGTGCACAGTGCAGGGGACAATGAGAGGCATGCCAAACAAACTGGGCCGGTTCTTCTGAGATGAGAGGAAGTATAACTCTGTCCGCATCTAAAGGAGACAGTACGACAGCATCAGTACTATAGCATAAAGATTTTTCACAGTGTTAGTGGTGGACTGACAGATCAGACTGTACAAGTTACCATCTTTCTGTGCATGGCAATGATGTAGCCAATGAAAGGGCTGTCCTGAACTGGGGTGGCATGGCCGTTGGGGATGCCGTTGGCAAGACTTTTTTCTGAGCCAGAGGGCTCCACCGTGCTCTGCACACCGTTAGCCAGGTTCCTGTCAGATCCATTTTGAACAGGGGTGCCAGCTGTGCCATTCGGAATGGGGCCAGGTTTCTCAGCACAAGCGATGCCATTGCTAATCAACGTATTGCCTGGAGACATTTTGAACAGAAAGAATGAGATAACGAGGAGCTTGTGTGGATTAAAAAGCAAAGAATACTTGAAATAAAAAGAACCGTCTCCCTTACCTACTGATGCTGGAGAAGTGATAGAGGTGGGAGAACCAGGCACAGGAATCTCAAATGCACACAGGAAGCCATTTACAGACAGACGCACTTTCTGGTTGTCTTGAGGAAAGTTCTAGAAACATAGAAATATAATAACTGAAATATCCATCAGTAGGATTTGTATTAAATAATAGATCAAATAAATTTGCTGATCAATAAAACTCAATAATAAAAATTATGTAATTATGAATAAGTAAGGAATAAAATGTGGTGGCTGGTACAGGATAATAATAATCACCAGGGTGGTGCGATGTGACCTGACACAAAGCTGAGTTACTGCTACCACCCTGAAGCTGATATAAGTTTTTATTTCTTTTATACTAACGGTTACACATTTTATTATTGTTTATTAATGAACAGGACAACAAGCACATCATCATCAACACTCATAGTTATTATTAATGTTATGGAAGGTCCATGAGACAAGTCAGTTCCTGTTATTGATCTCTTTAAATTAATAAGACAATACACTTATGTAGCCTCCTGTGGGGGGAAAAGGTGCTGACTGTAATGTACTGACACCTAAGACTCTTTTCACACATAATAATAAGCATGTCCTTACAGAAAGCTGCAGCAAATTTTCAAAGGTCTGTTTATTGTAAGCATGTACCTCATGTAGGTCACAGTACAACAATCCATAACATTAACACCACTGGCAGATGAAGTGAATAACACTGATTATTTAAGTACAATGGTACATTTCAGGGGTTAGTGTATAAGAGTTGTTTTGGTTGGACCTACAGAATATTAGGCAGGTGGTGGTAATGTTATGAGTGATGGTTGTCCACGAGCTGTTAATAGCATATTAAAATGACCACATTAATATTACAGTCTGGCCACTGTCAGACACTTGACTGATCACGATACACTGGACATGATATAACATTACATCATCCACAGTCTCTATAGTGCATTCAGCTCACCTTGATGTTGGAGGAATGGACCTCAGCCAGGAGGATCTGCTCTGGCTTTAAGCTGCACAGTTCGCTCAGCTGCTTCTTCAGGCCCGTATATTTTTCATCCATGTTTAAACGGAGACCATAGCGCACGGGGGTGGAACCGTCTAGTTTAATGACTGTAAAACAGACAAGTGCATGAGTAAGCTTCATGCAGACCAGATTTTAGATAATCAGTTTTCTTATGATGCACATCACCTGTGATCTCCAAGTGCATGGAGCTGTCCATTGGTAGGGGCAGGGACAAGAAGTTAAAGGGGTCAAAGCGAGCACTGATGTGGCCACACGTTTTGCACTTGACTTGGGACTTGAGCTGGCCATGGAACAGGTCCACCACAATCGAACGGTTTCTTCTCAAGTGGTTGTCCCAGGCCTACAAATGTACACACACTTACTTAATGCAACTAAGCACTACATGGTACAGCACTTCCTACAAGCCTCTTGTATTTTATTAGCGCTCCATCAATAAGTCACCTCAGCATTAAAGCTAATCTACCCCTTAAGGAGTTTGTAGCTGAAGGAGTGATTTTTACTGATCTCCTTTAATCATGCAGTCAGGCTCTGCAAATGGAAACACGAGACTAGTGAAATGACTAACAGCCTGACACTCACCTCTGTGGCCACTTCTGTATCCGGCCGTCCATCACTGTCCTTCAGCTCCACATAGGGCTTCTCATGGACCCGATTCAGGTCCTCATGGAGCCCGTCCAACAAGAATGCCAGCAGTTCTTGAGAGTCCTGCTGCTGGAAGCCGTTGAATCTTGGCGCATACTTTGCTATTGTCCACTAAATGAAATATTACATTAACTTTAGTATGGGTAGTTTGATAGTAAATAGGAATAATGTCTCAAGCAATGATAAATGACTAGGTACGAACATGCCCACCCTAAGCTTTAGCGGTGCAACATTTTTTTGTGTTCCACTCCAGAGTTCCTGCACTAAATCACCATAGCATTTAGCCATATGGCCTCGCATTCCTATGGGATTCATTCTGTCAACATAAGAGTCACAAATAAAGGTCAGCCATTTACCATGTTCTATTAAAAATGCTCCTTTTTTAAAAACAAAACACTATTTATAATAGACTTCATTCTCTCACCTGTTCAGCTCATACAGGTGTCTCCCCGATATGAAGTAGTCAGTGAGAGGTTTGGTGTTGCTCACACACTGAATACTAGAGTTCATAAAGCATGTATTCCCCAGGTTACTCAGACCTGTAGCACCTTTCTCTGTAGGAACTTCAGAAAGAACCAAAAGCCATTTCACTTTCAAAGTTCAATTCATAATACATTTAGCCCAACATTAAACTAACAATCAAAACACACAGTAGACTGGCAAAGGAGAGGAAATGGGTCATCCCAGTTATGCTTTTTTCTACTTTAAACATTCATGCAGTTATATCTGGCTTTATTAGCAAGAGATCAATATAAAATATCCCAGCAGACACAGAACCTCTTATCACTCTCATGCTGTTCTGGCATGCCATGGTGTTCCATAGACACTGTAGTTCCATCTAGTTAATAATCTACTTTGATAAGGGAATTTTTATGGAGTGTAAAACACCACACACGTATTGATCGTTGACGAAGTCCTCCATGACCCCTGAATATTACCTTTGTGTCTGTCTATTTTGCTGCTGTTGGCAATGAAGGACATTTCCTCTGGCCAGCTCATGTCTTTGTTTCGAACTAGTGACAGGTAAAAAGGGAGGATTTACAATATTTTCTTTAATATGTAGAAGTAGGTAAAGCCTAGATTTGGGTAGTGATAAAGTCACAGACATACCCTCGATCACCAAGTGCTGCTCATCTTCTATTTTCAAACTCTCTAAAGTGTGATCTTCATCATCAAGCAGAGTGAGGTAATTCTAAGGAGAAGATTTTAGGAAAGCACACAGAGTTAATACCTATTCCTTAAACATAGAGTATATGCTAAATAAATACGCTAATAAAGTACAGTGAGAATACTGTGCTATAGCACAGGGAAGCTGCAGAGAATTTCACCTCGCTGTTGTAGAGCCAGAGGCGCATGTCTTCTTCTTTGATGCGTAACCTTTGTGACAGGTACTCATGGATGTCCTTAATGGTGCTCATCCTGCTATAACAACCCGTGTACGCAAGCACGCGCTTCAGTGGGGCGTTCGGAGATGGCATGTTACCTGTCAAGAGATTGGGAAAGAACGGGGCCTGTCTTTAACACTTCTGCCATTCAGTAAAAGAATATCCATTCCAAGAAACCTTAAAACATTGCTGTGTTGCACTACTGTATTCAGAAGCTTCTGAACATGATTACAAAGATACCCCACCACACCCAAGATACCATATATGCCACAGAACACTTTTTTTTAAAGCGTATATTAAGCTGTAAGTAGCAGCAAGAAAGGGCAAAGGTGATTTTAAAAGGACTGATTAACCATTAGTCTAGGGGGGAAAAAAAAGATATGAACAAAGCCAAAAGCAACCCGCAATTACAAAGACAAACACGGTAAGTATACATACATCAATGCTGATTAATAATTAGTTCAACCCCACTAATCATTAGGAGCAATCAACTAGACAGGAGCACCAATTTCTTCCCAGAATGCACAGCATCCCTTCTGACAGGAGCAGCAGAGTTGTGACTGAGAGGTGAACCATGTAACAAACCCTGCTGCAACCAGGCATCAGATAGCTAAAATAAGATTAGTGGAGCTCTAATGCTCACCAGCACACTGCCTCAGTGCTGCTTAATCAGGTTAGTGCTCTGCTGTGTGTTCCTTCTTTACTTAGTGCTTTTCAGGAAACCTGATAATGAGTTCCATAACCAAATCGTACCTAATGCCTGCTTAAACAAACATACAGGGCTTCAGTCTGAGCTCAGCAGCAGGTATGCGAAAAGCAGGCAGAGATAGGTGCTGAAGGATTTGGGATGTTTTTTTAAGTGCTGCCAGTCAGAATTTGTTGCGCTTGCTGTGCCAAATCCCCTTTAGGAGATTAGGTTGTGCCGGGACAGTGGAGGGAGCCGCTCTCTTGCTGCAAGCTTACGTTACCTCTGGGAAAGTGTGGAGGGAACATTCGCAGGCTGCTCATACCCATGTTAACCCAGATGTTGGACTGGGGGGTGCGTGTGGCCGGCTGCTGTCGAAGGAAGAGCAAATAACGGGGGAAGAGCTCCAACTCTGGCTCGTCTGTGATGGCTGACTTGATCACCTTCAGACAGACAAACAGAAGGAAAGTGTTGCTGCCAATAAACTGACCTAACAATGCTTATGGATTATTCAGTACAATGGATAATTCAGTAAATTAACATGGGCAGATGAAAGGCTCTTTATAGCTTTAGTGATGAAGGCTGGCACACATACCGGTCTGGGAAGGCTAAGGTTGGCACCGTACCAGTGATAGAGTGCCCTCCACACTGGCTCCGGTACGATCTCAAAATCCTGGCCAGCCATCAGGTTCAGGGTTCTCTTCAGACGCCCTCCCTCCATGGTTAACGTAGGTGCCTGCAGTGGGAATTAAAAAAAAAAAGAAGCAAACTTTCTGTGTGTTTATAATAACAGAGATTAGGATGCAGGTTGCCCTGATAAATGGCCATTGAAATGCCAACTTTTTGAAATAAATCAGCACCAGGGGCAGCAAACCACCTGCTGAATCATTCCAATGCCAACAGAGTAAGATGCAGTCTAGCACATTGTAAAGGGCTTATTTGTTGTGACTGCAGTGAATAATGGCATATAATCAGGGCTGAGAGTATGAGAGTCAGTTAGAAGGACAAGGTGTTATTACAGAGTATAAAAAATTTTCAACAATAAAGGCAATAACACACCGAGCCTTACACGTTGCAGTCATTGCAGTCTGACACCCTGCCGCTTTAAACATATTACGAGTTTCTCACTACGTAATTTGATTTCATGAAAAAAAATATCAACATATCATCTTCTCTCCAAAATTCCACTGAAATTTGGCAGTAATAAAATTGTAAATTGTCAATCATGCACAGCTCCTGCTATAAACACTCTGAAAGCATTTGGGTATTGAGAAAATAGCCAATTTTCCAGCTGTTGACTTTGACAGCTTTTTGACAGGGTTTATCGTGAGGGGGAAAAAAAAAACCTCATAACACAAGATTCCAACACATGATTCCCATTACAGTTTCACTGATGCTTGATGAAGTTTAGGTGCTTTATTTTGTGAGCTGCTCTCAGGAAGGGTTTTTTCATGCAACTCACCAAAACAATTTAGTGTCTTAGAGATTATGTCCCATTGCTAATTATGAAACATGTATAACCATAATAAGAACAAACTAACTTTTATGGCCATAGTTCATGGTGAATGCTTCTTTTTACCTGACTTGTCAAAACCATGCATTTCTTTTGCTTATCAGTTTTGTGTTATAAGCGTGACAAGGTTTTTTTTTTTTTTATGTGCGTCGGTTTTATATGGAACAAACACAGACCTTTATGGGCTCCGTGGTGACTAAAGGCTGGTTGTCGATGGCACCTGGCCTCTGTGCAGCCAGGTGGTTTGGTAGGTGGCCATTGGCGGTAGAGAAACACTGGATATTATTATCCAAAATGTTGTGCTGCCGAGCAAAGCAGATGTCCGTGGCTGATGAGCTCACATGTGGCAGCTGGCCTGAGGAAGGGATACAAATATGCTTTATAAGATGCACTTAATAGCTTTCTAAAACAAAAAAAAATCTTTATTTATATATTTATAAAACTGGTTAGAGTAGATAATACAATTCTAGGCAGGCTGTGGAACGTCACTGGACGAAGAACATTCAAGAACCTCAGTGTATATAATAATCAGTTAATATTATAGAATTATACATTTTATTTTCCTCTAAACAATTCAATATTATTTAAACAGATGAACAGGATGGATGGATGGATGGATGGATGATGGATATTAGAACACTGAGTTTTTATACAGATTATAAGAGCAGTGACTTGGATTACATCAGTGATTGCGCAACACTGATGAGTCTGTGATTGTGCATTTTATAACATTGCTGACTCGGATTATAACAGTGATGACAGATAAGAGCGATTATACAAATTACTGCAGTGATAATGCAGATTAGAGCAGCAGTAGCGCAGATTAAAACTGGGATAGTGCATCTTATATCAGTGATGACAGATTATAACAGTGATGATATAGATTATAAAATTGATGACAATGGCGCAGATTATAAAATGGTTAGCACCGATGTTTATGTTCAGTTTCTTAGAATGGCTCTGGTTCAAAGCTAATAGCATGATTTACAGTTACTGGATATTCTTTTCCAGTGTTGTGGTGTGGCGGTGAATGAGACCATGAATCCTGTATCAAATCTGTCAGAAAGCTTTGATTTTTCAATTTTTGTATGATTTTTAATTAATTATAGGACATAAACATACCAAATTTAAGCAGCAAAAGACTGTGTCTAGCATAACTGTTCTCAAATCTGTCCAATCATGTCGATATTTTTGATGATTTTAAATGTTTGCCGATGTAAAATGCATTTATGAATTAAATTGTTTGTCAATATGTAAACTGCGCTGAGAATTGCTGAGACAGAATCAAAGTCTAAGCACCTGTCTGGTATTAATCAGTTCAGTGTACATCAATGGGTGAGTCTATTATGTTTTCATTACCCACATCAAGCAGGAGGGAAAATGAACTAAAACTGCACTTGTAAGGGTGAAAAAAATCTATAAACATATAGATACATCTTGATACATGCATGTTTGTCACCTTGATTTGGAATGCATGATATAGGAGTTAATATGCAGCACAGACTTTGAGCAGTTCAGAAGGACAGAGATGATAATAATAATAATAATAATATATTTATAAGCACCTTTCAAGATGCCCAAGGTACATAAACAGAACACAAATAGAATTATAGTAATAGAAATAAAAACTGATACACAATGAGATATAAACAATAAAATAAATGACAGTATTTATGTAATTTACATTGGACATTTTCATACAGACTGTATTACACTTTATCCAACTAACAGAAAGAGCCTTAATTCAAACTTTACACAAACTGCTACTGTATAACATGATAACTTTTTAATGGTACAAGACACATTACACACACACACACACACACACACTTACTGTTAGCTGTGCTCTCTGAAACCTCCCAGTTGCTTTTTGGGGACTTTTCTCCTGGAGAGCTAAGAGATCGCGCCACTGTTCCAGTCTTGCTCAGCACTGGTTCAGCAGTCCTCCTGCCACTGCCCAGAATACCCGGCTGCTCCACCACAATGGATTTATTATCCTTTAAATGTAAATAAATTCATATCATACTAATATACAGTACATTTTATTACTTTCAGTGTATATTGTCTTGATTCTCGTCTTGCCCATGCCACTTACATATTTAGCATAGACTTTCCACATGTTCCACCACTGCATGGAGATGAGGAACCAGTTCTGGCTTGGCTGTAGGCCGTGTCTGCTCTCGCGTTCCAGCCATCCTCTGAGAGAACACAAACCCCATGTACATCTTGTAAGGACCATCCATGGATACAGTTATTAATGCAGCTGGTTAATGCTATGCCTGTATCTAAAGCTAACCCTAACCTTAACCCAAAATGCTCAGGTCAGAATGAAAGAACAGGCAGCAAAGTATTCAACCAAAGCAGTCAACTACACAACCTGTACATACCCAAGCTATACTGTTTTAATGCAGTTATGCAAATGCAAACCAATAGCAAGCAATGCAAACAAGCAGTTACACTACAATAAGAGAAATAAGTAACAATAAGTTAAATACAATAAATAATAAATATAAGCTAAAAGTAATAACACAAAAATTACGTTTACAACAATTTATTATAATTAAGAAGAAGTGTATTCAAGTGTGTAAATATTGTATAAATATATTGTATAAAGACCACATATGAATTTTGGCTTTCCTTAGCAGCCCATAATTCCAGTAAAACAAATTGGCTAGCTAGTTCAGGTTACCACTGTGTTCCTTATAAAGACACCTTACACCAGGACGGCTCGTAACCACCCCAATTTTAGCTTCATCTTAACAAAGAACACAGGAAGGCAAGAACTCCAGGACTTAATACAGTACTATAAATAAAACAGCAAATGTAATGGGTGTATAGAAGATGCGTCATAATCAAACTCATTATCATTTATGAATATAATTATCATCAAGAGAGAATGCAATATACAACACAATCTGCAAGAAGACTATTTTTAACACAGCACTGTGGTCAGCAGAGAGTTTGTGGTCAGATGTGTGGAATCTGTGGTCAGATTTCGAGCTTTACGCACCTGATAATCTGGCCTTCTTCCTTGGGCGTAGCAGGTCGGAGGCCCAGGACTATGTGACACACCTGATTAGAGTGACATCACATATGCTTGAAACCAAGCAGAAAAAATAATCGAAATATATGAGCAAATGAAAACTGCAAATATACACTACATCACCAAAGGTATTCACTTGTCTGCCCTCATACGCATATGAACTTGAGTGACATCTCATTCTTAATCCATAGGGTTTAATATGATGTCGGACCTTTATAGCTATAACAGCTTCAGCACTTCAGGGACGGCTTTCCACAAGGTTTAGAAGTGAGTTTATGGGAACTTTTGACCATTCTTCCAGAAGTGCATTTGTGAGGTAAGACAGTGATGTTGGGAGAAGGCCTGGCTCACAGTCTCCACTCTAATTCATCCCAAAGGTGTTCTATTGGGTTGAGGTCAAGACTCTGTGCAGGCAAGTTCTTCCACACCAAACTCACTAATCCATATTTATGGACCTTCCTTGTGCTGTGCAGTAGAGTCCAGTGATGATGTGCTTTACACCACTGCATCTGACACTTTGCATTGGGCTTGGTGATGTAAGGCTTAGATGCAGCTGCTCGGCCATGGAAACCCATTCCATGAAGCTTTCTCCACACTGTTCTTGAGCTAATCTGAAGGCCACATGAAGTTTGGAGGTCTGTA
Organism: Leptodoras praelongus; assembly: GCA_028564905.1. Classification (NCBI taxonomy): domain Eukaryota; kingdom Metazoa; phylum Chordata; class Actinopteri; order Siluriformes; family Doradidae; genus Leptodoras; species Leptodoras praelongus. The sequence goes on from JAOTRJ010000053.1 coordinate 12,601,552, forward strand.
GTGATTGACTCTGCAGAAAGTTGGTCATCTCTGTGCACTATGTGCCTCAGCATCCACTGACCTGCTCTGTCATTTTACGTGGCCTAACACTTCATGGCTGAGTCGCTGTCATTCCGAATCACTTCAACTTTGTTATAATACCACTGACAGTTAACTGTGGAATTTTTAGTAGTGAGGAAATTTCACACCTGGACTTGTTGCACAGGTGGCATCCTGTCATGGTACCACGCTGGAATTCACTGAGCTCCTGAGAGAGACCCATTCTCTCACAAATGTTTGTAGAAGCAGTCTGCATGTCTAGGTGCTTGATTTTATACACCTGTGGCCATGGAAGTGATCGGAACACCTGAATTCACTGATTTGGATGGGTGAGTGAATACCTTTGGCAATATAGCGTATGTCCAAAAATCCAGTATACCTGAAAGAGCAGGTTAAGGAATTCGCCTGCCAGGGCATTCTTCACACTCCATATCTGATAGTCCTCTAGGGTTAAGTGTCCCTGCTGTGTAGGAGGAGACACAGAGACAGCAGAAAAGGAGCTTACATTGCTGTTTGCTAATTCACAATCAAGCAGAACGTAAGAAAAAAAAAGATATTATACTTTTGTAGTGTCATGTATCTTAAGGATTTCCTCCACAATATCAGAAACACTGGATTCCAGTTCCTGCACAGAAACAAAGTAAAAATATTAACTGACTAACAAATTAGTCCAGATAATAGATAAACACAAAGCAGTTGTGGATTACACTCCAAAACACTATAACTTTTAGGGCTTACTTGGAGAGTATCAGTGCGGTTATCCTTCCACACTTCTAGTAAGGCTACCACCATCTTGTGCATCTCGTCTCGAGACAGAACTCCATCCCGATCTACATCAAACACTTTAAAACAAACTGGACAAGAACAAGTGCTTTAGTAATTAAAAAAAGCATTCAAATTACCATTTTAATTACCATCTGCAACTCCAAATGAAAACAAAGGGAAAAAATGTTTTGACTAATTAACTAATCGTAGTGCATAGATGGTGGGAAGGTTGCTTAATGAAAAAGGTCCTCCAAGCAAAACAAGAGTCATTAAACAAATGACTTTCGGTGAAAAGGGCTGCTCGGCTGTTGATTGTTTTTACAACAATTTAAGAACCAAACGGCGCAGCTTACATTTCTGCCTCTCAGCCACAGGTCCTCGACAGCACGCAGACAGCCCACACGAGATTTCCTTAAAGTCGATATGATTGTCCCGATTCTCATCGAAGGCATGAAACAAGCCTGCAAAATGGGAGAAAACGTCAGGGCTTAGATTAATTCAGGAAATAACTGGATTGTTAAGGATGTTTCACTTTTAAAACATATTGAGCTATATGCAAATGTAATTCCCATCTTCTAAAGCCATCATCATTACTGAAGCATGAAATGTCCTGAAATTGAGAGTGCTTTAATGAAAAGAAGTCGCAGGTAGATGCATCTCGGGCTGTACACTGGATGCACAGTGTGTCAGGGTAACAATCCAATAGAGTCGTCTTAAAACCAGCATTCATAAATATTACATTACCTTCGCTTAGTGATGCATGAATAGGAGGTGACACCAGAGGAACAAAGGTTTCTAAGTCAAAGCGTCCGGTCCTTGATTGAGCTTTCAGAAGCCAGTAGCGCTTTTCCAAGTCAATAATGTCCGATTCTTCTACTGCAAAAGATCAGAACCACAAACATTGCAGTAATCTTCAGTAAAGAACAGGCACAATCATCTCAGTGATCCTACTGCAGATAATCAATGCAGTAACAATGTACAGTACACAGGGCCCTTGGTAATAACATACCACAGCTTGTTTCATGCAGATCTCCAAAAAAAAAAAAAAAACTTGACAGTTTCATATGTTAAATTCATCATTTAATATGCAGTAATCAAGAAATATATATCCTAAAATAATTACAGGAGCAGTGATTCCACAGTGCCTGCACAGTGCTCTTGTTTTTACACTTGCAAAAATCATGTGACAGCACTCATTAAAAACTAGGCAAAAAAACAAAACACTAAGATTGCAGTCTGTGCCCGCTTGATTACTGCTTCATCACTTCCAGCTGGTTTAAAAAGCTAATTATGAATATAACAACACAAATAATAATTAATAAGGTAGCAGGGGCTTTAAGGAACATTACATAAGAGCCCTGAGCTCACTACTAAGTTAAATGACTGGCCCATCATGACTATACAAAGCTCTGAGGCAGGATAAGGGACCCTAGGATGACTCACCGTTCATCAAAATAATCTTAAGCTTAGGCTAATAGGATTGTGCTATCCACGCCACCGGCCTTTTCTAAAGCGGAGCCATAGACAAGGCAGATAGATCAAAACATTGCCACATGAATTACAATCGTCCGCCAACATCATGCTTCATTCAAATCTCCCTCCCTTCTTAATTTCCGGAGCACATGCCTCTAATTAACTCTACAGCTAGAACAGAAAGTAAACGGTGGTAGGGATAATCAGCCAGGACTGTAGACAGAAAATCCTCAACTTAACACACACACACACACACACACACACACACACACACACACACACACAAGCCTGCAAATGCTGCAATCCACAGAGCAACCAGAGGACTGCATTCAATCAATGATTCACAATGTTATTACAGAACATTTCTAGGCTGTAAAGAAAGTAGTACTTTAATAATTAAAAAAAAGAAATGCAAAAGCATTTTTTTTTTTTTTTACAAAGCACCAGCAGCCTGTTTAATCATGAACAACACAGCTACAAGTATCCCACATTTAATCACAGGAGGGTGTGTTTAAACTCAAACATGCAGTGTAGAATAAATGGTGCTAGTTACTAAATGCTCATAGGAAAGTGTGGTTAGTTCAGCAGCAAACCAGCTCTAGTTGAAATAAGCACCTGGTTGAGCATTATGCACGGCTGCTCCAAAGCTGAGTGACTGTTAATCTATAAAACCCATTACGCACAGTATGGATCAGAGCGAGCCGCTCAAGAAGCCTGCACCTGCCCACAAGGAGTGCGTTTCATTTCATGCACGCCATCAGTAATATCAGCTAGTAATGGCTGTCAAGACCGTCCCTCTGTGTCATCTATTGAACAAAAAGAGATGCACAATTTCATCCTTCAGCTTCAGGTCATATCCATTTACACTGCTAATTTGCACCCATTTTTGCCGATCAATTCTGCTACATGTCCAAACCGCAATTTGTTTTCTATAACTTTAAGGACAAATAACAGGGTTGGGGCTGAGCAGCACATTTCAGAATGTGAGCAGTTACCTTTCAAGTTGACAGTGAAGTGCGAAACAGCGTTCTCTGAATGCGAATAACTCAAACAAAATCACAATATTTGGCTTCCTCGTTAAACATAATCCGAGTTTCCATTGGCCCTACTAGAAAGCATTCTAAAGCCTGTAATTACATTTTTTTTTAAATAGTACCAAGATAACTGATCAGAAAGCCAGAAGCGGTACCCACCTAGAGGTGCGACTCTTTCAGAATGGCAACAGAGGAACCATAACATGTTCCACCACACGTCACGACGACTCACGTATCGACCATAATAGACTCAATCAAGGCATCAACCTGGGGGCTGAAAAAAAAACATACCGACCACACCCTCCCTGTGGAACACCTTGACCCGGGATCATGTCTGGATCGCAGCATGCCAACTAGTCACCCACTGCCCGACCATCACCGCTTGTTACTTGTGTGAGGCACTATAGAGGGTGTGTAGAGATATACGCACACCTTGCTTTGTTAAGAGGATAAGAGCCGGCAGATTACAGTGTCTCTCAGGTTTGCTCTCTGATTGGTTTTGGATCTTTCCAGCTCTGTCCCCGATTAACAAACCAAATTCATTTTAAACACATCTATCTGTTGCTATAAGATAGCTGTTTTTGGATTTCACATTTAATTTTTTTTATATCAACCAAAAAATGGACTAAAGGATGGTAACATGGACATAACAGGCATCTCATGTGGTGACTTTTAGTATTCGATATTCAGGCGTCGTTACAGCTGAGAATCTCATCACGTCTTAAAGTGCAGTTTATTGATTAAACCGGTCGGCGGAATGGATCCATCCCTAAATAACGATTTTCTTTCTACACAAACAATCTATACTATTTGAAATCTGCACACCTGATTAATACACTAGAAATTTAAGTTGTTGGTCAATGAACTGATTTAGATTGTTATTTTTCACTGCATTTGTTAACAGGTCAGCTTCATGAATCAACAGTCTAAATTAAAGGTCAGTGGATACTTCAAATGATCTATTCTGAATGTCTTGCTAACATGCCATAACATTTACAGCTGGGCAAATTGACATGTAATGATCTTAATATATAGTTTAGTTTAGTGATTGCGAGTATTGCAATATCGTTTTACTACAAATACAATTTTATTACAGTTTAAAAAAATTTACAAACTTTGAAACCGAAGCAAAATCGGTAGGTAGTCTGTCTGAAGATTTTAAAGCCAAGTCAGCATCTAGGGTACCTCATGGTAGGAAGTGGTACTTTCTATGTTGGTAGGTTAGTATGCTTTGTTAGTTCTTGACGTTTCCCTGTGTCTTTGTGTAAACCATTTACACTAAACAAAATCTACAAAGTCTCATCATCAAATCAACAGAGTTATTTTGTAGATTTTAATTTGTAGACACTGTATGGCCAAAGGTATGTGGACCCTCACACCCATATGCTGGTCTTCCCTAAACTGTTGCTACAAAGCTGGCAGCACACAGTTGTATAGGATCTCTCTGTATGCTGTAGCATTATAATTTCCCTTCACTGGAACCAAGGGGTCAAGGTCAAACATGTTCCAGCATGACAATGGCCCTGTACACAAAGAAAGGTCCATGAAGATATCTTTTGCCAAGGATGGCGTATAAGAGCTATTTTACACTACATTAAACTTTACATTTGTTTTGCTGCCAGTTTGTGGTCCATCATAGAAATGCCATAGAAAGTATCATGTTATGTTTTTGTCATATCACCCATCCCTATTACTATGTAAGAACACAAAAAGCATTTAGTGACTGCATGAGTAGCATGCAAATGCCCCAACAAAGATACAACCAGTATGGTCATAATAACCTAGGGTTAGAACCTGGTGATCTCTGGGCTGACAGGCTTGTCAGGACGGAGGTGGTCTGAAGGAGGATGAGAGGAGAGCAAATGCACTCATTTTCCTCTGTCAGGCACTGGGTAATAGCTGGTTGGTGGTGACAGCTGCAGCATTGTGGAGTAATGTCCCCCTCCTCACAACAGGACCGGGCATGCGTTCAGCAAGAGGGAAGTGGGGCCTGTCACTTGTTATTATCACACTCAGATGCCTCTCTCCCAGCAGAAGAGTCACTGCTTGATGTGTGTTGGGGAATAAAGTTTATGCTTTGTCAGAGGTGCTTCTGAGAACCTGCCCAGAACACTCAAGCTGTCCATCAACCAAGGCTGGCAGGGTAGTAAACAGAAAGTATTAACAGGTGAAAGCCTCCGTCTTGATGTTGTCTGTTCAAACAAAATGGTGTCCTGCCTGAACGAAGAGTTTATGGCTTCCTCCATCACCTCAGCTAAAGATGATGATCTAAAGTGACACCGTTTAAAAAGTGATAGCCGTTTTAAAAAATGTCAGTTCTGCTACATGGCAAAAGAAGTTACGACACTATCCACAAAATAGTCCACAATACTCCTACAATTACTTGAGGGTCAAATTTACTTCCACTAATGTCCAGAAATACATAATAAAATGTACAAATATATTTGTAACTGAAGAAAAAAAAAACTGAAAACTGTATTTTTTTTTTTCACTATAAAGCTACCATTATAGAACAAACCAGTGGTGACTGGTAATAAACAACAGTACAGCTCCATGTACATTTTGTCTACACAATGGAGTCAACTGTCCAGCTGCTGTAGATATGAGCAGCAAAAAAAAAAAAAAAAAAAGCATGATTTTTCTGATCCGACTCACTCTCTTCTCTCTGAAGTGACTTCCTGACCTTCCTGAAGTGGCTTCGGGTGTCAGCTTAGAAAGGAGCCGAAACCAATGATGCACACAGAATTCTGTGGCTCTTCCATGACTGACAGGAGGCGGGATTACTTCGACATCATCCGCTTCAGAAACAAAGAGCCTCATTGATATACAGAGCTGAACTAAACCCACAATCCAACCAAGGCTACATTGTCAAGACAGCTTTGTCAAGTTGCAAGCATATGCACTACACACATATACACACAGAAACACTGCAGTCCTTTTATCCCTCTTGCTGACATTGATGCTTGTGCACTGCATGTCAAAAGGAGCTTTAAGCTGTTGGTTAATACGGCGGTACTGCACCCTGATCTCTGTCCTGCCAGTACTGGGTAGTGCCACTTACAGTGTGTGACTCCAGCCAGTGTCTGGTAGAAGGTGGGTGTGTCGCTGTCGTCAGTCAGGGTGACGCACACTCCGCCAGACAGCAGCCAGCGGGAGAAGGTGAACGCCTCTTTGTTTTGTAGCAGCCAGTTCTTAAACTTCTCATAATTCACCTTATCACCCTGCCAGAGAAAGACAGGAAGACAGCATTCATCAGAGTGTCAGTGCAGGAATAATATCAGCACACTGGGTAAAAACTGCACAATCATACATACTGGTGTAAATAAGTAATTATAACATATCTAATAAAAAGTATATTAATTGCTATTCACCACTGCGACTGTGTGGACGTCTAAAAAGATGTCTTTTAAACTCTGGAATCTGATTGGCCATAGGGTTTTGATAACATTTCTACAATAGCGACTGCGACAACAGTTCAGATCATCATTCAAATCACAGCTTTACATTAATGTGCTGGCTCGAACATGTTATTGTTTCTATAGCAACAGCTCAATCAGAGGAACTTGTGTGCTGTCACATAATGCAAGGCTATCAATAAATCAATAAACAAATTTAAACCCATGGTGCTATTCTGCAAATTTATAATGTATAGTGGGTGATATGTAAAATGTTTATTTAGCAACTCTGCAAAGAGTCTGGAGTGTTAGAATTTTGTAACAGGTGTAAAGCCGTTCTACGATACAGGGGAGTTTTCAGGACAGAGGGCTTATTTTTTGAAAAATTGTATCATTCAATAAAAAAGAGGCTGGTGAGGGAAAGACTGTTTACAGCTGTGTAAAGTAAGTGATAACAGGAACGAACTAATTATTTCGCTATAACAGTATCTCCCAATTAAGCAACAGAACAAGAGGAGGAGTGTGTTATGGCGAATAACATCATATTATTTGAGATAACAAGCACATTCGAGTGCTTTTAGACAGCAGTTGTTACAAAATAAATCAAAGAAGCCTGCGTTTCATACCGAACGTATGTTATAATACTGGGAATACCTTCTGCGAAAAAATAATTTCCACAACAAATGAGTTGTTGCTATGCAACAGTAACAATTGCCTACCCTGCCTTAACACAGTAGGCTATACAAGGGAATGTGGTTTATATTACACTACCAAATAACACGCACACACATACACCTTGCTTCCATGTAAGAACTTTCCACTAGCGATGTGCCTTCTCATTGTCCAGGCTGAACTGACAGACACGATGTATTGTCAAAGATCTGATACATTAAAGATACGTATGAAACAACCACTAATGCAATAGGATATGATTCATCACTATTGCGAAGCAGTGCAATTCAACGTGATTTAATTCAATGCGACATGATGCAAAAGGATGCTCTCTCTCAATGATGATCTGAGAGACTCAACGAGAGAGGAAGAATCAATCTAATTTTAAAATTATTGGTCATATGTACATATAGGTCCTCTACTAATCATCATTCTATATATGTAA
>JAOTRJ010000053.1:12741792-12771531 GCA_028564905.1 Leptodoras praelongus
AGTGTGTGTGCCCTGCGATGGATTGGCGCCCTGTCTAGGGTTGTTCCTGCCTTGCGCCCTATGCTGCCAGCTAGGCATTCTGTTCCCCTGTGACCCTGCAAAGGAATAAGCGGCCAAGAAGATGAATGAATGAATGAATGTTTTGTCTACAACACCTTGGTCTCTGTGTTATCAGTAAAAATGTGCTGTTTGAATGAGTTTCATATTTGAACTCACTTTAAAGTAATCTGTAAAACTGCCTTTCTTCCTGGCTTGGTAATAAAGAGACTTGAGAATTCCACTAGAGATACACAGCCTGAGCTGAGTGAAGTGCACACTTTAGCTAGACTTTAATGCTGATGCATAAGAGGAGAGTCAGGACCGTGAGGCAGTTTTTAATCAGTCAGTAGAAATAAACACGCAGGGCCTGAGCCAAGACATGGAGCAATGCAGAGCTAAGGCATACCGAGCTACACTCTGTGTTGACTTTCCCTATCTGTATGCATGTGTTTCAGGCTGTGGAGGAGCTACTGGAATTTCTGGAGCTGGAAAAAAGCAGCTATCACATGGGTTTGAGCAGGGTAAGTAGCAACACGTTTTTACTCTGATCACAGACTTTGTTTAATTTCATACTTTTACGTCTCTTATCCAGCGATAACCTTAACCTTCAGGCGCCATGCTCCCGTGTATTCCTCAAGCCCCTATTATGGATCAGCGCATCGACTAAGCATGTAGCATACAGAATCAGGGCAGGGATCAGTTCTGAACAGATGGTATGATTTCCATTTAGATTACCAAGTCACTTGGTTTCCCTCTACACCACTCAGACATACTGCCTCTAATCCATGCTGCCACCCCGTTCACAGCTGGAGAAAATAGTGCAGCAGCCAATAGGGAGACGGGCCAAAAGGTTGTTCCTGCTCGGCCGTTCATCGATCCCACAGAGGTGATGAGACTGCTTTTTTTGGTAACCATCATTTGCTGGAGCCTTGGAGCACGAAAAACAATTAAGAGACATTTGCTTCTCACAATGGCCAATCACGACTTTGGCTAGGACCTGAATGGTTCGGCTGCAAAATGTTATTTTACATACAAGCTGAATTTCTGCCCTTTTCTACATGTGTCTCCTGAAAGATACTGGTGGACTACAGCTCTGTATTGGGGCATTCTGTAACCCAGCAAGCCATAACAACAACCAGTCAGCTCACTGAGATTGAGAAAAGCAGCATGCAAAGAAAGCATAGCAGCAGGCTGTAATTGGTTGATTAAATGTGGAGGGAAATCTGACTTGTTTGGAAAATATGCATACCACAAGTGGTGTAAAAGCATAACGTTGTAATCAAAATGAAAACCTTTAGATCTGCAAACAGCTGCATAAAACCTTCACCTCATCATAAAGATCACAAAACCTGATGATGCCACAGCCATCCTTGGCTGGGAGACAAGGGAGCACAATTGACTGTGTTCTCTGGAGGGCTGACATACTTTCACTTCCATGTCAATTACAGTGACACAAGCTAATTGTGGGTATTATGTGAGCTTATGAATGTGGAAGAGGGCAGATAACAGTGTCCTCCCATTATATTACGCTGCAATATGGTGCAGCACGAGCAGCAGTTCTTAAAGCTGGCTTCATGTATCTCAGAGGAAGCACATGTTCACCTTCCCCCACCCTAGTTGGTGGTTGTTGTATGTTGGGAGAGAGATGGTTGGTTGCCCATTGGGGAAAAGTGAGTAAAGTTTTAGGAATTTATAAACTGCTTTTCCATCAGAGGAATCGGGGATGTTTTTCGTTCATGCACCATAGTCCTAGGATGCTTGTTATTTCCTGCTACAGAATTATTTATTTTCGTGAACCTCAAAGTCGTGTTTTTGTGAACGGATTAGTGCATGCTACACAAGGCACGTGACCTCACAGTAAGTGGTTAAAAAGTGTGAAATTGTCCTTTCTATGCACAGCTGGATGTTAATATCGCATTTGTACATCATAGCAAAAGAACAAAACGTCGTCTGCACGATGAACCGAAATGTCGTTCATTGCAGTTTAATAAGAACAATAAAGAGATGTAGCTATTATCTCTAATTTTGCAAAGACGTGAGGTATAAAATTGTGCTACAGTTTGTCTGGGATGATAATACCCTCCGACAAATGAGCCTCCGAAGTCTATCACGGGTATCACAGGCTTGAATATTTGGACCAAGTGTGAAAAACAGCTTGAGGCCATCAGCATGAATGAATTCATGGCAATCAGTGAATATCAGATTGTTTCACGCAGTCCTTACAGATTGAAGTAATGAATGGACACACAGTGAAATGATTGTGTGGGTGTTGACGCTGGTTAAAACAGGACTGCAGCTGCTTGGGTTTAACCTTCTGCTGTATGAACATTATTTGGGATTTCTCCTACCGCCAGCCCTCTTTTGAGTTTTTAGCCTCATCTTGTGTTTTTTTCTGGGAAAGTATGATCCATCTGACAAAGCCGATCTGCTCAGATAACCGTGCTGACCTTAAGCTGTCAGTACTGGAACAGCTGTGCAACTTAGTGGGTGAAGGATTCAGGGCTGCCTGCTGACCCAAATGGCATCCCTTGATGTTGCTTAGTGGTTTCATCAGCATTCTTCATCATGGGTGTCAACACACATTGTTCCAGCTATCTAGTGTGTCCTAAAAGTGTGTTGCAATGATGGGATTCAAAAATAGTTGTGTAAAAGCGGTGTCCTAGTAAATGAATTCTGATGTCTCAGAAGATCATGTGATATTGTCCCATAGCCCTCTACTTATTTTTGCAGGATGCAGCACATGGCACAGAAATGCTGCCTGGGTTTAATCTGTTAAGACATTTACTGCAATCATTGCTGATTTAGAGTAATTTAATCACTTGACACTCAGAACCTCTGCTCTGTGCTCTCAGTGTACAGGCTCTTCATTTCTTTGTACAGCCAGGCCAGTAAACAGCTCCATGGCTCTACCTTTAATGCTGTTAATATGTTAAAGAAACTAGAATCTGAACGAAAATGCAGAAAAACAACTTGTTGTGTTTATTGCATCAGAAAATGTTTGACTTCCTTCCACACTCATGTTGATCAACCTGCTTCACAGAGTAGACATTTATAAAGTACAGACAGTGCTCAATATGAGAATCTCAAGGTGTTCCGTGCATATATTCTGTTGCGCAGACCAAATCTGATCTGTATGCGTCAGCGCTCTTAATTTGCAGGTTATGTTGAACTATTTTTTTTATTCCATACAAACAGAACATGTGTGAAATGAGAGAGACTCTTGATGCAGCTGACATGGTTTGGAGAAAGCGCTCTGCGAGTGGGAGTCAGATGGCAGCGTTTGGTTTACTAGCCGTGGATCTCTGTGTACAGGTGTTCTTCCGGGCAGGTGTTCTGGCTAAGCTGGAGGAACAGAGGGATCTGCAGACCAGACGCAACATCACTCTCTTCCAGGCAACCTGCAGGGGCTACCTCGCCCGGCAAGCCTTCAAAAAGAGGAAGGTGAGTACGATGGATGTTTTTCATTCTTTTATATCAGTGCCATTTAAACATCTTAAATGAAGCCCTCTATGGTAAATGCGCATCCATCTGCTGCACGATTAGCTTATCAGGACTACATCAGGATTTCCTCAGAGCAACCTATAATAAATCCCACTGGCTTTGCCCTCAGCTGGCAGATAACATTCAGTCTGAATGTCTTCAGCGACACACTGCTTCTCCCTCAGTCATGGCCCCCACTCTCACCCACCAGGACCCCGTGTACGTTAATGCTTCTGTTCACACGCTCTTTTTCAGTCAATCAATATGAATGCATCTCTACGGAGACACGTGTGCCAGGACTGGGCAGTATGAAAAAAATACCACCTCATGATACTTGATATTTCTACAATTCATGATGCATATCACAATATGTAATTTAGCTAACAAACTGTCTGCAAAACACAGACCAATGACTATTAAAGGTTTGATGCTATTTTCTTTAATTCCTACAAAGAAAAATGTATAAAATTATAAATCAGTTCAGTTCCATTTAATTTATAGTCATTAAAAAGGTACAAAATAAGGTGCGTTATCTCAAAATTGTATCATTAGAGTCATGCCTTTATCATTATATCGCCTAGCCAAGGAAAATCATTGTCACTTATCACAGTCCATCACTGCATCAAGAAATGCAACCTGAGACTATTATGCAAAGAGGAAGCCATATATTAATATTGTGCAGAAACACTGGTGAGTTCTCTTTACCCAAAGTCAACTGAGATGGACTGAAAGACAGCGGAAACTTGTTCTGTGGTCAGACGAGACCACGTTTCAGCTTGTTTTTGGGAAAAACTGATTCTACGTGCCAAAGATGAATAAGACCATCCAGAATGTTACCAATGAAACGTGCAAAACCAGCATCTGTGTTGGTTTGGGGGTGCGTCAGTGCCCACAGAATGGGTGCTCAGCACATATATATGTGAAGGCACCATCGATGTAGATGCTTGTATAGATATTTTGGAGAGACATATTGTGCCACGTCTTTTCCAAGGAACTCCATGTCTATACCAGTAGGACAATATCAGGCCTCATTCTGCCCATGGCTTCATAGACATAGAGTGCATGTGCTAGTCAGGCCTGCCTGCAGTCCAGATCTGTCCCGGATTGAAAATGTACAGCGCGTGATGAAGAAGAGAATCAGACAACAGCGACCATCAACTGTTGAGTAGTTCAGGTCTTGTATACAGGAAGAATGGGCAAAAAAATTCCACTTGCAGAACTGCAACAATCAGTATCTTCAATTCCCAAAGGATTAAAAGAAAAGACAATGTGACCCAGTGAACATGTTCACCATTTCTAAATTTGTTTATATTTAACAAATAGTATTAAGTTTGTCATTGAAAACACTGACGATCTTTTCTGTCCTTTTGTCTGTTAAATAAAGGTTCAAGTGAATTAACAAAGTATAGGTTTCAGTATTTAATGCATTTTAATAGTAATCATTTTTAAACTTGTTTGGAAATGGGCTTGGTAGTCTAATAGTACAGAAGAAAAGGATGGAGTACCGTTCCACCCCAGGGAAATGCTGTTCATCGAAATGAAGATAGACACTATTCTGATCCATGAGAACAGAGTTATTTGGTTGACTAAAGTGTTTCAGAAGTATCTATGGTGTCAGTTGACCTTTGAATATGTAGATGTTCTCACACACTCACTTTCTTTCAGTACTTCACTGTCTGTCTTTCTTACCTCTCTCCTCTTACTCTGTGTGTCATACTGAGATACAGCCAGACTATAACCTCTACCACTAAAAGTAACGGTCACTTTGATGTTCTCTTCTCACATCACACAGAAAAAAAAATGCAGAATTGAATATATTTGTATTTTTATCTCGGTACATTTAACCTTCAGGTGACCGTTGACTTGGACTCGAGGAGATACATGACAGCTTTGTGGTGTGGTGGTTTCATCAGCGTTTTCACATAACTTCCTGATTCTGAAAAGGCAAAGATTTTACCTGCTTTGTAAAACAAATCTGATCTATCTGAATTCTGCTGTGAGATCAGACTTCAGCAAAAAAAAAAAATGTAATAAAAATTTGCTTTCTAGGCTAATTGAACTAATTATGAATGGGAGCTTGGGAAAAGAGGTTCCCCATCACGACTGCGCTGTAGTAAAGCATGAGGTTATAAACATCCAAATAAACCCAATGTGTTTCCCTGGTTGTTATACCAACTTGTTTGCTTGGCAACTACAGATGTTAAAGGTGGTTGTCTTTGTACAGTGAGTCATGGAGCAGCGCCTTATAGCTCTCATCATCAGGCTGGTGCAGCACTTCCCTATAGACTTTACCTGGCACATTAATAGAGCTGTTTTTCTGTCTGGAAATGTTTGCTGATGTTTTTTTTTATAGGTGTATCTCTTTTTACGCAATATGATTGTTTTGCAATCCAGTTTTGTGTAAAGGAAGCAGACTGTAGTTTTAGTTTCCAGGTTTAATCCATCAGGTTGTGAGTTTTATTTGGATAGCAGAAGTACACTGATACTGGCCTTTGTACCTGCAAATTTTACCTACAAAACCTCCACATGGAAAGGAAGTGTAAAAGGAGAAGCCTGGCTGTGGTGTAAGGTTTATTTGCAATCTTCGGCTAATTAAACAGTGAGTGTTTGGATGTAGGCAGGATGAGGAACACTGCACAGGACAATAGTTAGTTTTTCATTAACTCTGTATGAGACTGTTAAATGGAAGTAGTTTTGCTTCATCTCGGAAACAACAGCAAACTGCCACAAATTCCATTTAATTATCTCGCGCTCTGTTCTGTTTGAGAGCTCCTGAAGCCCGGACGGCTCTTAATGTAGAGACGTTTTCAAGAGAACGTGGCCTCCGTGTATTTCCGTGGTGTAGCATTAATAGCACTGATTAGACCTGTTATTACAGCGGAAATTTTACGCTTAGGTGCTGATTAAAAAATCTAAATAGCGATAGTGAAAAATAGCCTAAAAAGATTTTCTTTTATGTAGAAAGAAAAGAAATGATGACGTGCGTTTGTCGAGTAAACACTTCATCAAATCCTGTTTGGAATTGAGGGTAGTTAACTCTAAATCTGTAAACTGGCTGCACAATTCTTCGCTCGTCAGTACAGAGCCTCCTTTTTACTGCATAAAAGAAAAACAAGAACTTGTAACAACAGAACCCGATTTGTTCCTGTGTTTGGATCCTTGCATTCAGGTAGACAAGTATATTCGTCTTATCCAGCTGAAAGAAACTCATCGACATCATAGTGTCTGTTACAAAAAAATGGGACTTTGGCATATAATAATATGTAGGTACACGCCAATAAAAGCCACCTGCTGCTTCACATTAGAGTTCAGACCGGCTCAGGCCCATGTGTGCAGGGCCGTGTGAGAGGGAACAGATACAAATTTGTTGCGTGTTAAGACGCTTGCTGTGTGACAGATTACTCGAAGACCATTACCAGCTCTCACAAACATGGGCTGAATTTTGCCACTCTAATTGGATTTCCTGATAACCTCCTCTCATTGGAGATACGCATGTTTCGGCAGCCAGGAAACCATATAGCAGTTTAAATTAGCTGCCGAGCAGAATTGACGTGCAATTTAATTACCCACCAGGGCTTCTGGATCTGCTTCAGAGCCTAGCGTAGGGTAACTCTCAGTAAGGAAGAGAGGCTTTTCTAAAGCGTGGAGGGTCCACAGGTCCCGAGCCCAGGGATTTGGACCTTCCTTCACTCGGCCGTTATCTTCTAATTCATGCTTCACTGGAGATGGACAGAGCCGCTGCTCCTTCCTCCGTCCTCGCCAAAGCTCTATGTAATGACGTATCAAAATAAAGAAGAGAGCAACTAAATGGAAATACTTCAGGAAACTGTTAGGAAGTTCTGTGGCAGGAGTGTAAAAATGTACTTTTCTTAATGTTCTAGAAAAAACAACAACATTTATTTAAATTCCTACAAGCTGTTAGTTTTTAGTTTTTTCTCTTTACCTTCTGTGCATGAAGGTGAGTCTAATGAAAGCTGTAATTCCTTTCTTTAGCATTGTTTAATTCAAACAGATGTCACAAAATTGCATGATTTTTCTACATAATCGCCATTTGGCTCAGTGCAAGTGCTTCAGAGCTTCATAAGTGTCTGGACTTCTGTTATTTAAGTCTCTTGTTTAGGCTGATATTCCTGATATTACTACTGGAAGCTTATATCAGTTTATACTTATATACTTATATCAGTGTTTGTGAATGTTGCTTTTGCTTGAACCCATGCGCTAATATCTTGCAGATTCAAGACCTGGCTATCCGCTGCATCCAGAAGAACATCAAGAAGAACCGTGGCGTAAAGGACTGGCCCTGGTGGAAGGTCTTCACCACCGTGCGACCTCTCATCCAAGTGCAGCTCAGCGAGGAGCAGATCCGCGGCAAAGACGTACGCTACGGCTTATTTATCTCCCGCCTCTCCCCCCTGTGACTGCTCTCTCTCTCTGCCTTGTGATCTCTTCCTCTCGTGCTTTCTCTCAGTTAAAGCCCCGTCCCAAGCGACCCAGCAAGCGTGGAACAGTCGCACACTAGTCACTGAGGGTCATGACTAAAGTGTGATGACTAGTTTAACTTTTGTCATTTTCAAACATGCATGAAATTGCTCAGGTTCTTCAACAAAGCATTTATTATAAGAGATGATGTAAGATGGTGAAATGACCTACTTCCAGTCTATGCCGTAGCTCCGTATCAGATGATAAACAGGCTGTAGATAAAATTAGATGCTGTATTGTGTTCAGTTTTTATTTGTTAGCTAGTTTATGTTTTGGAATGATTTTAATGTATTTTTCTTCATTGCTTTCTGGTGCTCTGCAGTAGTGCAAAGGGTTTTGTAGACTATTTTTGTGCATTAGGGCTTTTAGAAGGCATTCCTGTGCACCTGTTTAAACTGCCCCAAATGAGAAATGGGAAAAGCTTCATACACAGCTGAGAAGCTACTCTATCTCTTTACTATATCTCTGGATATGTTTTTCTCTATGTTTCCTTTTCCCTCCTTATTTATCCTTGCCTTCATTTCTCAGGATCCACCTTCTAAATGGAGTCCTCTCCAAACACCTCAAAAGCTCTAAATCGTTGTGCCATGTGTACGTTTTTGGCGTTCGTCAGTGGCAGGGCTGCACATAAAGCACATGTGGAAGTATCCTCTTAGTTGTTCTTCCTTGTCATAGTCCCTCCTGAATTCCAGCCTCTCAGAATGTATTTATTCTCAGCCAAAGCACTCAGCCTCTTAGATTCCTGCCTCTGTAATTTTGGCCCGAGGTGACTGTTTGTAGAAGGATGAGTATGAATGCGCTACCTGTGTACTGTCAGCCTGCTGGCTCTTTTGGGATGCGTAGTGGCACAGAGATGTCGCTAGGATCAAACGTAACCCCTCTTCTTGCGGGAGACTGCAGTGAGCCTACAAGTCCGCAGGTGTTTGAGTGTTAATGCGCAGCTTGTCCATTTGGCTGCATCTCGCTAAAGAGAGAAAGAGAGAGAGAGATCAAGAGATCCAGGTGCTGAGTATAGCTGCGGGCAGGCTGATTTAACAAAAATAGAAACAGTACTGATAACTCCTTTCTTTATATGAATTCTAAATGGATTCTCTTTCTGACTGACTGTCCTTTCTTTTAAACCGTCCATCAGTTAAGAATATCTTATAATGATTGTTGTGTTTTTTATGAGCTCCATGTCTGTATGTTTTCTCTCTGACTGCCCCCTTTTGTTTGCCTGTTTGTTCTCAGGAGGAGATTCAGCAGCTGAAGATGAAGCTGGAGAAAGTGGAGAAGGAGAGAAACGAGCTGCGACTCAACACTGATCGCTTAGAGAGCAGGGTGAAGTTCACAGACATTTCACTCATTTCATTTCTTCTTCTTCTTCTTCTTTTAAAATGAAAATAGGACTGATCATTTTTATGAACTTGATATTTTACATGATTAACAAACTTTAAGGCAACCAATTTGACAGCTAAGGGAGACTCGTTATTTAAAACACAAGACAAAAATGGGTAAAATCCAAACTCTGTTGCTGTGGACACCGAACAGTGTTTAACTGAAGAAGCCATGATCATGATTAAGATATAATTCATTATACTCTTGGTGGGGACGAGATGACCAACATGGAGTCTGGGTTTAGACTTTAAAAGATCGAGTCTGAATCAAGTCCAGGACTTTGGGATTTTGAGGCGGTCAAATCCAAGGCAAGACTGATTCGAGACCTAGGCCTTAAAAAAAAAAGTCTGTTTTCATCTGTCGCCAGCATTATATATCACATGCATAGCATCAGGCGGTACAATATGAATTAATGGGTTAATTTGTTTTATAGGTTCTGTGTGTGTGTGTGTGTGTGTGTGTGTGTGTGTGTGTGTGTCAGTATAATTATTTTAAGAGTATGAAAAAAGGAAACGTTTATCATGGCTGCTGTGTTGGGTGAAAAATAAAGCAGTCATGTGGTCTCCCTCTAAGTCCAACCCATGCCAAGCTATGCCAAGACTGATTCAAGATAGATGAGTAGATAGATAGAGGAGTAGAGAGATAGAGGAGTAGATAGATAGAGGAGTAGAGAGATAGAGGAGTAGATAGATAGATGAGTAGAGAGATAGAGGAGTAGATAGATAGATGAGTAGAGAGATAGACGAGTAAGGGGTTTGGGAGTAGATAGATAGATAGATAAATAGATAGATAGAGGAGTAGAGAGATAGAGGAGTAGAGAGATAGATGAGTAGATAGAGAGATAGAGGAGTAGAGAGATAGAGTAGTAGATAGATGAGTAGATAGATAGATGAGTAAGGGGTTTGAGAGTAGAGAGATAGAGGAGTAGATAGATGGATAAATAGAGGAGTAGAGAGATAGAGGAGTAGATAGATAGAAGAGTAGAGAGATAGAGGAGTAGAGATAGATGAGTAGATAGATAGATAGATGAGTCGAGAGATAGAGGAGTAGAGAGATAGATGAGTAGATAAATAGAGGAGTAGAGATAGGTGAGTAGATAGATGAGTAGATAGAGAGATAGAGGAGTAGATAAATAGATGAGTAGAGATAGATGAGTAGATAAATAGATGAGTAGATAAATAGATGAGTAGATAGAGAGATAGAGGAGTAGATAAATAGATGAGTAGAGATAGATGAGTAGATAAATAGATGAGTCGAGAGATAGATGAGTAGATAAATAGATGAGTAGAGATAGATGAGTAGAATTGCTTTAAATTCCAAGAAGAGCCTGCCTATATGAAAAGGTTATATCGAGACCAGACTTGAGTACTACATTACTAAATTATCCTAGGTCAGAATGTCACGTTTCAGATTATTTTCTAGAAAGTCATATGAATGCATGCAGTTTTATGCACACAAGCACACACACAAGCAAACCAGCTGCGACCACCTCCCATGACATATCTAAAATGCTGACAGCTTTGTGTCACATATCTAAGGCATGAAATTTGGGTGCAGCAAAGGACCGCTTCACTACCGTCCGAGTTCGTTTAAGGCAGGGCCACCGAATGATATGCTCCTGCATTGCTGTGTGTGTTTTAGATCACAGAGCTGTCATCAGAGCTAGCAGATGAAAGGAACACATGCGAGTCTGCCTCTCAGCTGCTCGAGTCCGAGACCTCGGAGAGACTACGGCTGGAGAAGGACATGAAAGACCTTCAGGTACCTGTAAAGCTGCTATGACCTGCACACATTCACTTTGCAGTAGAGTTGAACAATAATTTGTAGGCTCTCGGAGGGTTGGAAATGTGCAGGGAAAATAAATAGCGGTAATAGTAAATAATAGTGTGTATACTTTAACCTGTGTTGACATTAGGAAGCTACAGGAGACTTCCATGTGTGGGGGTGCAGAGAGTGCGGTTTTTATTTCTTGTGGCTGTGCACTAGCCATTTTTTAATGTTCAGTTAAGAGGCAAATTGTACACCGTAATGTGTTGCATAATGTAAAACGATGCTGAGCATCAATTAAATGTGATGCCTCTGTCACCAGTGCCCCAAACTTAAAATATAAGACATGAATCATTGCACATCACTTGCTAGTGTGATCGTACTTAGACAGCTGGTGTGTTTGTGTGTGTAGAGAGAGTGAAGGATGGAGATTCTGTTGGTGTATGTGCTGTACATATGTGTTTTTATTTGTTTGGTGGAGTTGGCCTGTGGGGTACAGAACTCTCCTTTTTGAGCAGATGGTATTTACCAGCAGATCTAAGAGCCTGTGTGTGTGTGTGTGTGTGTGTGTGTGCGTGCGCGCGTGTGTGTCAGGCCAAGTATGACTCAATGAAGAAGCAGATGGAGTCTATGGAGATGGAGGTGATGGAGACCCGGCTCATACACGCCTCCGAGCTTAACGGAGAGATGGACGATGATGACACAGGCAAGTGACAGTCCTTCCTGCTCAAAGCACACAAGCACTTACACAAAACACACCACTGTCACTTCACTGTGACTGGGAATGTCTTCATGGCCAAGTCTTCAACTATTAGCACATCATGGAGAAAAATGGCATATGCATGAGTGATATCTTAAGTTTAAACACAGATTTTATTATTAAATTAGTTTCAACTTCTCAGCATGCCTGCAGTCATGTGGAATTCGTTTCAGATCACAGGTTTCCCAGTGGTGTTTAAGTCTGAAGACTGAAATGGCCTTTAATAAACATTGATTTTGTGTCCCTGTATCAGCTTCTCTGTTGATATGGATGTGGTCATTGTCTCTAAAGGCTTAGCATTTCTCAGCTAAAATCACATTATGTTTTGAAGAAATCACAATGCCAGGCATTTAAACCCCGGACCACTCGTCCCACAACAGCCGATTTAAACCGGCATTTTAATCAGGGCATAATCATTTGTAGCAGATGGGGGCATGATTCAGCATATGTCAGCATGATGAGAGTGGGGTTTTGGGGTGAGCTAGAGGGTAATGTGGCAGAGCCGAGCGGAGGCGTTGTCAGCGGCCTGACTGATGTCATATGCCACACCATACAAACCAACTGCATAATTATTTTGTTGAAACATTTGTTCCTATCTTCTTGAAAACTCTGAATAACTCAGGAGGTGACTGCAAGCGAAGAGCAGCATATGATGCCCGAGTTAAAGCTGAGACTGCAGTTTCCATCTGTTTCCATCAGTGTTTAGCACTCAGCCCAAGAGATTTTAAGAGACTTTGGGAGTCCGTGGCTCACTACGCCTTCAGATTGGCTGGTTTAGAGCTGGGATTCAGGTGGGCTGCCTGGCCTCGGTTTGTCACCTCCTGACAAATGAGAAATTAATCTGCTGGACCAGGTGCAGCTCTACACCACCCACCATTAGACGATTTCTGTCAAAAATACTGCACTGCTGTCTAGAGCCTAGACAGCTCTCTGTCTCTTCCGCTGTCTGAACAAAACAGCTTTATGTACCCTAGCTGTCCTGCATGTTCTGTCTGTATTTTCTCATAAAGCCATTAAGAAAGTGTTAGCCGACCTCGAAAACATCTGTGACCTTCAGTTGTTGGTTCTGAGCTGAATAGGACCGATGATACTCCGTGTGACAGGCTCTGCTGTGTCGAACTGTTTCCTGTTTCACTATGATTGATTTCTGAATGTTCAAGCTAAGTCATAGACATCCAATTTATCCCACTCCCCTGCAGTTCCTTTCTATCTACTGATTATCCCACTGCACTGCAGCCCTCAAAACACGCACACAAATACCCGCAGCCATCAAAACAAACATAAACGCACAAACCAGCATTAAAGCTCTGCGAACACTTCTTTTCTGTGACACATGGACAGCTACAGCTGTATAGTGTGCACAGCTGTTTCGCAACAAGTACTACAAAGACAAATACATCTGTTGTCTGGATATTGTTCCTCAACTATGAGTAACTATCTCCTCCAGGTTTAGCCTCGTCTAACCCATCACTGTGGCAGTGATTGTCATAACTTTACTAAAAAATAGAGAACAGGTCATTCTTACCTTCTTCTTACCAATCTTATCTGTTGAAGATTGTTTCACCTTCTCAAGCTGTAACTGTGATCTGCTATGCAGAAAGAACCAGAGCTGTGAAGTTGTTCACCAAGCATTTGAGCATTTTTTTTTTCTTTTTATCTTATTGCTGAAACCCAAGCTATTTGCGTGACTCATTTTCCTCCACACAGGAAGACAGGAAAATAATATTCTGTTGTTTTACAGTTAACATGATGTTTTACAGTTAACATGATGTTTAAAAAAAAGTCTGTATAGGGAAATTGTCAACAGTGTTTTATTCTTCTCATACCACATTCTTATTTTATCTGTTTATAGTTACACATATTTAACATTGTCCAACATTTGGGAGAAAAGTTCTTTATGTTTTTCTTTTCTTTTAATTTAATAGAATAGCTTTGTTGCGTGTTACTTAGCAACCACAACGTTCTGAGACTTACCCATGATAGAAAATGTAAAGTTACAGCTTTTTCTCTGACTGTTATTAAACCCTGACACTGAATGCACCGTTCTCAACGTAACTCTATCAGACTTCTCCACAGCTGTTTAAATGGGCAGTGGACACCCTCGCATGAGTCACCATAGAATCTGTAGTAAATTAAACACCTACTGATCAAATCAATGTGAACACTGAACAGTATAAATTGCTGTAATTAGGGCTTTAGAGTAACTGTTCCACTTGTAGCACTGGTGTAACTAACTTTATCAGTTGGTCGTACCAGCACATGATTTGGTCGCACCCCCTCCCCCATTTAACAAATGGATGAATATACAGCCTGCAGAAAGGGTCTTTATGTGAGCGCTGGACTTTTTATGATACGATTTTTACATATAAACTTTATGAGCAAAAAAACCACTGTAAGAGTACAGAAGAAGAAATATATTACATTTATGAAGTATGTCTCGAGCTGCTTTTCAGTATACTGTTTAATTTAAGGCATCTTTTATAAATAAAATGCAGCTCAAGTGCTAAGAATCGGATAGGAATCAGACATGATATGAGCAGACATAAAAAGAATATAGACCTATAGAACAAATGTATTTATTTACTTAGAAAGAAATGCAGACGAATTCATAGAAAATAGCTTGTAAAAAAAAGAAGACTGATGGTTAATAAAAACTGAGGAAACTCGATTAAATAGCTTCTGTCAAATATGTTTTAGTTGCTTGTTTGTTTGTTCGCTGTAAGCTAGACCAGGAAAGTTTGGTGTTGTAATTAATTTAGCCTTTATTCATTCACTATTAAAATTTGACGAGATTTAATTTAATAATTAAACCTGATATACAACATTTATTGAATATTTGAAGTACATTTAAGGGTGGCACATTGGTGCAATGGGTAGCGTTGTAACCCCACAGCAAGAAGCTCCGGGCCAGTCCTGTGTGGGTTTTCCCAGTCTCTGCATAGGTTTCCTTTGGGAGCTCTGGTTTCCTCCCACAGTCCAAAGACACACATTCAGGAAAATTAGAGATTAAATTGCCCCTGTGTGTGCATGTGTGTGTGTGTGTGCGTGAGAGTGTCTGTCTGTCTGCTCTGCAACGGACTGGTGACCTGCCCAGTGAATGTTGGGGTAGGCTCCAGCACCCTCTGCAAACCAGTGGCTTAGAAAATGAAGGAAAGAATGAAACTTTGAGCTGAAACAGCTGTAATTTATCTCCATTCCTCTCTCTCATACATCTTCTTTTAGCTTTTCACTTCTTACACAGCTTTTTTTTGTAAAAGAAGGTTGTGTATGTGACCAGTTTGGTTGCCGTCTGGAGCTTTGCCTTATAAATGTATTGTGATCCTTTGACAGTTTTTGTTAAACCAAATAAAAGTATAAATGCTTGTGATTGTATGTTGCATGCCTGTATAGGAGGAGAGTGGAGACTGAAGTATGAGCGAGCAGTCCGGGAGATCGAGTTCACCAAGAAAAGGTTGCAGCAAGAGTTCGACGACAAGCTGGAGGTCGAGCAGCAGAACAAGAGGCAGCTTGAAAGACGGGTATGGCTGCCTTCTGCTCTAAGCCAATATTGTGTAATTTATATACAATCTGTTATTGTATTAGTGCAAAAAAAATATCCCCATTCTGCTGCACTTCATTCTGACACAAGGCAGGATCCCTGCAGATTCACCTCCAGTCTGCAGTGACGTACACAATAATCAAAGCCGCATAAAACACTCTCTCCACAAGCTGCTTGTTTTTTTTTGTTTTTTCCTTAACCAAACAGATCGGAGACTGATGACAGGTTCAGATACGCTGCCTGAAAAAACATTGTGTGTGTGTGTGTGTGTGTGTGTTAGCTGACAGATATGCAAGCAGACAATGAGGAGGTGCAGCGGGTGACGCAGCAGCTGAAGAAGAAATGCCAGAAGCTGACAGCCGAGCTCCAGGACACCAAACTCCACCTGGAGGGCCAGCAGAGTCGCAACCATGAGCTGGAGAAGAAACAGAGGAAGTAAGACTGGCAGCATTAAAATGTTCTGATTCTTCCAGCAGTTAACATAAAGCTTGTAGATCACAGCTATTAAAATGTAGTGTTTTGTCTTACTATTACAGTAGAAAAGGGGCATCTGAGAGGTCTTGCTTAATAACATGACACTGTTCTACTTTATCCTTTAGTTATATTTAGTAAGTATAAATACAAATGCTGGCTGTAGGATAGACTCATAGGTGCTTTATCTGCTCAGTATAATGAATAAAAATATGACCATGTAAATCTTTTATAGATTTGGCAATCATCCAGTAGCAACATTCTTGCTTTTAGTGATATTAGTTGACATATTGGCATCAGCCACTGAGAAGGTGACACGGTGAGAATGTCGTGTAGTGTAGGCAGTGCTGTAGGAGTAGCTGGCACTGTGCCTTGTGCTTTTTCACAAAGAGAAGGACAAATTCCAAATCTCTTCCAAGCTCAGGGTAGCCTTGTGAACCCACAAATGGTCAAATTTAAAGATAGACAGACAGAATGATTGGAAAAACACAGAGTCTCTCATCTGCAGAAGGTCCATGTGAGCAGTAAGCTGGAGTTGATGCGCGCTTTACAGCTAGCCGAGTCTCCTGGCTCTTGGATTAACAAGTGTAGTCACCTCATTTGGGTGATGTGTGAGCTCCAGTCTAGCCATCGTAGTCTGCGTTAAGATGATAACACACGACGTTACTTGAATGTGTATCAAAATGACAAGGCATGTACAGATCAATTTAAACTGTCGAGTGACTAAATGAAAAAGCCGACAAACAAATTGACAAAACGGCTTTTAGTTGGCGTGCAAAATCTGATCAGGAGTACATCAGTATCATGACTGATATTGTACCGAAGACCTAGATTAGTTTTGGATTGAGTTTAACTTTTTTCATAAACTGTTGTACCTGATACAACATAAACACTATACAACATATACACTATTTTTGTTTTATTCTTAAAATGGAAAAATTTGATCAGTGCATCCTTATCTAAAGGACATGAAAATCGTTATAAGAAATTGTTCAAGTCAGAATTATGAGGGAAATATTATATTGCATGTAACTCATGGCATAAATCATTGTCATGTTTTGTTTTGTTTCTATCTTTTTTCTTGATGGCTTTAAACGATGGACAGACTTTATCTCTTACTCGTCCATCCTACTTCAGCCTACTCACGTTTAAACCAGAACTAGAACCAGTCTATATTGATTAATGTTATACTATATAATTTTGATATGTCAGTGATATCAGAGGTTGCATATTCTTCATATTAATGGTTTGTGTGTGTGTTTGTGCACAGGTTTGACTGTGAGCAGAGTCAGGCCCAGGAGGAGGTGCAGAAAGAGAGAAGTCAGCGTGAGAAACTGAGCCGGGAGAAAGATATACTGACTGGAGAAGTGTTCAGCCTCCGACAGCACCTGGAGGTCAGCAGACTCTCATTTTGCTTCCACATCTATAATGACGCAATACATAGTTATTCCATCTGGCATTACATTAAGGTTCCATTTACTAACCGTTTAATGAATTTATTAACATTGGCAAACTATATGCTTCAGCATTAATAAGTATAACCATAAATAATAACACGTGTACAAAGTGAAGTCAGTTTAAATGTGGATGAAAATACAGCAGCATTCAGTTTTTTTATTTAGAAAGTAACAAAGTTACTTATAATAAATCAGCAAAAGTTAATTTAATGCATCTACTTACATGAGAACCTACTGAATTTTGCATGGACATTATGGGCTTAATT
This sequence comes from Leptodoras praelongus, assembly GCA_028564905.1. Lineage (NCBI taxonomy): Eukaryota > Metazoa > Chordata > Actinopteri > Siluriformes > Doradidae > Leptodoras > Leptodoras praelongus. The sequence goes on from JAOTRJ010000053.1 coordinate 12,759,427, forward strand.
ATTATATCTTTGCCACTAATTTCTTGTTTCTGCTATTCAAAGTGGTTTAACATTGCAGGATTTGTATGGCATTATCCTTAATGACAGCTGATTACATTTTGGCATTGATCTGAAAATGGTCAAGGTGTGTTTTAAGGGTATTTGAGGCACTAACAAGCAGTTAGTTACAAGAAGAGCTCTACTTGTATTAGTTGATTGTATGAAGTGCTGATTATTTCTCTAAATTTGTTTCCTATTTAAAAAAATGTCATACATAAAACTCCTGTATTCCTGTGTTAGTATTCCTTATGGAGTATTAATACTGAAGTCCATGGCTAACTGAGGTGTTAAATAATGTCAGATAAGAGGTTCTTAATGCAAAGCATTACATACGTGAGCATTAAGGCATGTGTGTGTCTGTGTGTGTCTGTCTGTCTGTCTGTATTTGTATCTGTCAAAGCTATAATAACCTAACACCACTTATGTTTTCACCCAGGACAAAGATCTGGAAATGTGTGCTTTGAATGTGAAGCTGGAGCAGATGGATGCCGAACTGCAGGATCTGAACTCTCAGGAGTCAAAGGATGAGGCCTCGCTAGCCAAGGTCAAAAAGCAGCTTCGTGACTTGGAGGCAAAAGTCAAAGATCAGGAGGAGGAGCTTGATGAGCAAGCAGGCACTATTCAAATGTTGGAACAGGTACACACACACACACACACACACACAAACATAAAACCAATGCAGTTTCCTGAAGGGAATTGTTTCATTTACATGACGCTCAAGTACATGTGTATTCATTTATTGAATTAATAATGGGATGCAAATTTATTGATATGATTTTATTTGGAAATGAAACCATAGTAATACCTGCTTAGTTCGTATTGTTGTTTGGCATAAACACATGCTGCAGGAGTGTGTGGATTAGCGAGCAATGGTATGCTGTTTTGTGGTCATGCAGGCCAAGCTACGTCTGGAGATGGAGATGGAGCGACTAAGACAAACACACTCTAAAGAGATTGAGAGCAAAGATGAGGAGGTGGAGGAGATCAGACAGTCGTGTAGTAAGAAGGTAAAACAGTTTCCTTTTGCACTTGCATATCCCCACTTCATCATAATAAGTGAAGTCCTAAATGCCTATCTAGTTCAACATTCTGTTAAAAAGACACACAGTACTCCCCTCATGCAAAGTAAAGCAAGGTATACTCTGATGTAATGCCTAATAAGTACAAGCTTCATGCTGGTAATCAGTTTATCTGTGGGTCACAAGGCTGCAGATGATTTATGCGGATGGAAGTGGGTGTTTAAAAGCAGCTCGTGTTTCAAAGCAGTGTTCTTGAGCTGCCTGACTCAACTAGAGATCAAGAGATTATTGTATTTTTGTACTTACTGTCCAGATTTAAAGCATATTTAACCTGATGACAATAGCCTTTTTCAGGATAGTAGTATTTCCAGTGATTATTTAGCAAGAAATAAATGTAAATCTTGGGCTGGGAGACATCAAATTAACCCCCATCCAAAAACAGACAAATAAAACTCAATCTTCTGCTAGAAATCTCACTGACTGAGTCTGCATTCATTCTTGCTTTGTCCTTTCTGTTGTTCTGTGCTGAAAAAAAAAGCAAATGCGGACTCCTTTTTTGTTCCAAATGCAAATTCCATGTATCTGAAAACATTCATGGCTAATTTGAGATGCCAATGAATTTGGAAGCCAATCGACACCTTGAACTCACAGTCATGTTCTTTAATTCATTCCTGAGCAATTTTTGCAGTGTTATCCTGCTGAAACAGTCCACTGCCATTAGGGGAGGACTTGGTGTGAAACAATGTTTAGGTAGGTGGTACGTGTCAAAGTAACCTCCCAACAGAACATCGGCCAGAGCATCGCACTGCTTCCGTCATCTTCTTCAAATAGTGCAAGCCGGTGCATTCTTTTCCCTAGTTAATCAACATGCATTCATCCGGCCCTCCACATAAAAGAAAACATGAATGACTAGACCAGGCCACCTTCTTGCATTGCTCTATGGTCCAGTTCTGATGGTCATGTGCTTACCGTAGGTGCTTTTGGCAGTGGACAGGGGTCAGCATGGGCACTCCGACAGGTCTGCATCTACCCAGCCTCATGTGCAGTAAGCTGTGATATGCACTGTGTGTTCTGGTGCCTTTCTATCATAGCCAGCATTAACTTTTTCAGCAGTCTGTGCTACAGAAGTTCTTCTGTGGGATCAGACCAGACAGGCTAATCTTTAGTCCCCATGCGCATAAGTAAGCCTTGGCTTCTCAGGGTCCTGTCACCAGTTCACCTGTTTCCCTTTCTTGGACTGCTTTTGGTGGGTGCTAACTACTGCATACCAGGAAAATCCACAATACCTGCCATTTTGGAGATGCTCTGACCCAGTATATAGAGCCTTCACAGTCACTCAGTCATATTTCTCGCTTCCAACACATCAACTTTGAGTACTCACTGAGTTATTCACTGCCGAATATATCCTACCCCTCGACAAATGTCATTCTAACAAGATACTTAATGTTATTATCATCACCAGTCAGTGGTTTCAATGTTATGACTGATCAGTGTCTATAATTACAGTGCATATTGATTGTTCCTGTTCTGTTTTTGTGTGTCTTTGTTTGTCTCTTTTTGTGTGTGTAGCTGAAGCAGATGGAGGTCCAGCTGGAAGAAGAGTATGAAGATAAACAGAAAGTTCTTAGGGAGAGGAGAGACCTAGAGGGCAAGCTGCTGAGTGCTCAAGACCAGGTATATCAGCACATACAAACACTTTTACTTCTACTCTTTTATATACATATATATTTACAGTACTGGCAAAAGTTTTAGGCAGGTGTGGAAAATGCTGTAAACTAAGAATGCTTTCAAACATACAAATAATAATTTTATTTAAAGTTTATTTTTAGCAATTTCCAAAATGCAAAGTCAGTGAACAAAAGAAAATTCAAAATCCAATCAGTATTTCATGTTACTACCTTTTGCCTTCAAACCAGCATCAATTCTTATACACTTGCACAAAGTCAGGGATTTTGGAGGATTATAGTCAGGTGTACGATCAACCAAATATACCAAACAGGTGCTAATGATCATCAATTTCACACGTAGGTTGAAACACAGTCATTAACCGAAACATAAACAGCTGTGTAGGAGCTTAAACCTGGGTGAGGCTGTGGAAGACAGTTTCATGTCACAGTGCTACACCATGGCAAGACTGAGCACAGCAACAAGACACAAGGTAGTTATACTGCATCAGCAAGGGCTCTCCCAGACAAAGATTTCAAAGCAGACTGGGGTTTCAAGATTGTACTGTTCAAGCTGTTTTGAAGAAACACAAAGAAACATGCAACATTGAAGATCATGGACACAGTGATCGGCCACGGAAACTTAATGCAGCAGATGACAAACACATCAAACTTATTGCCCTTCAAAAGCGGAAGATGTCCAGCAGCCCCATCAGCTCAGAACTGGCAGAAACCAGTGGTCAGAAGTGGTCTTTATGGAAGAGTTCAGCCAAAAAGCCATACCTCCGACATAGAAACAAGGCCAAGCGACTCAATTGTGCACGAAAACATAGGAACTGGGGTGCAGAAAAATGGCAGCCAGTGCACTGGACGGATGAGGCAAAATTTGAAATATTTGGCTGTAGCAGAAGGCAGCTGTCTGACCGAAGGGCTGGAGAACTGTTTTGAAGGCAAAGGGTGGTCACACCAAATATTGATTTAATTTAGATTTCTCTTCTGTTCATTCACTGCATTTTGTTAATTGATGAAAATAAACTATTAACACTTCCTCTTTTGAAAGCATTCTTAGTTTACAGCATTTTTTCACAACTGCCTAAAACTTTTGCATAGTTTATATATATATATTCTGTATTTTGTGTGTCAGACATTAGTGCTGTGTGAGGCAGAATATCTAGCAGGTCTGCTGTTCTTTGTTGTGTTCTGCATCCCAGGTTAGCCACAGAGATGTTGAAACAGAAAAGCGCCTCAGGAAAGACCTGAAGCGCACCAAAGCCCTTCTGGCTGATGCCCAGATCATGCTGGACCACCTGAAAAACAACGCACCTAGCAAGAGGGAGATTGCCCAGCTGAAAAACCAGGTGTGTTCACTGTCCCATGAAGGCAGCAGGCAGCACCCAGTGCTGTGGGTCCCAGGAATGACTTTGTATTGTGTATGTGTGTGTATTTTCCAGCTGGAGGAGTCAGAGTTCACCTGTGCTGCTGCAGTCAAGGCCCGCAAGGCCATGGAAGTGGAAATCGAGGACCTTCATGTACAGATGGATGATATCTCCAAAGCTAAGCAGGCTGTGAGTGTTGCCAGATTAGTAAAAAGGCACAATCTTTTTTTTTTTTTTTTTTTTTTACCAGAACTTCCAAGGAAGTTAGTAGTTATTGTGCATGAAGCTATGAAACCAGGTCTATTCAAATAAGCCTAAACAAATGCAGTCTAACAGGCAGTGTAAAGAAGAGTGATTACCGTTCCGGCGTCTAAAATGACATTAATTATGTGAGAAGAAATTTAGCTAAAATTCAATACAGTGTGATGTATTGGAAATGAAGCATGAGAGAATACTCTCACACAGAAAATCAGTGCCCATCAGGACGTCGGTTTAATAATTTACAGCACGGAAATGATTTCTGCCCATAACGGCATGTTTCTGATTCTTTCTCTAATTTGAGCAAGACATATCATTCTGAAATACATTATGCTTTAATAATGCTGTCATGAGCCGCGTCTTGTGCAGCATGAAAGGAGGATTTATAATTGAGTTCACACCGCAGCAGGTTGGAAAGAGATATTGGAAGGGAGATGAATGGTTGTGATTTTACACACATGGTTTTGGGTCCTCTTTTTATTATTCTGTTTTCCGTTTACAGCTCCTGTGGAGCGTAAAGCCGTCTGATTGGGTGTCAGATTGAGTTGTTTTATCCATGAAAATGGCACAGTTGAGTGTGGTAGCATAGAGTGTTACACACTGCTGTGTATGTGCAGTTTACTGTATTGTGCTTGGGTACAGATGCTCTCTGTGCAGATTGAGCTATATTCGAGTCTTTAAAGGAATATTGGAGTAAATATTGGAATGAAATGGTGAAACACTGCTGAGATAACTGGTCTGCTGGACATATAGACATACTGAGGTAAAGCTCTGGTAGTCAGCAGCCAATGAGACGAATCCATGTACCGATCTATTACTGTCTCCCGTTACCTTTTAATTTCAATGTTGTCACATAGTGACAACAAGCCCATCTAATACTTATGAGTGTGATTCATTCTGCAGTACAGACTCCCATTTTTCATGGCCCAAAAGAGATTGGGTTTGTCACAATTGAGGAATTACACATTGGCCAGATATATCTGGGAATCAGCAGGGTTTCTGAGACTGTGTGTATTGGAGGTGAGAATTGAATGAGGAAGAAGCCCATATGCTGACGTAAATGGATAGAACTGATGACTGGGAAAAGCTTCCTCAGTTATTGCCTCAACTTTTTGTCTGGGTATTGAAGGTGTATATAAGAAGAATATTTGGTATGTCAATGTCATTAACTTGTTCTATTTCCATTTGACGAGAGGATATGGTGGTAGCAGATACAGGAGGACTATAGAAATGACAGGCAGATTGAATAGCTGTCTATTGATGTACTCACATTTAAATAAAAAAGAAGCAGCTGACCAAAAAGTTCCTTTGTGGTTTTATAAATGTTTACTGTTATTTTGTTTTCAGCATAAAAACAGATAGATAATAGTCTGACTATTTGTAATTTATAAAGCACTGTCTATTTCACTGTGTATAACAACCACAATTAGCATACATATAGTACAATAAGCTGTGATTTTAAAAAGTCTTATATTATTGGGCTGTTTGACAGAAAGGAAAATGATTCAGGCCATTAGCTATCTTTGTCTGTTTTTGTAACATGTGAGTAAGATGGAAAGCTCTACAGCCACGCTGTTTCTAAATTCATTTCTGCAGTTTCATTTCCCACTTCACTGTTAATGAATTCATTTGCTTTCTCTGATATGCACATTTTCATATCCTATTAATAAGTCCAGCGCTTCCCCAGATATTGCCTTACTGTATTGTAGAAGTAATTATTATTGAATGGAATTAAACCTCTGACACTCCCAGGGAAAGCTGGTTGAGAAGTGCCACCTTTAGCTACTAATAGCGAAAATCACTGGGAGGGATTTTATGAGTAGAAAGTGCATGCAAACAAAAAATTAATCCAAGCCTTGGGGCACCTGCTTGAAATATTATATGAATTTTCTCTTTCGAGAGGCGTTCTCTTGTTTCAGTAGTTTTTATGCAGAGCAAAATTCAAACGCAGGCTGTGAATACTGATATGCTGTTCTGCTTTCTGCCTGTTTTCTCTCCCAGTTGGAAGAGCAACTGAGTCGTGTGCAGCGGGAGAAGAACGACCTGCAGTCACGCATGGAGGAAGACCAGGAGGACATGAACGAGCTCATGAAGAAACACAAAGCTGCTGTTGCCCAGGTAACTCTTTATTTTCCCCTCTTTTCTGTCACGACCAATGGCACAGTTCTTTCACAACTCAAGTCAATACATTGAGAGCAGGATGGTGTATGTGCAGCCTGACTCTCTTTCAGCAGCATTCAGTTTCTCATTACCAGCACCAGCTATTGGAATGATTTTTAGGTTTGTTATTTTCTGAAAGCTTGTCATTCCAGTGGCACTCTTCTGAAAATTGGACTTTTCTCTGTTCAGTGCTTGTTTCTACAGAAGAAGAGTTTCTGGGGGGGAGAAAAAAAAAACCAAAAATGTTTTGCAGCAGTTTTGATCTATTTGAACTGTCATTACAGTCTAATATAATTTCATGCTGCGTGTTTGATAAAAATGACATTGCTATTGTAGATGGAGGTGTTTGCACTTTGTCTCTCTTATTTGAAGTGGCTTTTAATATTGTATAATAATTTAATAATGATCAGTGCAGTAGGTGGACTGTTTAAAATGAGCCTCTTCTGGGTATTTGGGGTATTTTTCATTTCGTCACACACGTTACATATACAGTGCAGCTGACTACCATCTATCCAAATTTTACCAGTTGCAGTCTTATTGGTTTCAGATCACTGTGGACAGAATATGGATAATTATTAAGAAGGAACAGAAAATGTGCTCTAAATAGATACAAATACTGATAGGAATAGGATGTGCATCATTCTGGTTGGTTGGTTGGTTGGTTGGTTTTTACTCTATGTAGCCCATGCTGACCTGTGCAAAAGGCAACCTATACATTAACATGTATGTTCATTGCACATATTTTTCATCATTATTAAATGAACACATTCTGTTCCTAAAAGAAAAACTTCATGGAATGTCAGGCATAATAATAAAATTCTGCTTAAAGGATAACATATTGACTCGCAGCAGCACCATCTCAGCTTTGTAGTAAATTTGAATAGCATGTTTTAATATTTTAATGATTGGGTACTTATATTACAAATATTACAAGCCCAAAAATGAAGGTAAATTAATATAAAATATTATTCATTCGTTAGCTATTGTTAAAGACAGATAGATAGACACAAGGCATCTGGCTGAGAACAACTAAGAACTGTGATGTAGCTAAGGAATGGAATAAATTGTGTTTTCAGGGCCATAGTGGTGGATTCACATACATTACACCTCTTTTCTCATCCCCGCCTTAGACACTCTACTGTTAGTCTGTCACGCCTTAGTCTGTTACAAGACTTTGGTGAAGTGATTACGAGTTCATTGAATATTGGACTGAACACAGTTTTTTCTTTACACTACATAAAACCCAGCTTATACTAAAAATCAAATGACCTTGTGAAAGTAGGTACGTCTTGGCCACACGGATTGATGAAAACTCCCAGATATTCTAATAATATCTAGAAATTTGGCTTGCCTAAATAAAATTAAATACAATTTCTAAATGAAACAATTTATATTTCCCAAGGCTTATGTCTCTATATGGTTAAGTATGCACTGATGGGTTTATAGGACTTTCCACATTAATGTTGTCAGGCAGAGTATTTTGAATGACTAATTGTTCTTTGCTGTTGTGCAGTCCTCACACAGCCTGGCACAGGTCAGTGAACTCCAGTCTCAGCTAGAGGAGGCCATGAAGGAGAAACAGGAATTACAGGAGAGGGTAAGTACACAGACAAAGAGATGCTAGATGGCTACTGCATTATTAGGGTGTTGTTTTTGTTTTTAGCATGCAGCTCAAAAGAGATCGAGCCTGCTTCAATTAAGGGTGAACTCTGTATAATTTAAGGTCTCTTTAAGATGTTGACTTACAAGTGTAACAAGTAAGCTTGCTCTATTCTCCTGTGGCAATAAGGTCATGACACAGAGATCAGTGTCTCACTCTGCTCCAAATAGCAGCAAGTTACAGATAAAGATCAGATCATGTTGCTCAGCAATTACACATGCTTTTTCAGTCAGCTAATCTGGTGCTTACTCCAGATTCACAGATAAACAGGCCAGAGCAGCTGAACTACAGACTGCAGTATATTATTCCAAATGTAATGCCTCCAACACTTAGGAGAGGTCAGGCAACTCAAGGACATGCAAAGCCACTTCTGTTTTCATCTGCAGTTTCAACTGATGTTCACAAAAATAACGGCTCCAAGCCTGGCTTAAAAGTCAATATCTTAGCAGTCATTATTCTCAGCTGCAAAATTCTTCACCTCTTTGAAAACAAATGAGACTACGCTCAGAGATGGAAAACAGAGGTGCCGAGAGGGCTTTTGAATAATGGATTTTAGAGGCTGGCAATTAAGAATCCCGTGCAGTATGCTGGGCCAGGTCAATGGAAAGCAGTGGAGCACTTTTAAAGAAGGCTACCGCAAAGACACCCTGTGGCAATTCTCTATATACAAGTTATGACTTATTTCAGACAGGAACAACAATACGCAGCTCTGAAAGTGTCATCATTCAGTACAAATCCCACAGCAGAATGCAGATGAGTTTTGCAGTTCACTGTTTGTGTTTTTGTCACATCACCAATCTCACTTTGTGTGTTGCTCTGACAGCTCACAGCACTGCAGGGTCAGTTGGAGTTCCAGGAGCAGTCCATGGTGGACAAATCTCTGGTCAGCAGGCAAGAGGCTAAGATCCGAGAGATTGAAACCAAACTTGAGTTTGAGAAGACGCAAGTGAAACGTCTAGAGGTGAGTAGGCAGGAAAAATTCTGTTTGTATGATCTTAGATTTTGTATAAGGGCTCACCTGTAGCAGGTTAGTATGCAAATAGCTCAAGGCAGCACAAAATTTCAGTTGTATTCCTTTTAGCTGTAAAAAAAAAAAAAAGTCAATATACACCGATCATAACATTAAAACCACTGACATGTGACATGAATAATATTGATTATCTCATTACAATGGCATCTGTCAGGGGTGGGATATATGAGGCAGTAATATCTAGAAGGCAGGCCAAATCCTGACTGATGACAGCCCATTCTTGCCCAATCAGTGCTTGGGGTTTATCACAATTTATGTGTTTTTGTTTGTCCACCCACGTTTTGAGGATTGAATGAGATTGAGATCTGTTTATTGGCTATGGACCCAAAATTCCAATGTTTTGTTCACCGAGCCACTTAGTTATCACTTTTGCCTTGTGACATGGTGTTCCATCGTGCTGGAAAAAGGATTGTTCATCACCAAATTGCTCCTGGATTGATTGGAGAAGTTGCTCTTGGCAGATGTTTTGATACCATGCTTTATTCATGGCAGAGTTCTTTGGCAAAATTGTGAGTGAGCCCACTTCCTTGGATGAAAAGCAACCCCAGACATGAATGGTTTCAGTATGCTTTACTGTTGGCATGACACAGGACTCATGGTAGTGCTCACCTTTTCTTCTCTGGACAATTTTTCCAGATGTCTCAAACAGACATCAGAGAATATAAGTCTCCCCCAGTCCTCTGCAGGCCAATCCCTGTACTTCCTGCAAAATGTCAGTCTGTCCTCTGTTTTTCTTCCAGAGAAGTGGCTTCTTTGCTGCCCTTCCTGACATCAGGCCTCCAAAATCCTCCAAAGGCCTTCACCTCACTGTGTGTGCAGATGCCCTCACACCTGCCTGCTCCATTTCCTGGGCAAGCTCTGAGTTAGCCGAGTCCTAGCACTTACTTGACATGCTTGAGCACCCTGAATCCTTCTTCAAAGCAATTAAACCTTTCTCTTTGAAGTTCTTGATGATCTGATAAATGGTTGATTTAGGTGCAGTCCTATGAGCAGCAATACTTTTGTCTGTGAAGCCCTTTTGATGCAAAGCAATGATGACTGCACATGTTTCCTTGGAGGTAACTGTGGTTAACAGAAGAAGACAATGATTTCAAGCACCACCCCACTTTTAAAGCAACCAATCTGCTCTTCTAATTCAATCAGCATGAGCGCATGATATCAGCTGCCTTATCTTCAATAACACTTTCTCCCGTGTTAACAAATGATGGGGAAATGATGGGCTGAAATGCAGTGGAAATGGGGTTTTTATGATTGATATAAATTTTCATGGCAAGGAATACGTTTGCAATTAATTGCATTTCATCTAATCACTCTTCATAACAATCTAGAGTTAATGCAAATTGCCATCATAAAAGCTGAAACAGCAAACTTTGTGAAAACCAAAATTTCTGTCAGTCTCAAAACTTTTGGCCATGGCTGCACACAATATTAGGCAGGTGGTTTTAATGTTATGGCTGATCCATGTACAGTTACATACACCCTAAAATGTCATTATTTAATATTAAAACCATAATCAGACCTCAATAAGACACAATTTTATTTCTTTACCATCTACAGTTTAAGTTTCCAACCAGAACGATTAGAGATTTATTGGCAACTACTTGTTCTTTATATTTAAAAGTGCATGCCTTAGAAACAAAAGTCAATACATCTTATCGACTCATATGTTTTTAATGGCTCACTGATCCCCCTATTCTCTAGAGTTTAGTGTCAAGGCTGAAGGAGAATGTGGAAAAACTTACGGACGAACGTGACCACCGTATCACAAGTGAGAACCGGGAGAAGGAGCAAAACAAAAGACTGCAGCGGCAAATCCGTGACCTCAAGGAGGAAATGGGTGAACTGGCCAAAAAGGAGGCTGAAGCCAGCCGGAAAAAGCACGAGTTGGTGAGATGCCCAGGGTTGTTTTTTTGTTATTCTTTTATTCAGAAGGGATGGTTTAATTCCCACCACAGTATCTGTAATGTCCACAGTGCAGTTCTTATCAGGCTTGTCCTGTTTTGTTCCTGTCTTATGCTTTAAGTGATCCTTATGCTTTTCCTGTAGGAAATGGACATTGAGAGCTTGGAGGCTGCAAATCAGAGTCTTCAGGCAGATCTGAAGCTGGCCTTCAAAAGGATCGGTGACCTGCAGGCTGCTATCGAAGATGAGATGGAGAGTGATGACAATGAGGATCTTATCAACAGGTAAACTGTTCTACTGCCCCGTCTCTATGTCCTTTCTCTCTCTTTACAGTGCAGGACAGCAAACGCCTGCCGACTGCAACGACTCGGTGGAGGGATAAATGCTTTGAAACCATTAGACCAACGGCTTCTTTGCTGTCATTTATCAGTCATTCATACGGCTTAAAATGTTGTAGCAAAACTTGCCACACATAATTTGGAGAACTTTTTTCATACTTGATTCATTAGTAATCATTTCAGTAACTGGATGTCAATTAAATTTATATGCACTTTCTAAGTGGTTAAATTAAATGTTTGCTAATGTTAATGGGTTTCACTTTTGGTGCTAAAAATGCTTTACATAATTATGCAAAAAGCCACCATCACATTAAGTTTGATTTGACAAGTTTAAAAATATATATATATATGTTTTTCATCTAGAAATATATAGCACAAACTATTTTCCTTCGTTTGGCTTCCCTGACATTTTCATCACCAGCTGATGAAGGTGACAAAAGCATAATTAACTGAATACACAGGAGATTAACTATGGGATAATAAATATATACACAGGGGTTAGACAATGAAACTGAAACACCTGTCATTTTAGTGTGGGAGGTTTCATGACTAAATTGGACCAGCCTGGTGGCCAATCTTCAGTAATTGCACATTGCACCAGTAAGAGCAGTGTGTGAAGGTTCAATTAGCAGGGTAAGAGCACAGTTTTGCTCAAAATA